>OY744552.1:22975944-23173444 GCA_963556195.1 Sepiola atlantica | reverse complement strand
TGTGTCTTCAAAATGGTTATACAACAGTTTCCCATTTCTTTTCAGATTTTTGCATTATTATTGAACCCTGCAAGATGTTTCAATCCACGTCGGTTCGGTAGTAGAGGGCAGTCAAAGAAGAGCATGCATCATATTATTCTCTTCTGCACATTCGCAGATGGTTGGGTCAATTTTGAAACTCCATCTGGGCATAGAAGCTTTTGTTTATTTACTCCTCGCGGAGTTAGGCACAAGGCCAGTTTTATCTTACTCCCACAAGTAAGATGTGACCCAAGATCGGGTCGAGCAAGTGGGGTTAAAAGCCAGCGCTCGAGAGGTGAGCACTCTGGCTATTTAAAAATTGCCTGGGCAGCCCCGTCGGCATTCCCCGGTAGGGGCGCCTCAGACAGTAAGCAATAAACTTACTCCTCCCCAAAGAGGGGAGGCGAAGCCTGGGAGGGTGGACCTCCTAGAACTGCACAGGACAGGCGTGCAGTATCCATCGGAACAGATACTACACCTTGGGCATAGAAGCTTTTGATCACCTCATTCCTGTTCACAAGTAATTGAGCCTCATCCACTGGACTTAGGATGCTTCTAAGTCAGAACGGAGAGCTTCAAAAGGGAGACAGATTATTACATGAGTAGGAAGTGGAGGTCATCCTCTAACCCTCTGATCTCAAAATAATGGCTACTAAGTGGGGAGTTAACACAGCTCCCAAATTGAGGCCACATCATTAGATGCAGTTTAATGTCAGACTTTGTGGAGAGAGAGAGAGAGAGAGAGACTCAAAATGTAGAAACTAAAAAACTATTTAGTACTAATGGAGATTTGGTATCTGTCTGTCAAGCTATACCATTACTTCTATATCTGAAGCTCAAGCTATATTATTTCTATCTTTCAATGTTCATAGTGTAGTATCTGTTCTGTCGTCATGAAACCATCCTCCCAGGCATTACCCTCTCCTTGGGGGGGGGTGTAAGCATAGTATATGTTCGTTTGTCATATCTACTAGCAATAATCTGCGACAGGAGGGAGCATATTTTTGTATTAAGAATATGAAAACAGTGACTGAATTAAAATTTCTAAAATATTAATTTACCCAAATCCAACAATGAATTAACAAAATTTTCTAGACGTCGATAAGTCAGCTTATTGAAATAAAATTTTGAAAATAAAAAAAAAATTTACAGAACAGTTTCCACACTTTAAAAGTATACGGATCGGTAGAGAATTTAATTCTGTGTTTTTTATGAATTATTCGTTTTTTTTAATATTTTGTTTGCAAGTTTGCAACTGTTAACTATTCTGTATCTTACCCCAGACTCTAAATGTCGATACTAGAAGACTTTAAAAATAAAATTAAAACTATGAAAAATGGCTGTAACTGAATTAAAATTTTCAAAAGTTAGTCCCTCTAAATCCAAAAATCAATTGAAAATGGATTTTAATCTCAGCAACCACGAATTCCCTTGCAAGTGTCTGAACTATTTACTCACCTCTACGGCCTTGAGCTTGTACAACCATTTCTTCAATTTTCTTATAGCGCCGTAACAAGCGCCGATATTCCTCTAACCGACGATCCTGAAAAACACAAGACAAAGCAAAATGTCAATGTTTAAGCTGGTAGCAACATCGACATCCTTCGGTTGTTTCGTCTTTATCTTCATAAAATTAAAATAAAAAGTTTTCATGGCCGAAAGATAAATCGGATCCAGTTGAAATGGAAGAAAAATCCTGTAAAACAAAAGACAAAACAAAAATACTGATTTTAAGAATTGCAGCTTCACAATCTTTCTACGCTTATTTGTCATTGTCATTCTACTGAAATAGACCAAAATATATCTATACATACACAGTGTTTTATTCACTGTGTATTGAAAGAAAAAAATGGGGTTAAGTGAAATATTTTGAAAATCAACACAACGTGCAATTTAAATTAAAAATTCATTTATTTAATTTTTTTTTATGTTTATCCATAAAAAATATCCCAAGTAAGTAGTTTTTTTTCTCTATAAGATTCAGCCTTTGTTATTACTAATTTTCTGATTGTATTGGCTATGAAGAAACAGCTGTTGTTTTTTAAAATGAAGACTAACTTTGCTTGTTACGAAACCTTGTCTTTCTCGGAAAATAACTCAATTTATAAATGCTCTAGAATTAAATATCAGTACCGTCGGAACGCCTAATATCCATTGAGCTTAACAATTGAGTTTGACTACATAACTAAAATATATACTTTATACATATCTAAACTAGACGAAAAAGTAAAATAATAAAAAGGAAGATTACAATAGGATGGGTAAAATCGATTCCCCGAACAGAACAGTTTTGCACCAGTTTTATGTCTCCTTACGAAGAGTAAAATCAAAATATAATGCTACTAAACCTTATGTCTAGAATTTTCATTCCAATTTTGAACAACCTCTATTACATGATTTTAATTTTAGAAAATGTCTGAAATTTAAGACTCAAGCTTAAGGGTCTTTAAAAAAAAATTGAAATTCAAGGGATCTTGCTAAATTGGTGTCTAATGACTGGATCAAATTTAATGAAATGGTTGAATTTTCAAATGGTAGGTTTGTAGCAGACTGAAATAGGATCTATTTTTTCTCGTCCCCTGTGAGCAAATTGGTCATACGCTGACCAATCAGCTTGCAGGGCGTATTGATATCAACTGTCCCCTCATGGACTATTTTCTACCACCTGGTCAGTTGAAGAATTCAGCAGAGAGAAATCAGCCAGCAACGAAGAAACATCTCTCTTCTGCCTTTCCCCTGCATCGTTCCAGCAGCAGCCATCTCCACTAGGAATATATTTGCTGACGACCCAGCAGCCTCTTTTCTTCACTGGAAGACAGTTCCAACCCTCTGTTAAATAAACCCTTTTTGTTGCATGTTACTCGGTTGTTGTTCGTTCAATTCATTTTGTGCGATAAATGTAAGGAAGGGACCAATACCCCCCCCCCCTTCTATTCCAAATGATGACCCTGACGTGATTCAACACAGACCTTGTGAACTGGCACAAAATGAATTGAACGAACAACAACCGAGTAACAGGCAACAAAAAAGGGTTTATTTAACAGAGGGTTGGAACTGTGTCTCAGTGAAGAAAAGAGGCTGCCGGGTCGTCAGCAAATATATTCCCAGTGGAGATGGCTGCTGCTGGAACGATGCAGGGGAAAGGCAGGAGAGAGATGTTTCTTCGTTATTGGCCGATTTCTCTCTGCTGAATTCTTCAACTGACCAGGTGGTAGAAAATAGTCCATGAGGGGACAGTTGATATTAATACGCCCTGCAAGCTGATTGGTCAGCGTATGACCAATTTGCTCACAGGGGACGAGAAGAAATAGATCATATTTCAGTCTGCTACAGGTTGTGTCCATATTATGGCCCTTAAAAACCCTTTAAAATATCCCAAAGGAACTAAAATTTGGGGAATATTTATTAATTGATGTCTTATACCTATTGTTAAATTTTTACAAGAATCTGAGGTATTTGAATTTTAACGAAAAGCTTTCACCCCTTTTAACAAAACTAAATCAAACTAAATATAGCTCACCGTAGCACCCCTTATCACTAGCAGCTGTTCCAATATTCATAATGATCGGTTAATTAGTTTAGGAATAAATCCTATACATCCAAATATATAAACATATACACATACCTAACTTTACATAGGTAGAGATATATATTTAAATAAATATTGGTATGTTTCAGAATTTTTGAGATGAGGATTGATAATTTTGATTATTTGGACTACTGTTCTCATCTTTAGTGTTATTTTCACAACGTTTCGGTCGATGTAACCTCTGACTTTCTTCGGGTGCATATTGTCAAACTGGGGAATCTTTCTGTCGAACTCGGGAATTTCGAACGGAACCCTTTATTTAATCCACAGAGGTAGCAGCTCATGGCTAATGGAACGAGAGCATGCTGCCCTGTGGATGTAAAGTTAAGACACAGAGTCCGTTTTTAATATGGGGAAAATCCAGTTCCCAAAAAAGTGGCACTGTGGATCGAAACAAAAATTTAAATTGTCTCGGTTTAGAAGGATTTCTCTTAGACCAAGAATAGAACAGATACTACAATTTGATCCTAGCCCAAACCCTAGGTAAGTTTTGTGTTGTCTGTGTGGGGATGCAATTGAAAATAAAACCCTTTACCAAGATCAAACAACAAAATCCAAAAGATGAGAACAGTAATCTGAATAATCCAACTAATAAAAATAATGAATCCTAATCTGGAAAATTTCCGAAACATTAAATCCAAAAGGCGCTACATGAAGAGATGCGAAAAATCGTTGCGGGTTGATCGTTATCTTTGAGAAGAAACCACAGAACACAAGTAATTAATTATTTCCGCAATGCAATTGCACGCCTCAGTACACATTATTATTACGGCTTCTAGAGATGCGGAAATACTTGCTGTTGGCAACCATGGATGGACCAGCGGGAAAAGATCCGATGTGCTCCGGATGTGTACTAAATAAAAACCAAGCTTACGTTTGGAAAATAAGTAAACATATTTTGTCCCTAAGGTAAGAAGAAAAAAAAACAATGGATATTCAATCTGAACTTTTAGTGATAGAAATTCTATCTCAAACTGAATTTGACAGACTGGCAAAAATGCTATTTCAAACTGAATTTGACAGACTGGCAACAATGCTATTTCAAACTGAATTTGACAGACTGGCAAAAATGCTATTTCAAACTGAATTAGACAGACTGGCAAAAATGCTATTTCAAACTGAATTAGACAGACTGGCAAAAATGCTATTTCAAACTGAATTTGACAGACTGGCAAAAATGCCATTTCAAACTGAATTAGACCGACTGGCAAAAATGCCATTTCAAACTGAATTTGACAGACTGGCAAAAATGCCATTTCAAACTGAATTAGACAGACTGACAAAAATGATATTTTAAATTTAAGTGTGATTTGCAGACCAAATATGGTATTCTATACACAGACCCAGACATAATCCCTATTTATTTTACTTTCCAAGAGGGAGCAGTGCGACAAAAGGTCGACTTTCTATGAGGAGCAAATAAATTTTCCAAAGTGTAGTAACTGTTCTCACTTAAGTCAGGGCAGGATAGATCCATGTAGACTGAGACAATTTTGATTTGTGTCCCAATCCAGAGTGCCTTTTTAGGGGACATGGATTTCAGTCCAGAACAGTTACTACATTTTTGAAAATTTATTCACAAAAACGGCAAAATTTTTTTTACAAATTCGGCACAAGGCCATCAAAAGTAGAGAGGAGCGTTGGTCATTCTGTCTATCCTACTTTTAGCTAAACTTATTTTGACCCATTCACCCAAGGAGAGTTTGAATTACCTACTAGACAACATCCTCGAGTATCTTTGTTAACTCTGTACAAGGGTTTGTCAGGACAACCTGACATGAGGACACTTCACCGTGCAATTAAACCCTGACCAAATATTCAAAATAACAGCATTCGAAGCCCAAATAAGATCCCCTCGACACCGCTATACACTGGCTCATATGAGAAATGGTGCACCTTCTCCAAGTGCCTCAAGTAACAGCACTTAGATATTCCACCAGACTAGATGAATTCTTGTCCTGGAATCCTGTAATACCAAGAGACAACAAGAAAGATATATTATAACATATTTAACTGGTCATTTGGGGAGAAGAAATTAATGTTCTTCACTTCTTCATTAGCTCGACGTTTGAGAGGTAAAGGAGAACTTTAATGTAACACTCGTATATCTATGTATCTCATATAGAGATCAAGTGTTAGCTGCAGGAAGGGGCCCCTTGATTTCTGAGAATTTCGACTGAAGTAAAATGAAACAAGAAAAATCATGGTTCCTTTCATTCTTTCACAATTTGTCTATCACTTTTACTTCAGCAGTCACCACATTTACCCTATGGACTACTCTTCATAAAATATCCTCAATGGTTTAACATTTTATCTACAAAAGATATTTACAATTTGATGAAAAATGATGGGGAAGAAGACATTAAAAACATCTCAAAAAGAAAGAACTCTACTCACACATAAAAAAAACAACAAAATAAAATCAGGGACAAGTTAATAAGACCCTCCCCACAACCTTTTCTAAGAGTAGACTGCTCACTGCTTTCTGATTTATTTAGGACCAAAATCAAGCAGGTCAATCTCTAAGTGGGAGTGGGACCTAAGTTGGAGCAAAAGAAATAGGGATGGAGTTAGGAGAGTATGGTTTCCTTCCTAGATGAAAAAAAAAAAAATTGAGGAGCCCAAGGAAAAAATAACTTCCTTTGATCCTATGACTGAAGACGACAGAACAGATACTACACTTTGAATTATTTATTTGCAGAAAATATAAAATAATTATATTCAAAACAAATAAGGCACAAGGCCATCAAAAGTGTGGGGAATGGGTGTCGTTGATCATCCTTAGTTTAAAGTGATAAAAATGGCTATCCTAGTCTTAACTAGAATCACCACAAGACCACATTTACTCTAGGGATCTTCCTACTTAAAATATCCCCAAATTTGTTTAAATTCTTTTAATTTTTCATAAATAGGGATACACTTCCAACACCCTGCAGATAATACACTTTGATCCGAACCCAAAGTTTGGACAGACAGACAGACAGAGTAGATTTTCGAGATACTTAGACAAATCTCCATTAGATACGTCCATTCAATTTGTGTTTAGCAACGAGAATGCACTTACCAACAAAGCTCACTTTAGGGAAATAAAAATAAAACATATGTTAAATATTATCTAGCAGTTTTATTTATCTTCCTCTCACAAGGTAAGATGTGACACAAGGTCGGGAAAGTGGGATTTGAAAAGCCAGCGCCCGAGAAGGTGAGCACTCTGGCCTACAAAAAATGCCTGGGCAGCTCCGTCGGCATTCCCCGGTAGGGGCGCCTCAGGCAGTAAGCAATAAACTTACTCCACCCCAAAGAGGGGAGGCAAGGCCTGGGAGGGTGGACCTCCTAGAACTGCACAGGACAAACCCACAGACCGGTGGAATCAAGACCCGAAGGCCAAGACGATAAAGTTCTATAGGGTGTAGTATCCATCGGAACAGATACTACACTTTGATCTTGGCCAAAAGGCCAAGAAGCCGTTTTAAGAATTAGCTGTACCTACCTGGCGTTGCCTGGGAGTCTTTACTTCCATTGTTTTTTTTTAAATAGGTTTTCGAAAGTTAAATTTTATTATTACGATATCGTTAGCTTATTAATTGAACCAAATTGTTATAAAACTCAATTATTGTTAAGTTAATCTTGTTAATTAATCTCAATTTATAAAACTATTGGATGTAAGTAGCTTCCAGAACTTTCAATCTTTTAACCCATGAGGATTTGCTAAGAATTTTAAAGCCAGCTTAAATGACTTTCTATTCGACACTTTAAATACTTCCAATTTTTTTTCAGATTTCAGAGGGTCACGAAATAATGTATTTTATTTTCAACTATTAAGAAAATATTTAAATAGCTGTCTTGTTTACTAATAAACGAAAATGCATTCTGGTGGATTTAGTTTTGTAATTAAATTAACACTTTGATCCTGGACCAAAGCTCGGACAGACAGATCTTTAGTCAAATCCGCATTAAATGTGTCCATTCAATTTAGCGATGAGAATGCACCTTTCAACATACCTGACTTTTGACAAAAAATAAAACATGTTGCATATTCACTAGCGTTATTATTGGGAACTAGCTGTGAGGTTTTACTTTCATTTTTTTTCAAATAGTATTTTGAAAATTAAATTTAATTATTACAATATTATTTGCTTATTATTAATTGGAACTAAATTGTTATAAAATTAATTTGAGACACCGAAAACCTAAAGAAAAATAAAAGTTGAATTTTTTTAAGGTGGTTCCAATGCAATTTAGTTGCTTAAACCATTTGATATGAGACAACAGTAAATAGATCGTCGAATACCAATATTAAAAGAATTCAAAAATTTTCAATTCAATATTTATTTATGTAGTGTATCAAATCAGGATGGTATAGTGTTATATTTTTAATTTTCAAGGTAAACCTCCTTTTCAAAAAGAGATCTCCACTCGATCTGAAGAATGTTTTACCTAGAAGTTTGAAAGAATTATGGGATGCATTTTGCAGCATTCTTGCAGAATTAATATTTATTATTTAATTAGTAGTTGTTGTAAATGTTTATTGATATTTCTTACATCGTTATTATTAAAATTTTCATTACATTATTTTTTTTATTATTATCATTACATTATTATTTTTTTATTATTATCATTACATTATTTATTTTTATTATCATTACATTATTTTTTTTATTATTATCATTACATTATTATTTTTTTTATTATTATCATTACATTATTATTTTTTTATTATTATCATTACATTATTATTTTTTTATTATTATCATTACATTATTATTTTTTTATTATTATCATTACATTATTATTTTTTATTATTATCATTACATTATTATTTTTTTATTATTATCATTACATTATTATTTTTTTTTTATTATCATTACATTATCATTACATTATTATTTTTTTATTATTATCATTACATTATTATTTTTTTATTATTATCATTACATTATTATTTTTTATTATTATCATTACATTATTATTTTTATTATTATCATTACATTATTATTTTTTTATTATTATCATTAGATTATTATTTTTTTATTATTATCATTACATTATTATTTTTTATTATTATCATTACATTATAATTTTTTTATTATTATCATTACATTATTATTTTTTTATTATTATCATTACATTATTATTTTTTTATTATTATCATTATATTATTATTTTTTTATTATTATCATTACATTATTATTTTTTTATTATTATCATTATATTATTGTTTTTTTATTATTATCATTACATTATTATTTTTTATATTATTATTTTTTTATTATTATCATTATATTATTATTTTTTATATTATTATCATTACATTATTATTTTTTTATTATTATCATTACATTATTTTTATTATTATCATTATATTATTATTTTTTTATTATTATCATTATATTATTATTTTTTATTATTATCATTATATTATTATTTTTTTATTATTATCATTATATTATTATTTTTTATATTATTATCATTACATTATTATTTTTTTATTATTATCATTACATTATTATTTTTTATTATTATCATTATATTATTATTTTTTTATTATTATCATTATATTATTATTTTTTATTATTATCATTACATTATTATTTTTTTATTATTATCATTACATTATTATTTTTTATTATCATTATATTATTGTTTCTTTATTATTATCATTACATTATTTTTTTTATTATTATCATTACATTATTATTTTTATTATTATCATTACATTATTATTTTTTATTATTATCATTACATCAATTTTTTTATTATTATCATTACATCAATTTTTTTATTATTATCATTACATCATTTTTGTTATTATTATCATTACATTATTATTTTTTATTATTATCATTACATCAATTTTTTTATTATTATCATTACATCAATTTTTTTATTATTATCATTACATCATTTTTGTTATTATTATGATACTGAATTGAAGTTTTTTAGTTACAGGTTCAATCTGAATGGAAACACCCATTTTGATATCGTATTATATAAATATACTAGCAGAGCTACCGGACGTTGCTTGGGGCCATAAAAAAAAGTAAATCAACGCTAATAAGAACAAATAATCACGGTCAATTCCTAATTTCTCCCCCTCCCCTCCATTTAAACATATTAAGAAGATACATGATGTTGATGAATTCAATAGTCCGAAGAGATTTACTATACATCCCCTACAGATAGTAATACTGTAATCCTACAATTTTGGATCCCGGACGATGCCAAATGGAACAAATGATCCCGGTAAATTGCTAATTAAATGAAATAGCTTAACATATTATTATATAAATATTAAATATGTGTAAAAGGTGAAACCAGCCAAGTAAAATTATGGATGCGTCCAGAGCACTATTAAAACCGCTTTTTCCGAGTTTCTTACCCTTCTCCATTCAAAAAGAAATGACGTTAAGAAACTTTAACTAAAATAAAAAATCATTTCCGGAAGTAATGACTCAGCATTTTCAAATTAACACATAATTAAATCGAAATTTGGTGAAAAATAACTGCTAAACTCGACTCCCCACACACACATTCCTGACGAAATCGGCTGCATAGCACCCTTAGTGGTGCATTTAGAAATTCAAAAATCTTCCATAATATTCTTTAGTTAATTTTAAATAAATATACACTTTTAGATTTTATCTATATTCTCTAACCTTTTTTCTATAGGACACACACACACAGACATTGAGTTATATATATATATATATATATATATAAAGTCATATTTTTTTACTCGAGAGCTCACTGTATGTAACCGTACAGAGACAATATTTCAGAATAAATAAAACAAAAATTTAACACGTACCAGATAAGATTTTGATTAAATAAGAATAAAGATACAATTTTAAAATTTTCTCTTATTACGAATTATTGGAGAATTGATCTGACATTTTGTGTCGGATGAAGAATTTTCTGATACTTTGTAATAAAAGAATGTACAAATTGTAGATTTATTTGCATACCTGAAAGTTTGGAATAAATTATTGTCTGGTAGGTTTTCAGAATTTTTGTTGTTCTTATAAATATATATAATTTGTAAGATCAGTGAAAGAGAACCTCAGCAGAGCGCTTGATCAAGAAAAAAAATAAGAGCATAATATTCATTTATATGTACTACAGAAGATCAGAACAACATTGGTACCCTTGGTTTTAAATCAACAAGTGATCGCATCTTGTTGACTCTCTTCAGCCGTTGTTATGAATTTTGTTTGGAAAATGGCGAATCACATGCTTCGATCACTTATGCAAGATTTTATTTTTCGGCTTTACATATATTTATTTATTTATATAAACAGAAAATAAGAACAGCGTGAATAAGGCTTTGACAATGATGAGGGGAGATAATCATCATATTCACTTTACCACTTGTTTTACATGTTGGCATGTGTTGGACAGCTTTTAGAAATTCTCTTCTAACCTAATCTATCTTTGGCCAGAAACAAATAAATCTCTTTTTCTTTCAAACCAATCCTTATCCCTTCCTTCCATGTTTTCCTTGGCCACCCCCTGCTACCTCAACTGTTCTACATCTACTAACCCAAGAACTTTCAGCCATTCTTTCAACTGGAACAAACCAACCAAGTCTCCGGTTCTGCACACATCTCCCTATACTGTCCTGATTTTATTTTCTTCTGAGGTCATCAGATCTAAGCCAGTCTTCAAGAATCACATTACACATCTATTGTATCATTCTCATATCATTTCTCTCCATGCAACGCATGTCCTCAACCTTCACTGATCAGGTTTCACTTCCAAACAAAACTTCTGAACGGTCTCAATAGCCTAGCCATCCAAATATACTTCGTCCACATCTGAGTTCTCATCCACTTCTTGCGCACAAACTAGTCATCATCTCTCACCTACCTGTAATTCCATCGCACTTCTTGTGTACCCATGTTTACAATTCCCCCAAAAAAGGGAGAAAAAAGAGGAGATAAGTGATACAAAATAAAAGCGAAAAACAAACAAACAAAGAAACGAAGACCGAATGAAAATGATAAAGAAAGGGAAACAAAACGACCACCGTCACAAGAAAAACAACGCAAATATTCTTGGGTAAATTTTTACTTTCACCACCATTGTAGTTTATTCCCGAAAAAAATAATAATCAGATTTTACCTTTTGGGGACGATTACATGTATACAGCCTGAATAAATATATGTAAAACAGAAATAAAATTTTTTTTTTTTTAATTTTTTAGATTTTAGAGTGGGGGATCACTTTCCTATACAAATTTAACATAAAATGTGAACCCACTTCCTGGTCAGTTAACGGTAAATGGAAATGTGTAACATCTAGTGTAATTTTTTTTCTGCTTTAAAAATAAATTAAACTTTTTTTTAAGTAGTGAAAAACCTTAATTTTTTTTAGGGGGCGGGGGGCATAGATATACTGTAGGCATATCTAACCTAACCCTAAAAAGAGGTAGAAGGAAGTGATGTATCCGAAAGTAAAGAGTGATTTTTTTCTGAAACTGGGTACAATTCAGAAATTTGTTAAATATTTTCAAAAGAAAAATTTTCAAAAAAAATTAAATTGGTGTCTCCATTTACTCCTAACTGACCAGGAAGTGGGTGCTTATTTTACGTTAAATTTATGTAAGAAAGTGATCCCCCGATTCTAAAATCTAAAATATTGACTTTTTTTTTTAAATTCCATTTTGCGGATATTTTTTCTAGTAGAATCTGTGTTTTTTTTGTTTTGTTTTTTTGTTTTTTTTGGGGGGGGGGGGGGGAGTAAACTACGATAGGTGTGATAGAAAAAAAAATACCCATCCTTTTCTTTAAAAAAGGTTGAGTTTTCTTATATATTAGTGATATCAGATCAATCACAAACAGGAACACACACAGCCAAACCAAAAATTCACCCATAAATCACACACGCCTGTCAATGCAGACATCAACAGTTAAAAGATTATCGTAAATTTTAATCAACTATTATTTTCAGACTATCGTCTTCATAATCCTAACGACGTGTTTACATATAATAAAAAAGGATCAGCCGTAGTCATGGCCTCCGTTCAGTCTTGAGATAGAAGGATACCCTCTGTAAGAGTGGCTGCATGTGTAATTGTGAAACAAGGGTTGCACAATCCCAACCACACGTATTCTGAATCAGCACTGCTTGAATCCAGTGGCAAGGAGAAGTCCAGGACGACTGGAAACAATGCCGGGATAAGCGGAGAACACATACAGCACCTGGCATCCCCAAATGGTCATCAAATTTTAGTACTGACCAGGCTCAACGTCGCTTAATTTTGGTGATCTAACTGGAACCGGTGTGTTAACGTGATTGTGCCGTAGCCATAGTCAAGGAACATATAAAACAAACAAAAATGATCGTCAGCTCCCGGAAAAACATCTTACAGAAACTGATCAACTCCAAGTGGAGAGTCACAGCACACACACTAAGATGTACTGCCTTGGCTCTGTGCTATTCCCCTGTACAGTATGCTTGTCCTGTTTGGGAGAGATCAACGCATGCCAAAAAAAATAGACCCAGCGTTGAACAACACCTGTCACTTGATTACTGGTTGCTTAAAACTTACCAACCTACATTTCTTCACTGGCATTGTCCCTGCAGATGTGAAACAGGAAGTTGCCAGCCGAGTAGAGATCACAAAGGCTACCAGTGATGAACGTCATCTCCTCCATGCACGTGAACCAACGGCCCAACGGCTGAAATCAAGGAGAAGCTTCCTCAGCCATGTTGAGCTCCTAACAACATCTCAGGAAGAAATCAGACTACAGATGTGGACCAGACGGCTAGAGAATGGTCCCCCTCCTACTGACATAGGAATCCTTACCTTCTGAGGCCCTCTCTCCCGGTTCAGAAGCACTCTGGGTCTACTGGAAAACACTCAACCGCCTGAGAACGGGAATGGGGTGATCAAAATTTGCTATGACTAAACAGGGTTACAAAACCGACCCAACCATCTGTGAATGTGAAAAGAAGGACCATACAATGCAGCACTGGCTTGTCTGCCCTCTACTGCCCAACCAGTGCAGCTCGAAAAGATCTTGCAGAGCACAACAATAATGCAAAGGACTGCGTCAAAAAGTGTGAAACTGTTGTATAACCATATGACACTGCAAAGACACACATAGAAGAAGAAACGTAGTTGAAGGTGACCCAAAGGTTCCCTTTTCATTGGCTACTAAAACGAGACGTAGGGGAGGGCCACTCCTTTCCCTGGATTTCTCCACATTATAATGCTGAGTGTTTAGCAAGGGGGCATCAAGCACCATTTTTCTGAGTCTTTGGTATAACTCGACCACATATAAAAAGTAATTATAAATGTTTTTCTTTTTTTGTTTTTTTAAATGGAAAATTTTTTTTAATTCTAAAACTGCGATAATTTGCAAATACGCATTTTGTTTATAATTGGGAAAGCATACCATTTTTGTTTTATGGAAATCGCTCCAGACAAAGCATGAAGCCACTTGATGTAAGGAGCTAAAAATAAAATACCACTTAAAGGTCAAAAACTAGCCAACGACAAGTGTTAGATGGATAGATTCCAACTCAGAAAACAGCAATTCTTCTCCCTTTGTCAGAAACAGATCATGGAATGTGAGGACTAAAAAACAAAATAAGGGAAGCGCGAATTGTGGGGCTGCTGAAAGTAAATCCAAGGTTCACTTTCTACTCTCCTAAATTCAGATTCAGTGTCATGTTAAACTCGTTCCTTTCAGTTGCTTGCATGATTTGATTGCCGAATCTACATTTGATTCAGTAAACCCTGGACATACCCGTGTCCCATGGGTTCACTATTTATTCTACTTAAATTTCATTTGTAAGTTCATCAACTGTGACATTTTTATTGCATAACTCAAAATAGTAAGTCTTTTTACTTCTATATCAGCTTTATTATTTTATTGCCATTATTATTATTATACAGAAATATTATTAGTATTTAATATTCGCATATAGAAGAGATTTATTATTTTGCCATCTAATTTACATACGTGGTTGTGGTATGTACAGACACACTATGTAAATTAGATGACGACGCTGAAAAAGTCACTCTTTTTCTAAATGCTCATAGAGACATTAAGAAATATTAGAGAGTGGTTGAATCAGAGTGAGAGAGGGCGAGAGAAATGCATAAATATAAGAGAAAGATGAGTGACTTGTTCAGTTAATTACAATTTACAGCTAATTAGAACAATTTGTTTTCAAACGGAACTCAATCCCAGAACTAAAGAATAGGTTAGCATGTGCTTGGTGTTATTCAAGTATATAGGAAAAATTGTTAGGCCAAATCAATTAAAAATACACAAGTTTTGTTCAGATTTGGGTTTCATGGATGTCACATATGGTGTAATGCTAAACCAGTTCATTTCAATAGCTAGCATAACTAAGGTGCTGAATATACACTTGGTCTGACGGCTAAAATGTTAAAACTCTTCGCCTTAAACTTGAAAAATGTACAGGTGACCCCCCTCACGCCCCTCCAAATGCCACCAAGTTTCAAATCATGAATGTCCAACAGTCTATTTTATCATCGTTCAACGATATGCTTCAAAAGGTGCACCTCTGGATTGCAAACACACCTGAATACAACGGACTACGGCTGTGATGGCGCTCTTCAGTTCAGGTATAGTCTGGGGATTGTTTTGATAGCCATTATCTGATACCTCCACAGGTAAAAATCTGGGGGCGAGGGTTAAGGTCCGGTGACTGTGAAACCCTATTCAGTATCATACCTCCTACCGATGAGATGATCACAAAAGCCATATCATTAAACATAAAAAAGCCATATCATTAAACAGTGATAAAACAAAGACTGTTGTGTATTCATGACTGAAACTTGGTGGACAAGTCAATCAGAGACTGAAGCTTATCAAATGTATAAAATATAGTTGGATTACAGAGAAATGATTTTGAACTTTTATTAATGCATTATATTTTCGCTTACCGATGGGTGTATAACCCTTTATACACCAGTGGCGTTGTCGAACTCTGGGTCTTCACTCAGAAGCTGATGTTGATTTATGAAAAGGTTTATTTAAAAAGAGAAGCACAGTCACAGAAAACATCAGAGTGACGGGTTACTTGTGTACGTGTGAAAGAGAGAGAAAGACAGACATAGATAGGTGGATAGCTCGGTTCGTTACACCAAATCACACGATGTGTACACTGTCCCCCCCCCCCCCATTAGGGACAGCGTCCTAAACACGTCTTTCCTGCTTGAAATATCGTCAAACCAAGAGGCAGAATATCTTCCCCCCAGAAGTCACATAGTTTCACGACTTCCGCCTGGGGTAACCTCTGTCCCTTAAGGTGTCACTTAAACATTTCCATTCAAACACGGCCCTCATTATGCAACAAACAATTCCATGGGTGGCATTTTTAAGTCACCTTGTATTTACCGTAGTCGCTTGGTTGTATAATTGACACGGCAAAGATCGGAAGAAAATGAGGATGTTAGCCAGACCAACACCAAAAAGTCATCATCAAATCGCACGTGATTGAGTTAGAAAGAAAAGAA
Organism: Sepiola atlantica; assembly: GCA_963556195.1. Taxonomy (NCBI): domain Eukaryota; kingdom Metazoa; phylum Mollusca; class Cephalopoda; order Sepiida; family Sepiolidae; genus Sepiola; species Sepiola atlantica. The sequence continues at coordinate 23,157,338 of OY744552.1, read as the reverse complement.
TGTATAATGAATTATTTTATCTTTAGTACCAAGAGTTACGAATGGATTAGTATACGAAAGATCTGTAGGTATTCGGATTTGACTTAATTAACTTCTGTGAGATTTTTAATATTGTTATTTTTGTTATCAGAATTGAAGTTGTTTCGAAACTTTTCTAATTTATATTATTTATGTTTCGGACAGTCAGCATAGTTTCAGCCATTTATATTCCAGCCTTCTTCACATTTTATTTGTTGAAGATATCTCGCAACCGAACAGTTTCAACAAATACTGACAGAGAAATGTCTTCTTCAGAAGACATTTTATTCAAAGGGAAAGTGAAGATGATTTATTGTGGCAGTTCGTAGATGACCACCTCTCATTTGACTAAAGAATTCAAATATTTTTAGAAAATAAACCAACTAAAAAATAGAAACAGTTATCATAACCTAATCTACTTCACAAATTAAAACCGTTATCATAACCTCATGTACTTCACGAATCAAAACCTCATCTAATTCTAAGAATTAAAACCTCTATCATAACCTCATCTACTTCACCAATTAAAACCGTTATCATATCCTAATCTAATTCTAAGAATAAAATCGTTATCATAACCTCATCTATTTCACGAATTAAAACCGTTATCATAACCTAATCTACTTCACGAATTAAAACCGTTATCATAACCTAATCTACTTCAGAAATTAAAACGTGATCATAACCTAATCTACTTCACAAATTAAAACCGTTATCATAACCTCATGTACTTCACGAATTAAAACCTCATCTAATTCTAAGAATTAAAATCTCTATCATAACCTCATCTAATTCTAAGAATTAAAACCTCTATCATAACCTCATCTACTTCACAAATTAAAACCGTCATCATATCCTAATCTAATTCTAAAAATAAAATCGTTATCATAACCTCATCTATTTCACGAATTAAAACCGTTATCATAACCTAATCTACTTCACGAATTAAAACCGTTATCATAACCTAATCTACTTCACAAATTAAAACCGTTATCATAACCTTATCTACTTCACGAATTAAAACCTCTACCATAACCTCATCTACTTCACGAATTAAAACCTCTATCATAACCTCATCTAATTCTAAGAATTAAAACCTCTATCATAACCTCATCTAATTCAAGAATTAAAACCGTTATCATAACCTCATCCAATTCAAGAATTCAAACCTCTATCATAACCTAATCTAATTAATGAAGTAAAACAATTCAGTCTAACATTAGAGTTTTCTAAGCTAATCCAATAGTTAAATTTCAGTTTAGCACCTCCATTAAAATGAACCATTTTGGTCTGCAAGTACATTTTGACCGTAATAATATTGTAATAATACTTTATCGTTGCATCCAAAGATTGTAAGTCTTAAAATAGTGTTTATTTTAATCCTGAAATCGATATCTTAAATTGAGATGTATTTCTTTTTATTGAGTAATCATGCCTCGATTTCAATTTTTTTTTTGCCTAATCTGAAAGAAAACACTATTTTACATCTATTAAACGCATTAAAACCTAGTAAACAAAAAAATAGATTAACAAATTATTAATTGACAAAAAATTGATGGAGTATTATGAAAATTATTCAAAATGTGCCGCAGACAAAGATAACCTTTTTTATTTTAACAGAGTATTTATTTACCTCCTCTCCAGGAGGTTAGGCGCAAGGCCAGTTTTATCTTACTCCCACAAGGTAAGATGTGACCCAAGGTCGGGTCGGGAAAGTGGGGATTGAAAAGCCAGCGCCTGAGAAGGTGAGCACTTTGGCCATTAAAAATTGCCTGGGCAGCCCCGTCGGCATTCCCCGGTAGGGGCGCCTCAGGCAGTAAGCAATAAACTTACTCCTCCCCAAAGAGGGGAGGCAAAGCCTGGGATGGTGGACCTCCTAGAACTGCACAGGACAGACCCATAGACAGGCGTAAATCAAGCTCCGAAGGCCAAGACAATACCAGTCTATGGGGTGCAGTATCCATCGGAACAGATACTACACTTTGATCTTGGCCAAAATGCCGAATAGATTGCTAAATTGTAATTGAACCAAAACGTCTAATATCTTCACAAAACTAAACTAACGATAAACAACTTCAAACAAGAAAAATAATTTACAAAATTTTAAAAAGCTTAAGATAAAAATAAAATTAAAAAACAAAACAAAAAACAAATAGATTTTAGATAAAAACAAAATAAGCAGACATAGCTGCAAAAGAATAAAATAAAATAAAAAATTTAAAAAATAATGTTTTTAATAAAAAATAAAGTTAATATTTTTTTTTAAATAACATTTTTTTATTTAAAAATTAATTAAAATTTTTTATATTAAGAATTAAATTATTTAAGAAAATAAAAATGGAAAACACTTCACTCATTGATTGCCCTCCACCCTCTATGGATGCACTTACCCATAGAAGTCCACTGTTCTGGAAAAATTAAAATCAATCAGGTATCACAAAATTAATAAAATTTAGAAAAATTAAAAAGAAAAAAAATTATCCTAATTTTTCCAAATGATGAGGATTTTTTAACACAGTAAAAACAATAGAAAAGTTGCAATCACGCCGAAACATACAAGAGTCAAAAAGTCAGAATCAATTCCACAACAGAACGTAGTAATGTAGTCAGTCAAGTGCAATCGGGTCTCGCCCTCTCAGTCCAGTGTGGAGTGGAAGTACCTTCTTTGAGAAGGTGTCCCGTTGCTTGGTCATGGACACCCTACATCAGGGGCGGGCAACCTCCGGCCCGCGGGCAACATCTGGCCCGCGAAGGCTTAGCGTCCGGCCCGCCACCCTGCTATGCTTTATTATTGCAATCCGGCCCGCGGACCTCCCAGTAAAACTCATATCATTTTGTGACATAGACGTAAAAGTAGGTTTCAATTAAGATTAACAGTGGGATAAAAATGTATAAATATCAGCGAGCGATGATGAATGTATATTTCATTTTTCTTTAACTATTAATTTCAAATCCTTGGCCTGAGATAAAAATAGAAAAAGAGAAAGAGAGAGGCAAAGAGGAAACGAGAGACAAGGAAAGGACATAAAACAGAGAACTTATGTGAGGTGTGTCAAAACGAATGCTGGATCAACTTGCTACTTCCCCCGTCATTATTTTGTATGATTCCAAAATGGCTCTTCGTCGGCGCCTTTTATAACATCACATACAGAAGTCTCTTGAGAAAAAATATCAGATTTGTAGAGTGTTCAATGCAATTTTTGTACAATTTATTCATGTAAACAAAATATAGTAATTCTGAGATTTCGTTTTTCACTCCGGCCCGCGATCTCCTTCCAAAAGTCTCATCTGGCCCTCACTCTGAAAAGGTTGCCCACCCCTGCCCTACATTCATCCAGGATCGGGGATGTATCGTGGTTTTAAAATAACATAGTTTTTTTTTAGTTTTTTTTCCTTAATGAGTTACCACTTATCAAGGCCAAAATCAACTTGAGGATAAGGGTTAATGAGATAGATTGTCAGTTGAATTATGAAGAATATTATGAGAGGATTGTTTATACTAATGAGTTACCACTTATCAATGCCAAAAGCCACTCTAGGATAAGGGTTAATGAGATGGATAGATTGTCAGTTGAATGATGAAGCATATTATGCAGAGACGTGAGTAGCCAACGGCAAAAAAAAGCCGAAATCGAGATGAATTTCCCAACTTGTGTGTGTGTGTGTGTGATGGGGCAGTGCAGAAAAAAAACAAAAAACCCCAGCTAAAACCAACATGGATGATAAGTAGTAAAAATACATTTAAAATAATTTGAAGAATGTTTAGGTAAATATCAATCTTGGTGAACAAGAAAATCAAAATTAAAAGACAGACACCGATTACGCATGTAGAGGGAAGGAGACAGGAAGTCATTCTTTGAATAAGGATTCTAGACATAAGGTTTAGTAGCATTATATGTTGATTTTAATTTTCGTAAGGGGACATAAAAATGGTGCAAAATTGTTCTGTTCGGGAATTAATTTTACTCGTCCGAGGATGGGTATTCTTCTAATTATATATATATATATATATATATTGTGGATATGTTTCACTAACTTTTAAATGCAAGAAACCTTCGAATAACTTCATCAACATATAATAATTATTATATTTATTCCTAGATCAATCATTCTCTCAACTACAACATCCACACAGATAGTGGTCACTTACTCACTGCAAATTATCTACTGTACCCGCCACTCATACACCGCAGACTTCTATTTCATTCGGAACTGTTAAACAGAAACACAGCCAAGTACAGATTATGGGAATATCATTCCGCTATTCCAAACACATAACATCTACACGTTACGGAATACCGGATTACATTAAAACAAACGCATCATGTGCAGCATAACAAAACCACTTCCACGCGTAGTAAGTGCAGTTCTTAATTTTATAAATAAACATAATAAGAACATCTTTATTTAAACCAAGTAATAAATTTTCCATTCGTCAACATTAGAAATAGCTTTAATGAACATCAATTTCACGCTTATACAATGATTTCAGAATGCCGAATTCAATATTCTACACGTTACGTCTTCGTTTTCATTACTGTTTCAAGATCGCTAGAATTATAAACGAACATGTTGCCACTTTACGCAGACCATCATTCTTTCAACCATAAATAATTTTGGTGTTTTAAAATGATTGATAATTGCATATTCCTTACACATCTTTCCATTAACAGACAGGACATTCGTAGTCTGACTTAATACATTAATTAATACCCACAAACGACACGTATTAGAACGATTTATCGAAAATACTATTTCTCATTGAACACTTATACACATGGCCCATACCAAATAATCAGTTTCATCTTTTTACACTCATACTTGACTAAAACAGTATTTACTGACCAACACATCAGATTTTGATTTCCAAGCTCCATACAAAAATAGAATTTACGTGACTAAAATAGTAATTACTGACCACCTTCATTTGCTCAATTAATACACATCAAACCTTATTTTAGATTAAAATCCGATATAACCATCTTACTTTTCTAAAATATAATTTACGTGACTAAAATAGTAATTATTGATCACCTTCATTGGCTACATTAAATATATTTTTTTCTTAATTAACTTTTCTTTGTACTTTTAACACAATATATAGATCAGATCAAAATTGCTTTCTTTTCTTTTCAATCGTACGTGGCTAAAATAGAATTTATTTTCGTTACACGTGGCACATTTGCATTTAATTAGTATTTTTTCATTTCTGCTTACATACGCTATGATAATTGCTTTTTTTAAAAAAGGTTTTTACACAATTTATATTTATAATACATGCCTAAAATAGAATGTACTTTCGTTACACGTGGCCCACTTTCAGTCATTTAATGTTTTTCAGTTCTAATTACATACAATATAATAATTGTTTTTTTTTTACTTTTAACAAATATATATATATATATATATATATATATCAGAATTTATTTCAGTTTCATGCTCACTACGATACGTTTCATCTTTTAACACTCACACTTGACTAAAATACTATTTACTGACCAACACAGATTTGTTTTGATTTTCAAGCTTCATACAAAAATAAAATTTACGTAACTAAAATAGTAATTAATGACCACCTACATTTGCTCAATACATATCACAAACATTATTTTTAATTAAAATCAGTTTGCTATATTTTCCCCAGGCGACACTGGGACACAGGTCCTGCTAGTTAAATATACTTTTACTAATTAAATGAATATTGAACGCATCTTGTTTTTTTCTGTTGGACTGTGGTGTGTTACGCATCGATGAAGCCTTTTTGTGAATGTTTGGTCAAATTTAGTATATCATAATGTGTATGTTTAAAAATGGGCAGAAACAATTGCTTGTGAATAAAATAGGATTATATGTTAAATTAAGAGCTCTAGTCGTATTATACACCATTGAGCTATAAACCTTTGTGTGAACTTAAATAACTTTTATATATATATATTTATTTATAATAATTATGGAAATAATATTCTAACATGATAGAAAATGAAAATACAAAATTATTTATATATTCATAAACGTTTTGTCTTTATTTCAAGACTGATTTGAAGAAATAACATACAAGTATAATATTTGAAAATATGTGGTGCTTTTGTGACACGAAAAGAATGTTCTGTTTTTTTCAAACGAAACAGCCGTTAGAATTCAAAATTTGTGGTGCATTTATGAAATGGAATAAGTATTTTTTTGTGGTTTTTATTTTAATATGGATGTTAAGTTTTATTGGGAATATCGTGCAAAAGAGCTGGATCTAAATTGAAGTTCTGTCTGGGTTAGTATTACTTTGCTGATTAAATTGTAAAAGCTGGTACTTTGTTTAATTGTGTTAGAGTTTATAATGAGAGCTGATTCAAGAAGCCTTTGCCAAGATTTATTTACAATTTAATGAGTCTAGCTTGTTTAAAGTTAAAAGAATGATCATGTTGCAATACCTGAGAGAAAAGTGCATTAAGGGAATTGATATTTTTATATCTCTTCTTTAGTTCCTGTTTAGTTTCACCAATGTATATCTGATGGCAATATATATATAATATATATATATTGCAAAATCATTTTTTACATAGAGAGAGGTATTTTACTTATATATCCCTTTGATCAAACATATCAGATGTTTGTTGTTTCTAGTCTCTCTCAACGTGATATCTGCTTTCTTTGTTGTTGTTCAACACAGCAGATGTTAACATAAACTTGGTTTCTATAAATGGAATCTGAAGGGTTCTTAAGCTTCCAAAGTTATTCAATTATGAGGAAGGATGAAACAGGGTCCGTTTTGCTCACAGTATCACTTGTACCTAAGGGATTGCCATTTTATTCCTTCATGGCATTGAGCCCTTGCAGAGGTTAACACCAATGGTGTAATTTCCTGCCTCCACTCCTGAAGGCGGGAAATGGCAACACTAGCAAAGCATGTAGCCCTCCCCCTTTCGCTAATATAAAACTATATAATTATGTTTCTTTATCAAATCACAAGCAGGAAGACCAGGCACTGCCCGGGATTGAATGATCAACCCTATTTCCTTTTAGGTCCAGCCAATAACACCATATCTCCTCTTTTTTTTTAAATTATTTTTTGCATTTTATTAAATTCAATTTTTAGAGTGGGGCGAAGAATGTACTTTTAGTAATTTTAAAAAAAAATCCTCATAATGGTTAGGTTATTCAAGGCTCCTGCAAAGGTGGGCTCCCTCTACCATGCTAGAAAACTACTGACACCTGCCAGCATCCGCATCCTATATCTCTACAAAACTATCATACATCCATGAATGGAGTACTGTTGCCACATCTGGGCTGACGCATCAACCACGAGTCTCTCTCTCTCTATTAGACAGGGTCCAAAAAGAGTCTTCAATCTAATAGGTCCCACACTGTCAACCAAGCTCCAACCCGCCCCATTGCCACAATGTTGCATCACTGTGCTTGTTTCACAAGTACTTTAATGAAATGTGCTCTGACGGACGTAAATACCCCCGAATAACCCAACAAGCAGCAAAATCCCACCCCTTCACTGTAGAGGTCTCCAGATGCCGGAAAGCTTTCAACTCTAATAATTCCTTCACTCGAACTGCTAGACTTTGGAATTCCCTCCCTGTTTCCTGCTTCCCTGATTGTACTAACATGCAGAAATGTAATGCAAACAGACATCTCACTGCTTAACTCCCTACTCAGAGTGTCACTGTAGGCATGATCCCTAATAGTAGCCCTTACATCTAAGCGCCTTGCTTGGAGTGAACAAGAATTTAAAAAAAGAAAAAAAAAAAAAAAAATTATTAAAAATATCATCAGGGTTACATTCTCAAAGACTTACAAAAAATGGTGCTTGATGCCCCCTTGTTAAACAATCAGAATCATAAGCTAAGGATCAACGTAAGTAAAGTAATCCTGGAAAAGTAGTTGTGCCCTCCCCTACATCTTGGTATAGCAGCTAATGAAAAGGGACCGTTTGCATCGTTTGCAACTATGGTCAACCATTTTACTTTTTTTTTCTGTACCGTAAACAGGATTTTCGTTTAGATATGTCTATTTTAAACGCCTCATGATTTTAATTTTCATGAATCAAAAATCCCTCTACATTTTAGCACTTTATTTCAATGCCCTTTGGGGGAATATATCTCCAACAAGAATAAAAAAAAAAAAAAAAATTGTTACATCGGTTTTGTTTACCACAACACTTTCCCGTAGGCTCACCATGCATCTCTCCAACGCTAGCTCAAATTTGCAAACATCTAGAAAACATGACTGCCCTTCCTTCTCAATATAGACACATTTTAGTTAGTAATAAAAACAATAAAACATGATAACATAAAAGATTAAAAGGCTATTTACATTAAAACTAGACTATTAATAATATTTATTACGAAACTAGTCACAAAATCTGAAAATGTCTAGCATAGTAATTAACATTAACAAATTCATTTTTTAATTTTGTATGCGCACTGCACACAATCATGTGCGCATGCAACATCTCATCACTACAGACGCTCATTTAAAGGCGTGAATTACTAGCTGTTAAAAAGTTCAACAGTAAAGACATAGTTGTAAACACACCAAAACTAACTCCACCTGATGACGATTTGATGAATTAAATCGAAAGTACTCGTGAAAAAAGAATGAAAAAATGGAACAAAACCCCCATGGAACTATAAATACATCAATTTGACTGGAATACTAAATGGACTATTCGAAAAATTGAAGAAATAAAAAAAGTCTCATCAAACAAAAAAATCTGTTATTTTCCTGAATATATATATATATATATTTTTTTTTTCAACATGGAAAAAATGTTTAACTATTAAATGGAAAAATAACAATTTTTCTTAAAACTTTTTTAAAGTTTAAAAAAATATTTGAAGCATCCTTCTATTAGCTCAATGAAGAGAAAAGAATACTTTTTGAAAAGCTTGAGTTTAAGGGAATTAAAATTCTAAGTTGAAAAAATAAAGAAAATATGCAAATAAATATGTTCAGTCTTGAATAATATATATATATATATATATATATATATATATATTGTGCATTTAGGCAGCATTTTCTCATGTATGCAAGCATTGTTGAAAATAAAAGAATTCGTCTGTTTAATTATACCTTTTCCAATCTTTTCAATTTTTCTGATGGTCTTTTTTGTATTAAAAATAAAAAAAAATTATAAATGTTCCATAGGTTTCACAAACATATGAAACCAGTGGTAACATTTTAAAATGCTTAACATAATGTGATTTTGTTTTGTGATGCCATGGCGGAAATAATAGGTGCATTAGAAGGAATAATAGAAACTGGAAAATTATTTGGTACCCTCACTCCAATTTAATTTGCTTGTTAAATCAAAAATTGGACATATGTTTCTCAATCTTTTAAGTCTGAATTTTCCTCAAATAATCCTTTACATAAAATAAATAAAAATACTATTTAACTTAGCTATAGTTGTACAAATAACTTTGAAAAAATAATTAAGAGCCATAATAAACAAATCTTAAACCGTAATAGAATTAATACACAAGATAATGATAACGGCAGTAATGAATGTAATTGTGGAGATAAAAATAAATGTCCACTACAAGAAAAATGTTTAACTAAGAGTATAGTTTATTTAGGAACCGTGTTCCCAGAAGATTATCCAAGTCTGATTTTTTTTTTTACATAGGTCGTACAAGTGATGATTTTAAGGCTAGATACAGAAACCATAAATTATCTTTCAATAACCTGGATAAGAAAGGTGACATACATATGGTCTCTAAAGGAAAAAAATAAAGTACCTATACTGAAATGGGGCGTCTTGAAGAAAGCTTCAACTCCTACACTACACAACCCAACCTGTTTTCTTTGTCTTAATGAAAAATTAGCTCTTATTACGTTTCCTGATAGAGATAAACTACTGAATAAAAGAGATGAAATAGGTATTAGCTGTAGACACTTCAAACAGTTCACCTTGAATAAATATAGTAACAACCTAGTAAATTTACCATAACCTTAATAAACCTACTTTTTGGTATAAAACAACAAAAATGATCTGAAACAATTTTTTCCCCTCATATCTCATTCGATTTTCTCAGTTTTTAATTTATCATCCTGACGTTTCCTCTTAGAGTGTCAGACGATAAAGAAAAGGCCTTAAGGAAAATTTTAGCAATTTTCTTTTTTTTTTTTCACCCGCCCGTTTCATTGATTACAAAAAATGTTTCCTCTGAAATTTATCCTACGATTTTGTTGTACGCGAAATTTACTTATATATATATATATATATATATATATATATGCATGCACATGGCTTATGTGAGTATCTTTCTACCATATCAGAAAAGTAGAAATATGTGATGGTTATTTTATTTGTAAGAACTGCTGTCTTTATCATTAATTGAAATACAAAATATTCTTCTAGTTTCCAAGGGTTATCTGCCCTTACTGCCGACCCCCCCCCCCCAACAAAAAATAGCTTGAAATAATCTGTTGTATAAAATGGAAAGTAAAAAAACAAAAAATGGTTACCTTTTCTTCATTTGCTGTCATCAATGATTCAACGGCCTTCTTTAATTTTTCAATTTCTCCCTCTGAAGATAAAAAAGGGAAGAAATTGATGAGGATTTTACTGTATTCGTCTATACAACCCATCGTGTTGAATATTAAAGGCTTAATTAATCGTGATACAATTGACTCCCATAACTGAAGGACTATTTTTTTAAAAGCTCTTTTTTCCATTAAAAAAAAAAAACATACGTTGTAGAAAGTCAGTTAAATATTTTTCACTATGATTTTTTTTTTATTCCTAACATTGATAATTTTTTTTTTTTTTTTTTTTTTTTTTTTAAATCAGTAATATATTTATTTCTAAAAGCTATTTGAAAACAACATTATTTTGAATTTGACCATGAAAAGACAAAATAGAAACATACGTTGTAGAAAGTCAATTAAATATTTTTCACTATGATTTTTTTTTTATTCCTAACAACATATTGATAAAATTTTATTTTTTTAATCAGTAATATATTTATTTCTAAAAGTTATTTAAAAACAATATTATTTTGAATTTGACCATGAAAAGACAAAATAGAAACAAATGTAATATTGTATATGTATTAGTTGGGTTATCTGGACTACTGTTTTTATCTTGGATGCTATTCTCACAACGTTTCTGCCGATGTAACCTCCGACTTTCTTAAGGTGGGTCTTGTCAAACTCGGGACTGTACAAAATTTTGAAAAAAAAACAACATTTATTTAATCTACGGGGGTAGATTGTTCTTGTTCTGTCAACCATGACCGGGTAGAAGTCTTAAGTAATTTTTATTATATTTTTAGCATCGCTCGTACTGAGGATTGAACCTTCAACCTCCAGAAGACTAAAATTTAGAACTGATTATTACTTTGCACTCTATCTGTTAAGAACAGTAGTCAGAATAATCCAAATTATCAATCCTCATCTCAAAAATTTCCAAAACATTTTATACTTCAAAATTAATGAATCAGTAATTAATTAACTTTACGTAACATTCTTAATGTTATATAATTAAGGTCAACAAATTTAATATTTTGAAATAGGCCTCCAGTTCTGAGTTGGTCTTTTGTACCATAACACCCTGGTTTAACCAAAACAAAATATTAATGACCACAATAAACAAAGACACAGTTATATACAGTTATACAGAAATACACAAAGAACACATTTTCAGCCATCACCGAATCATAAATCTGAAACAAATCCATTTTTATGTCATTTTCAATAATAAATAATTTCAGTTTTTTTTCATACAATTTATTGTGTAAAAACCTATTTCCTCTTTATGCAATGCTGATATTTTTTTTGAAGTTACATGGACATGATACAACACTTACCATCAACAAACGCTTTGAAATATTTGTGAAGTTACACAAATATTATACAATTCATCAAAAGAAGTTAATACATGTGTAGAGTTACTAAGTAGTACTAGTTGTACTGAATCGTCCTGGAACAGGTGGCACTCGACTTTAATATCTGGGTTAATACAATAGTGAAACCTGTAGCGAACATCCATAGTCAGTAAATGGTGGTATTTCAATGAATTAACATATTTCAATGAATTAAAATATTTCAATAAATAACCATATTTCAATAAATAACCATATTTCAATAAATAACCATATTTCAATAAATAAACATACAAACATAACATATTTGTTATCTTAAAAGTTATTTTTACAACTATGTTTACATGAAAAAATTAAATAAAAAAAGCAAAAAAAAAAAAATGAAAGTCGGCTAATTTTTTAAAAGAAATTGTGGCTAACTAGATGAACTTGGAACCACTGCTAAAGCGAAAATGGGAAGAAAGACAAATTGTGTAGAAATTGATTGGAAGAGGTGGTTACTGCTAAAGTGGAAATGAGAGAAAAGAGAAATTGTGTTGATGTAGAAATTGATTGGAAGAGATGACCATTGCTAAAGTGGAAATGGGAGGAAATTGTGTTGATGTAGAAATTGGAAGAGGGCACCATTGTATAAATTGAAAAAGAGTAGGATACATATATCAAAGTAATGTTTGTTTGGGGGGGGGGGGTTGAAGACATCTACTATTTATGTAATAACACTTGAAATTTGGTTTTGATAATTATGTAGCACGGTGACGGAGGTAGACAGATAATTTAGCATAAATTACTAACGAAGGACCCAAACCATGAAAAATAAAAAGTCAAAGAATTATTAAAACATAGTTTGATTAGGAATTTTGAAAATGCAATTTCGTGTTTGGAGTTTGGTTATGACATCAGTCAACTGACAATGGGCAATGCGAATTTGGTAAAACAAATGAGCTTTCCAAAGTAGGTTGGAAAGTTTATTAGAAATTTGATGAACAAATGGCATTCGCAAAAATATTTGAATCAGAATTAATGTGAAGAATATGTATGGTGTAAATGATAGAGAACCAAAATGAAAAGCTCAGGATAGACAGAACGAGAGAGAAGAAAAATGAACAAGTTTACATAAAGCCAGGTAGAGAGAAAGCAGTTCACCGCCGCCTGCAAACACCCATCTATATCATTTGTTCTTTTGGTCAAAATTTTGGGTATCTTGCATACTTGCTAAAATTAACTAGTCAACTCTGGGAAGCTTCAATATGGAGTTGATTTTCCATTAGTTTGGGTAAAAAAGTCTTGTTTTTGTAAATAAAAATCAATTGTCGAAGAAAAAATCTAAAAATTAGTCGAGATAAAGAAAATAAATGTAGAAGAAATACGAAAAATTTAAAGAAACAAAGGTTATCTCCCTTGATATGAAAAGTTGTCAACTAAAATTCAAAAAGACCCCACTTTTCTTGGCGTCACTTTATTAAATCTATAATTTATATTCTCCACCTCTACCGCCATAACCAGTATTCATTTATTATTATTAGATTGAGCTGCTGTTCAAGAGAGCTGGAGAAAAATACTAAATTATTTTGGTTCAGTCACTATAAAGTCAGTTTTATAAATACTAAACTTGCAATTACAATATCGTATACATATAATCCATGGCCATACCCATAACAGGCCGGCTAGACACACGCCTGACTACTTGAACTGGGGGCCAGTCAGTCACCAGATAAACTTTTAGCTGGTAGCACTTCGTTGTCACTGATCCAAGCAAATTTCATTCCGAAACTAAATTTTAACTCATCAAATTTATTTTAGCTGAGGTTCTGTTATTTTATCATTATTTACATTTGGATTATAAGTTCGTGAGTTAAAAGTCAGAATTTATTTTTGTTTTATTTACATGTGAACAGCTCTGTTCATTGACGAAATAACACTTACTTTTTTTAAAAGTTTTAAAAAAGTATTGTCGTTTAGAATTTGTTAATAAATCGTACATTCTGAATTTCAAATCTTTTATATATTCTTAGGAAGTATACTATAAATGTTTTAACGTTTTATTTACATCTAAACAGCTCTGTTCATTGACGAAATATCACTTTTACTTTTTTTTTTTAAAGTTTTAAAAAGTATTGTCTTTTAGAATTTGTTAATAAATCGTACATTCTGAATTACAAATTATTTATATATTCTTAGGAAGTTTACTTTATTTACATGTAAACAGCTCTGTTAATTCACGAAATATCACTTTTATTTTTTTAATTTTAATATAATGTGTTGAATATTTCTCAAAATGCTCAAAAAGTGTTGTGTGACAGCCTGTCATGGCAATTATAATGAGTAAAATAAGGTTCAAGTGTTTCGTATCCCAAAAGATCAAGATGAGAGAGAAAGATGGTTAAAGGTAATACCAAGAGCTAACACTCCTAACCACTCAGACACTGTTGTTTGTGAAAGGCATTTTCCATCTGGTTATGAAACTGTGTTTGTTATGGGAAAAGCACGACCCAAAGCTCCTCCATCAATATTTAATAATTTGCCATCAAGTGTGATACCAAGTCCTTTATCAAAACCAAGGACAACAAAAAAAAATTCCGCTTCTGTGCGAAGTGTACAAAATGAGGAGTTTGCACATTTTTTAGATAAATATAGAATTGATAATTTTTACAAATTTGTGTGCTGATATTGACCATCATGATTTTGCGCCAGCAGTTACCTGCTACAATTCTAACAATGAACAGTTCATCCAGTCTTGTCATTTTTTTACTGAAAGTATTCCGATTTTTTTAATTAAAATTTTTGAAAACTTAACATTTGAATGTTATCATACAAGTATACTCACACACATTTCTTCCCTGTTGAAAAACAGAATAACTAAGTTTCAACATTAGTTTCAAATTGAGAAAGCAATTCATTACCTTAGTAACTTGAAAATTGAACTAGAGAAACAGGTTTTGAGACAACACATCGAAGTTATGTCACCACGAATAGTTGGCAAAAAAGTTTACGAGTCGGAAATGCTTGTCCGAGCATTTGAATATTTTGCCACATCTCGGTCTCTTTATAACAAACTTCGAGATCATTACAAATTACCCAGCATGAAAACACTAGTGAATATGACCTCAAAAGTTTCGAAAGTAAATGATCTGAATTTTCTTGGTGATGTGTTTAGCAAACTGTCAGATAAACAGAAAAAATGTATCATCCTAGTTGATGAAGTTTATATTAAAGTGAGTTTTCAATATCAAGAGGGAAACATATTTGGTGTTTCCAAAGATTCTGAAGAGGCATTAGCAAAAACTGTATTGGGTATTATGATCAAATGTTTACATGGTGGACCAAAGTTTTTGATTAAGATGATCCCAGTTGCCAAACTAAATTCGGAATTTTTGTTCCAAAATGTTAGAAATGTTGTTGATTAAGTCAATCATTCGAAAGGTAATGTAATTGCAGTTATTTGTGACAATAATCGGACTAATCAAGCTTTATTCAAGAAATTTGATACTGTTAAAAATAAACCTTGGGTTACTAAAAATGGTATATACTTGCTTTTCGATTATGTACATATATTTAAAAGTATTTGAAATAACTGGATAACTGAGGCCTGTTCAGAATTGCTGTTATATTCTGATGGTAAAGAAATGATAGCAAAATGGAAAATAGTGAAACAACTTGTTAAGTTGTTACAACTAACAAAAGTAGCGGTTCTTCCAAAACCAGTTGAGAGACAAAACGTTTCCCACTGTTTGAAAGTGTTTTGTGATGAGACTAACTGCAATGAAAACTCATCCATTATTACAAGATGATGATACAAGAGAAACTTACTTTCATCGAAGAAGTTTTGAAATTTTGGAAAATAGTGAGTGTAAAAGATATTTATGGAAGTCTCAAGACAAATGATCCATTGAAAAGTGTATTATCAGATCGAAATGATGGAAATTTTACATTTCTTGTAAATTTTGGAAGTATGGCAAAACAAGTGAGGGGAAAGCAAGGGAAGAGAATAAAATCCTTCACAAGAGACACTAGTATGGCTATCAAGCATACATGTAATTGTTTAATTGACATTTACTTGACAGTGGGTTCAATTTTGTTATTCTTGGAGGATTTACCACCGACTGTCTTGAAACTGAATTTTGTAAATTGAGACAAGATTCTGGTGGTACTTATTTTATTACCGTACAAAATGTTATTCAGAAATTCCATATTCAAAAAACAAAATTACTTCTTCAGTTGAAAGTTGATGTTAGAGAGTATAGCCATGATTCAGGCCATACTTGCTCATAAGCGGATATCTGTTGGATGAATTGGCATACAAAACATTTTATCACCTGCCAGACCTAGAAACTGGTATCTCCAAAGATATTAAAATATCGCTTTTTTATATAGCAGGATATATCACACAAAAAGATTGCCTTACAGAGGAGGAAATATTCAATGATACTGCTTTTTATCATGAGTATGGAAGTTTTTGAAAGGAATAGATCGTGTTGATTCAAAAGTTCCACTGGATACCACTGTTCAGTGGGAAATTTTAATTACTACTTTCAGATTTTGAGGTGAAGAACTTTCCTTAGACATTTTCGTAAGTAGTGCCATCCTTGTTTTGCCACAACATTCTGGTTATCGTAACTCATTGCTGTGAACCCTGTCCATTTTATAGGATAACCTATAGATTTTTTAACTAAACCTTCTATTTAATCTATGGACATTGTATTATCTCATTTCATCTTCCATTTCAGTGAATCTGTTTGCATTTTTTATTCTTTGCCTATACGACCATTGTAAGTGCCAATTTATTATAAGACTGGGCTAATGTTCAGAAGAGATGGAGAAAATTTACATGTTATTTGAGCCATCTGGAAGTATAAAAGCGATTTTTTTGGTTACTAATCTAACGGATTATTATTCTCATCTTGGATGCTATTCTCACGTTTCGAATGATATAACCTCCGACCTTCTTCCGGAGCATCTTGTTAAACTCTGGAATCAATACAAGATTTCAAAATCAATTCTTTATTAGTAATTTTACTTTTTTCTTTAGTTAGTATCGCCTGTAGTGAGGATTGAACCTTCAACTCCGAGAAGACTGTCACTTAGAACTGATTTTTATTTACCACCTTTATCCATTGTGCCATGTCATCATATTTGGTTTAACGTCCATGTGGTGGACAGTTTTAGAAATTAGCTGCCAAACTAACCTATCTCTGGCCAGATCTTAATTTATTCCTCTTTTTGTCAAGTCCATCATTATCATTTCCTCCATGTTTTCATTGGCCTTCCCCTATTAACTAAACCTGCTACCTCAACTCAAGGAGAGTAGAAAGTGAACTTTCGGCTTACTTTCGGAAACCTCGTAACTCTCGCTTCCTTTATTTTGTCCTTTAATCCTCACATTCCATGAGCGATGTTTCTGACAAAGGGGGTAGAATTGCTGTTTTCTGGGTCGGAATCCATCCATCTAACAATTATCGTTGGCTAATTTTTTACCTTAAAGTAATATTTTTTTTCAGTTTCTTACATCATGTAGTTTTATACCTTGTCTGGAGCGAATTCTATACGCCTCCTCCCCCCCCCCAAAAAAAACCTCTTCTACATCTACTGACCCAAGAACTCTCTCATCCATTCTTTCAATGTAACCATACAATCAAAGTCTCCTGTTCTGCACAGATCTTATACTGTCCAGATTTAATATTCTTCTGATGTCTTTTGATCTAAGTGTCTTTAAGACTCACATTACACATCCATCGTATCATTCTCATATCATTTCTCTCCATGCAATGCATGTCCTCAACACTTATTGGCCAGGTTTCACTTCCATACATCATCACACTATATACACATGCCTGATAGACTTTTGTTTTAATTGACAGTCGTAACACTCTGCTAGTTGGATTTCAGAGTTCGACACAATGTACGTGAAGAAAGTCGGAGATTATATTGATTGAAACGTTGTAAAAATAACATCCAAGATGAGAACAGTAGTCTGAATAATCCAAATAATACAAATTATCAATCCTTATCTCAAAAGTGTTGAAACCAATGTATTATATTGAAATGTCGGCTTATCACACTGTTTATTATTTATATGGGTCCAAGAATTCTGTGTCGGCAGAAGGTAAAGAGAAAATTGGAGTCTGAAAAGTTCAGCAAGGAATGGTAACCATATGGGAATCAAAGAGTCTTATTTTGAGAAAGCAAACAGAATCGGTTATGTGGCAAATATTTTAGATTTTTTTTCTCGAAGGATAGGCAGAAGAGGAGATTTAAAGAGAGAGAGTTAAAAGTTAGAGAAAAAGAGCAAGGTGAGAGTGAGAAAAATGGGGGAAAAGAGCAAAAACTAGAGAAGGAAGAGGAGAGGGGGAAAGGAGAAAAGGGAGGAGTGGAGAGGAGAAAGAGAATGACATAGCTGTGGAGAGAAGAGGGAGAGGAGATAGGAGAGAGAAGGGAGATAGGAGGGCGAAAGGAAAAGGGGGGGGTAAAGAGAGGAGAAAGGGGGGGAGTAAAGAGAGGAGAAAAGGGGGGGGAGTAAAGAGGAGAAAGGGGGGGGGAAGAGAGGAGAAGGGGGGGAGTAAAAAGAGGAGAAAGGGGGGGGGAGTAAAGAGAGGAGAAAGGGGGGGAGTAAAGAGAGGAGAAAGGGGGGGAGTAAAGAGAGGAGAAAGGGGGGGGGGGTAGTAAAGAGAGGAGAAAGGGAGGAGAGAGTAAAGAGAAGAGAAAGGGAGGAGGGAGTAAAGAGAGGAGAAGGGGGGAGTAAAGAGAGGAGAAAGGGGGAGTAAAGAGAGGAGAAAGGGGGAGTAAAGAGAGGAGAAAGGGGGAGTAAAGAGAGGAGAAAGGGGGAGTAAAGAGAGGAGAAAGGGGGAGTAAAGAGAGAGGAAGGGGGAGTAAAGAGTCGAGAATAGGGGGAGTAAAGAGAGGAGAATAGGGGAGTAAAGAGAGGAGAATAGGGGAGTAAAGAGAGGAGAATAGGGGAGTAAAGAGAGGAGAAAGGGGGGAGTAAAGAGAGGAGAAAGGGGGGAGTTAAGAGAGGAGAAGGAGGGAGTTAAGAGAGGAGAAGGAGGGAGTAAAAAGAGGAGAAATGGGGGGGAGTAACGAGAGGAGAAAGAGGGGAGTAAAGAGAGGAGAAAGAGGGGAGTAAAGAGAGGAGAAAGAGGGGAGTTAAGAGAGGAGAAAGAGGGGAGTTAAGAGAGGAGAAAGAGGGGAGTTAAGAGAGGAGAAAGAGGGGAGTTAAGAGAGGAGAAAGGGGGGAGTTAAGAGAGGAGAAAGGGGGGAGTTAAGAGAGGAGAAAGGGGGGAGTTAAGAGAGGAGAAAGGGGGGGAGTTAAGAGAGGAGAAAGGGGGGAGTTAAGAGAGGAGAAAGGGGGGAGTTAAGAGAGGAGAAAGGGGGGAGTTAAGAGAGGAGAAAGGGGGGAGTTAAGAGAGGAGAAAGGGGGGAGTTAAGAGAGGAGAAAGGGGGGAGTTAAGAGAAGAGAAAGGGGGGAGTTAAGAGAAGAGAAAGGGGGGAGTTAAGAGAGGAGAAAGGGGGGAGTTAAGAGAGGAGAAAGGGGGGAGTTAAGAGAGGAGAAAGGGGGGAGTTAAGAGAGGAGAAAGGGGGGAGTTAAGAGAGGAGAAAGGGGGGAGTTAAGAGAGGAGAAAGGGGGGAGTAAAGAGAGGAGAAAGGGGGAGTAAAGAGAGGAGAAAGGGGGAGTAAAGAGAGGAGAAAGGGGGAGTAAAGAGAGGAGTAAGGGGGAGTAAAGAGAGGAGTAAGGGGGAGTAAAGAGAGGAGAAAGGGGGAGTAAAGAGAGGAGAAAGGGGGAGTACAGAGAGGAGAAAGGGGGAGTACAGAGAGGAGAATAGGGGAGTAAAAAGAGGAGAATAGGGGAGTAAAAAGAGGAGAAAGGGGGAGTAAAAAGAGGAGAAAGGGGGAGTAAAAAGAGGAGAAAGGGGGAGTAAAAAGAGGAGAAGGGGGGAGTAAAAAGAGGAGAAGGGGGGAGTAAAAAAAGGAGAAAGGGGGAGTAAAAAGAGGAGAAAGGGGGAGTAAAAAGAGGAGAAAGGGGGAGTAAAAAGAGGAGAAAGGAGGAATAAAAAGAGGAGAAAGGAGGAATAAAAAGAGGAGAAAGGGGGAGTAAAAAGAGGAGAAAGGGGGAGTAAAAAGAGGAGAAAGGGGGAGTAAAGAGAGGAGAAAGGGGGAGTAAAGAGAGGAGAAAGGGGGAGTAAAGAGAGGAGAAAGAGGGGAGTTAAGAGAGGAGAAAGAGGGGAGTTAAGAGAGTAGAAAGAGGGGAGTTAAGAGAGGAGAAAGAGGGGAGTTAAGAGAGGAGAAAGGGGGGAGTTAAGAGAGGAGAAAGGGGGGAGTTAAGAGAGGAGAAAGGGGGGAGTTAAGAGAGGAGAAAGGGGGGAGTTAAGAGAGGAGAAAGGGGGGAGTTAAGAGAGGAGAAAGGGGGGAGTTAAGAGAGGAGAAAGAGAAAGGGGGAGTAAAGAGAGGAGAAAGAGAAAGGGGGAGTAAAGAGAGGAGAAAGGGGGAGTAAAGAGAGGAGAAAGGGGGAGTAAAGAGAGGAGAAGGGGGGAGTAAAGAGAGGAGAAGGGGGGAGTAAAGAGAGGAGAAGGGGGGAGTAAAGAGAGGAGAAGGGGGGAGTAAAGAGAGGAGAAAGGGGGAGTAAAGAGAGGAGAAAGGGGGAGTAAAGAGAGGAGAAAGGGGGAGTAAAGAGAGGAGAAAGGGGGAGTAAAGAGAGGAGAAAGGGGGAGTAAAGAGAGGAGAAAGGGGGAGTAAAGAGAGGAGAAAGGGGGAGTAAAGAGATGAGAAAGGGGGAGTAAAGAGATGAGAAAGGGGGAGTAAAGAGAGGAGAAAGGGGGAGTAAAGAGAGGAGAAAGGGGGAGTAAAGAGAGGAGAAAGGGGGAGTAAAGAGAGGAGAAAGGGGGAGTAAAGAGAGGAGAAAGGGGGAGTAAAGAGAGGAGAAAGGGGGGTGTTAAGAGAGGAGAAAGGGGGGTGTTAAGAGAGGAGAAAGGGGGGTGTTAAGAGAGGAGAAAGGGGGGAGTTAAGAGAGGAGAAAGGGGG
The DNA here is from genome assembly GCA_963556195.1 of Sepiola atlantica. Lineage (NCBI taxonomy): Eukaryota > Metazoa > Mollusca > Cephalopoda > Sepiida > Sepiolidae > Sepiola > Sepiola atlantica. The sequence goes on along the minus strand of OY744552.1, from coordinate 23,136,480 downwards.
GAGTTAAGAGAGGAGAAAGGGGGGAGTTAAGAGAGGAGAAAGGGGGGAGTTAAGAGAGGAGAAGGAGGGGTAAAAAGAGGAGAAGGAGGGGTAAAAAGAGAAGGAGGGGGTAAAGAGAAGGAGGGGGTAAAGAGAGGAGAAGGGAGGAGTAAGAGGAGAAAGTGGGGAGTAAAGAGAGAGTTAAAATTTAGAGAAAAAGAGTAAGGTGGGAGTGAGAGAAATGAGGAGAACAAAAAAAAGGAAGAGCGAAGACTAGAGGAGCAGAGGGAGGGAAACGAAAAAAGGGAGGAAGAGAGAAAAGGGGGAGACAGGAGAATGACAGAGTTGGTGGGAAAGGGAGAAGAAGACAGAGAAATAGAAGTAAATCTGCAAATTTAGCACTGTATATTCTTAACTAAAATCTTTGAATCAGACGTGAAAAAGTGAAAAGATTCTACATTCATTGGCCTTGATTGGTCAGTGTTGTTTTGTGATTAAAATTGCATCAGCCTCAAATACTATTGAAAAAAAAAAGGAAAGGAAACAATTTTAATTAATTTTTTAAAAGTGTTATGACCAGAGAATTGCATTCTTAGTTTTTTTTATTTACTGGTTCAATACACATCAGTCGTTGATGGTGAGATGATGCAGTTTTAAATTTAAATTGTATATTTCAAATCGTTAGATAAGATGGTGGAGGGGAAAATGGAAGAATAGGCTAATTGCTAACATTGTAGGTCAGAGAAAGAAAAGATGATAAAAAATTATTTGTTTATTTATTTTATTACACTTTTACTAAGTTTTTAGAGAAAAGGCAAAACACTTTTCTTTTATATGGTATGGGAGACGGGGAGGGAAAGGGGGTGCCAAGTCCCTGTGTATTTCAATTTAAATCAGTCTGTAGTTTCGAAAATTAAATAGGGCACACGATTCACTCTAAGCTTAGGTGAATTATAGAGTTAGACAGTGAAACATGATATTAATGATATTGTTATAATAGAAATTCGGATTCTTTTTAGAGTTTAAGTGTTTTGCCCAGTAAAAGAGGAGGGGGGGGGGGTAAGGAATGGAAAAGAAAGAAAGAAAAATTTAGGAAAGAGGAAATGAAACAAAGAATAAAAGAATGACAGAAACAAAAAAGAAAATCGACAAAAAAAAAGAGAGAAAAAAATGAAAACGAAGGACTAAATAAAGAAATGAAATAAAAGGAAAGAAAAGAATGACTAAGAAAAGGGAATGGAAAGAAGAAAAGGGGAAAACACATGGAAAAAGGGAAGGAAAGAGGGGGGGGGGAAGGTAAAAGGATAGAAAAAAGAAAAAGGGAAATAAAAAATAAAAAGAAAGAGATAAAAAGAAAAAAAAGAAAAAAACAAGTAAAGAATAAAACAGAAAAGTAAATAAAACAAAAAGGAAAAGAAAGCAAAAGAAAAAAAAGGAAAGAACAAAAAGATAAAAGGAAAGAACAAAAAGATGAAAGGAAAGAACAAAAAGATGAAAGGAAAGAACAAAAAGATGAAAGGAAAGAACAAAAAGATAAAAGGAAACGAGACGAAAGAAAAAAGGAAACGAGACGAAAGAAAAAAGAAAAGAAATGAAAAATTAAGGAAAAAAATGCGAAAAAGCAAGGAAAACAACAAAAAAAAAGAATATCTAAAAGTAAAAAAAAAAAAACTGTAAATAAAAAAAATGAAGAAACTGCAGTTTAATGTTAAATTGAAAATCTGAACTTTCGTCTTGATTTCTTTTTCAGCAGCTGTGCATGTTTTTTTGATTTGAAAGCTTTCCAAATTTGGTTTCAAATCCGGTCAAGGACAACCTTTTATATTCTTTCAAACGAAAACCGGGAAGAGAGTGTGAAAACAACAAAAAACAAAACAAACAAAAAATCACCAATTCCATTTTAAAAGTGCTTAACTACATTCTTAAACTAACTACTGGTCAAGAAATGAGATAAGAATACTATTGTTGGAATTCAATATAAGAAATAAGAACATAAGTCAGTCGTGAGACTGCATACTTCTGACTGACAACGTAAGGATGGGCCAAAGTCTTACCTGGGCCATACTTCTCCATATTGTATGAAATATTCAGGAAGTTATGCCATGGAAACGTTGATAACTCAAAAACTATTTATCTGATCAGGCTGAAATTTTTCATGGTGGTTACTGTTATCAAAGAGCATCAGATCCATACATGGAATTTAAAAAGCTCAAAAGTTCAAGTTCTGTCAAAATTTCGACCTTGTCATTATCGTATAGATGTGGAACTTCATTAGCTACAATATGAACCAAGTAGCGAGTCTCTACAATGAACAGTTATCGCCAAAATTTTGCCTCTCACCTTTTCTGTGCCCTTGACCTTTGACCTAGATATCTCAAAATTAAATCAGTTTTAAATTAGACCATGACCGATATTTTGACCACGTTTGGTGATGATTGGTCAAGCGATGTTAATGTTAGGGTGTACACAAAAACAAACTCGACCGAAAAATTACCTCCACTTTGACGAAGGTAATAAAAGTGGACAAATTTTTGGCTATATTCTATGACGTTACACCAGAGGCCCACTCCTGGCAGGCTAGACCAGAGGCCCACTCCTGGCGGGCCACACCAGAGGCCCACTCCTGGCGGGCCAGACCAGAGGCCCACTCCTGGCGGGCCACACCAGAGGCCCACTCCTGGCATTCCATATTAAAGTCTCAGAAATTAAGGTCTACTTGAAAAAGTCTCTGTTTTTACTTTAAAAAAAAAAAACCCAAAACATCTGTAGCATAAAGTCAATTTATTATTTTTCTTCATTATATTCTTATTTTTTACAGAAAATATATTGATAAAATTTAATTTTTCTTAATAATTTGTGCCTTTCTTTCAATAAGGTATTAACAAACAAAATTATCTTGAATTTTTATTTAGTTTACTATTGAATAACATATAATAAAAACAAATGTAATATTTGATACCACAAAGTGAAACGGTAATTTATTAAGAATGTTTTCATGTAATGTTAATGTCTTATAATTCAACAAATTAAGTTTGATATTTGGAAATAGGTTTCTAGTTCTTAGTCTGCTTTGTCTGTCAGAAGCTGCAACTAACACTTTAACGCTAAATATAGACAGTTGAAGCCTACAGACATTAAAATTCATGAAAACCCTTTCTTATTTAATTCATCACACGTTTCACTTTTTATAAGACACACTTAAGGAAATAGAAATTTATTAAGTATGTCTTTATATAAAATTAATTTCATATTATTTAATTTGATATTTTTAGACATTTTAAATTCAAACATTTTGAAATAGGCTTTCAGTTCTGGTTATAAGTTACCCTATGAGTTGGCCCTTGACTTAGAGCGCCACGAGTTAGCCCTTGGCATAGAGCGCCATGATACGCTTGCAATAAAGGTTACATATTAAACTCTAAATATTGACAATTTAAGCCTACGCACATTTTAATCTATGAAAACTCAGTCTTACCTAACTTGTAAGATGTTTAACTTTTCATACAAGACAATGCGTCATCCAGGCAGACAGGTAGGGAGGATTACATCACAAATTAATCTGCCTTTGACGAGCTGCATGTCCAAACCATCGAAGACGTCGATGCCACAAGACAGATGGCTAGAAGCAAAGTGTAGTAGTCGTCCTGATACAACACTTCATCTTTTCTGTCCTCGGTCAGGGAAGGAGAAATCCTTCTAGACTGAAGCAATTTAAATTTTTGTCCTAATCCAGAGTGCCTCTTTTGGGGAAGCTGGATTATCTCCACATTAAAAACCGACCTTGTGTCTACTCTCGAGGGGAGGCAAGTAAATAGGAACAAGACAGACAACAGAGACTTCAGATTGACGTGTTGGCAGTTGGGACACAATCGATCTTCCAAACAAGGCAAAATGCGGTGGAAACAGTCATTGTCAAAAACTTCTCACTTTTCCCGGTCAACCACCGCCATTGGCTATGTCTTGGATCCAATTTTCCTAACTGCACACTATTTTTGGTTATTACCTATTTTCTCATTAATGTCCAAACTGCAACTGATTATATCACTTTAAATACTTTCTATCTCATCACATGACTAAGCCCAAACCAATCTTCTATTTATTCTCGTATTAGCAGATAGGTATGATTGACAAGGTGCATCTAAGAAAACTTATGCATTTAAAAATCATTTCTACACTTAATTTGAACAGTATATTACTGCTAGGTAATGTGTAACAAATTCTTGACAAAGTTTCATAACTGAAAAGAAATACGGAATCAACAACAAAAAAGCATGACTTAAATTGTTCTATTTTAGTTTGATATTTACTCATTACCTTATTCTTCTACACATTCTCTCCGATATTTATTCTATTAAATAAACTTTCACAAATTGAGATATGAGAAAGAGAGGGAAAAGGGGAGACAGAGAAAAGGGGAGAAGAGTAGAGGAAAGATAGAAGAGGGGGCTAAAAGACGCGGGCAGAAGAGGAGAGAGAAGGAGAGGGGAAAAGAGGAGAGGAGAGAGGAGAAGCGAGGAGAGGGGAGGAGAGAGGAGAGGGGAGAGGGGAGGAGAGAGTAGAACGGAGGAGAGAGAAGAGGAGAGAAGAGGAGAGAAGAGAGAAGAGGAGAGAGGAGAGAAGAGGAGAGAGGAGAGAAGAGGAGAGAGGAGAGAAGAGAGAAGAGGGAGATAAGAGAAGAGGGAGAAGAGAGAAGAGGGAGAAGAGAGAAGAGGGAGTAGAGAGAAGAGGGAGTAGAGAGAAGAGGGAGAAGAGAGAAGAGGGAGTAGAGAGAAGAGGGAGTAGAGAGAAGAGGGAGAAGAGAGAAAGGTTGGAGGAAAGACAAGAGGGGAGGAAGGACAAGAGCATAGAGAAGAGGATAGAGGGGATGAGAGAGGAGGGTGGAGAGAATAGAGGAGGATGAGAGATTAGAGGAGAGGGGAGAGAATAGAGGAGGGGGAGAATAGAGGGGGGAGAATAAAAGAGAAGGAGGGAGACGATATAGGAGAAGGAGGGAGAAGAGAGAGTGAGAGAGAAAAGAAGAGAGAGAAGAGGAGAGAGGAGGGGTGGGAGAGAAGAGGAGAGAGGAGGGGTGAGAGAGAAGAAAAAATAGGAGGGGGAGAGAAGAGGGAATAGGAGGGGGAGAGAAGAGGGAATAGGAGGGGGGAGAGAAGAGGGAATAGGAGGGGGGAGAGAAGAGGGAATAGGAGGGGGGGGAGAAGAGGGAATAGGAGGGGGGAGAAGAGGAAATAGGGGAAGAGAAAGTAGGAGAGGGGAGAAGACGAAATAGGAAGGGGGGGAGAAGAGGAGAGAGAGGAGGGGAGAAGAGGAGAGAGAGGATGGGGGAGAAGAGGAGAGAGAGGAGGGGGGGGAGGAGAGAGGAGGGGGAGAAGAGGAGAGAGGAGGGGGAGAAGAGGAGAGAGAGGAGGGGGAGAAGAGGAGAGAGAGGAGGGGGGAGAAGAGGAGAGAGAGGAAGGGGGAGAAGAGGAGAGAGAGGAAGGGGGAGAAGAGGAGAGAGAGGAAGGGGGAGAAGAGGAGAGAGAGGAAGGGGGAGAAGAGGAGAGAGAGGAGGGGGAGAAGAGGAGGGGGGAGAAGGGGAGAGAGGAGGGGGGAGAAGGGGAGAGAGGAGGGGGAGAAGAGGAGAGAGAGGAGGGGGAGAAGAGGAGGGGGGAGAAGATGAGAGAGGAGGGGGGGGGGAAGAAGAGGAGAGAGAGGAGAGGGAGAAGAGGAGAGAGAGGAGGGGGAGAAGAGGAGAGAGAGGAGGGGGATGAGAGAGAAAAGAGAGGATGGGGATGAGAGAGAAAAGAGAGGATGGGGATGAGAGAGAAAAGAGAGGAGGAGGATTTGAGGGAAGAGGGGAGAGAGAAAAGGAGGAGGAGGAAAGAGGAGAAGGAGAGAGAAAAGAGAGGAGGAGGAGAGAGAAAAGAGAGGAGGAGGATGAGAGAGAAAAGAGAGGAGGAGGATGAGAGAGAAAAGAGAGGAGGAGGATGAGAGAGAAAAGAGAGGAGGATGAGAGAGAAAAGAGAGGAGGAGGAGAGAGAAAAGAGAGGAGGAGGAGAGAGAAAAGAGAGGAGGAGGAGAGAGAAAAGAGAGGAGGAGGAGGAGAGAGAAAAGAGAGGAGGAGGAGGAGGAGGAGGAGAGAGAAAAGAGAGGAGGAGGAGAGAGAAAAGAGAGGAGGAGGAGAGAGAAAAGAGAGGAGGAGGAGAGAGAAAAGAGAGGAGGAGGAGAGAGAAAAGAGAGGAGGAGGAGAGAGAAAAGAGAGGAGGAGGAGGAGGAGGAGGAGAGAGAAAAGAGAGGAGGAGGAGGAGAGAGAAAAGAGAGGAGGAGGAGGAGAGAGAAAAGAGAGGAGGAGGAGGAGAGAGAAAAGAGAGGAGGAGGAGGAGAGAGAAAAGAGAGGAGGAGGAGGAGGAGAGAGAAAAGATAGGAGGAGGAGGAGGAGAGAGAAAAGAGAGGAGGAGGAGGAGTGAGAAAAGAGAGGAGGAGGAGGAGGAGGAGAGAGAAAGAAAGAAGAGGAGGAGAGAGAAAGAAAGAAGAGGAGGAGAGAGAGAGAGAAGAGATCAGGAGAAAAAGAGAGGGGAGAGAGAAAGGAGAAAAAGGAAGAAATAAGTATAACTCCATGCTTTCTTAATTCCTCAAATTTGGTTCTCTTACTACTGGATGTAGATCTAGGTAATATTCAGAACAACACTGGATTGGATATCCATATATGCCACACCTGGGACATGTGGTGACCCAACCGAGTAGAGTTGTTCATAATTGTACAAGATGTACCTTTTCAGTTGGGCTTTGAGTATTGTAGATGAGAAAAGATCTGAAGGCAAAGTGAACATTAAATTTGCTGAGCAGGTTTCAAGTGAAAGAGTAACAGTTATTTAATAAACTTTTAATGGAAAAAAAAAAAGTGCTTAGAAGATAAAGAAAATAGATTACAATTTTTAGAAAACAACGAATCAAACAAGGTTGTTGCCAAAAAAAAAAAAAATGAAAATGTGCAGAAATTAGACGAGAAAAACAAAACAAAAATAATAAAAACAAAACAAAAACAGTTATTGGATAATATTCTAAAATAAAGTGTTGCTTTTTTACATTATTTACACGAGTTGGACTGTTATCCCATCATGGTTGTTATCACAACATTTTGACACCCATATGCTCATTTTATCAATCAATACTCTTCCATAATTCAGGCCCTCTGTCTTTTTGTCTGTTTCAAAAAGTGCAACTGATGGAGAATTTCTGTTTATCCCTCCGCCCCTGAGTATTTTGATTGACAAGTGACGTCAGCAACGGTTACTTCCTCTGTTCCTGAAAAATCACATTTTCTTTTCTTCCTCAAGATAAACCCTATTTCAAGGCCAGTTATTTACAATACCAACTCTAACCCATTAGTCGACGAGGTCAAATCTCTCACCCCAAACTCAGCTATACAAAACATCCTTTTCATTATTCATTTCAATGAAAACAGATGTGCACTTCTGTCAGATTTTCATGAGAAAATAATAATTCATAAAATAAACTTATATTGTCTCGTTTCAAATCGCTTTTTAGCCCTTTTCCTGGGAATTGAACATATATTTTTTACACTACCCTTGTTGTAGAGAAAGTCTATGGCTTAACATTGTTTTTTTTTTAGATATTTGTTAATTCTTGGTCATTTCTTATGTGTAATTGTTTATTCATTTGCAATTCAATTCTTCTGATGTATACTATTACAGACGTTAATATAAACAAGTTTACATATGACCACCACCCATCATCTTATAGAAGTTGTGAAAATAACCAAGATGAAAATAGTAGTCCAAATAATACAAATTACCACATCTCAAAAATTCCAAATTTACATAAGTAATTGTATAACATTTTAGAAATTTTTGAAAATCAAATAAACAATGTGGATTTTTTTAAATAAATTATTTTAAAGACTTGAGCTTTCGATGTAAAATGTTCTTCTCAAAAGTATAGACATTTTCCTCTTTTAAATCCTTATTGTTAGAGACATATTAGTCTCTTGGAGATAGGAGTTCGTTTGATAGAGTCAATGGTTGAGTTTTGAATATAAGTGTGTGTATCAAAAGGATGTTTTACATCGAAAGCTCAAGTCGATAAAATAATCCACATTGTTTTGTATGGTTTTCAAAAATTTCTAAAATATTATTCAAATATCAAGCAATGTTTTAAAAGTGTGAATATTTTCATTATATGCAATTGTGTTCATAAAAAAGATATGTAATGTTCTCAATATATAATTAAAATTAAAAGTTCAAATATATAATTGGAACAATATAAGTAAATTTGTATTTGCGGCAATGAAACAAATGTAAGTGTTGTTCTTAAAGCAATGTAGCAATAAAATTAGCATAAGATTAAAATTTGCATATTTAACCGGCGCAACAAGCCAAATTTACATATGTGGCATTAAAACAAATTTGCATGGAGAATTATAAAATTTGCGGCGATTGTGCAGTATAGTTAACTAGAAAAAAAGGAATGAAAAAAGCAAACAAATAGTCAACAAATAACTGTTACCAAACGATAGAAAATTTAATATTCTATCAACCTGTTAGTTTTAAACTTTTGGAAACTAAAGTTTGTTTCATTACTTTCATTTAACAGATTTTGTCAAGGAAGATAGCAGTCAGATTTTGTTTATTGTATCTTTTAATCCTGGAATAAGCAACCACCTAAATAAGAAAAATTCGACCGCCATTTTCTTTGATGAAATCGGTTAAGTGAAAATAACAAATTTTGAAATAACAAAATTTACAAATAGTTTCCAAAAGTTTAAAACACATCGATAGAATATAAAATTTGCTATCGTTTGGTAACAGTTATTTGTTGTCAATTTATTTTGTTTTTTCACCCTTTGTTAACTATACTGCATAATGGCCAAATTTGCATATGCAAAAAAATCGGAGTAATTATCCTGCTTTTATAGTGTTTAGTAAAATTGAGATTATGTTTGCCAATTTTATCAGGCTGAATTTATAAAAAAATAATTTTAAAAAGAAATGTTTGTGAAAAAAAAAGCAAAAAGGTAAGCATAAAAGCAGAACTGCAAGAAAAAACAAAAAAAAAAAATACCCCTCTCCACACCAAAAAAAAACAACTTTCAATTGGTAATTGATTTATATTAAGATAAACTCAGTTTGATATACAATGTTAATTTATACTCTATTATTTCCCTTTAGAATTAAAGTATAATAAATGACTCCACTATTTATTATACTTTGATTTCATTTGAAAATTCATAAACTTGCAGTTGTTAAAGCTGGCATAGTGATATGGGACAAGAAGAAGAGAGTCGCAACCTTAGTTGAAGTTAGTATTCCTAAGGATTCTGGCATAAACTGATCTATGAGGGAGAAGAGAAATAAATACCAAGGTCTCATGTACATAAAAAGAAATTGGCACTTTCGGAAGATTTCAATGATTCCAGTAATCGTAGGAGTTTTATTTACTCCTCTCCAGGAGTTAGGCACAAGGCCAGTTTTATCTTACTCCCACAAGTAAGATGTGACCCAAGATCGGGTCGAGAAAGTGGGGGTTGAAAAGCCAGCGCTCGAGAGGTGAGCACTCTGGCCATTTAAAAATTGCCTGGGCAGCCCCGTCGGCATTCCCCAGTAGGGGCGCCTCAGACAGTAAGCAATAAACTTACTCCTCCCCAAAGAGGGGAGGCAAAGCCTGGGAGGGTGCACCTCCTAGAACTGCACAGGACAGGCGTGCAGTATCCATCGGAACAGATACTACACTTTGATCTTAGCCAAAAGGCCAAGGAGTACTGGGCTCATGAAAAGAACACATACCTTGAAAAAATACACTCAATTGCACTAAAGGGGCAGTTAGAATACTAAAGAAATTTCTCAGTGGAGTCCCTGAAATAGTGGGTGAATGCCTGACACCGAATAGGATGCTCCATCCCCCAAAAATAAGAAAAACAAAAAAAAATTAAGACAAGTCTCTTCTATATTATTCTTATTATTCCTATATCAAAGTGAAGAAATTTATTATAAAACTCTACTATGTATTGAGCACTATTAAACTAAATACTGGAAAATTTCACTTAAAAATGTTCTAATATATTATATGTAAAGGTAGATATATTTGAAATTTCTTTGTTACTATATATAGCCGTGACCCGTTGAGTCACAATTACTACCACTATTTATTCTACTTCTAGTTCATTCGAAAATTCATAAACTTACATATGTTCAGACATTCTTCTGACATAATTAAAAATAGTAAGTCTCTTTACTTCTATATTATTATATAGAAGTATTATTATTCTTATATAGAGGTAAAAAGACTTATTATTTGGCCATCTAATTTACATACGTGTTTTTGGTGTGTACAGACACGTATGTAAATTAGCTGATTATACTGGGGAAAAAAAAGGAGTCCCTTTTTCTCTAAATGTTGACAGAGACATTAAAAATACTAGAGAGCGGTTGAATCAACAAAATATATAGATAGCTAAGAGAGAGACAGGTAATTTTTTCAGTTAATTATAAATTACAGCTAATTAGAATATAACTCAATCCCAGAACTATTTAGATTTAATATAATGATAGATATATAATGAGCCTCAAGTGTATCCATATCAATATTAGACACTAACTCGACTGCCAAGCCAGAATCGTCACTTTGGGGGTTGCCCCAATTGTCATACTATTCTGGCAACCTATGGTCTGACTTCATCCTTCAGACACATCTTTGTCAGAATGAAGTATGATCCAGCTCAGTCCCAGAAAGTGCACCCTTCCAGACATTAGCTCCTCTTTCGCTGGGGAGTGGAAACAAGTCTGTTCTTTACTATTTTTTGCAGCTGACCAGAGTACCTCCTCGATTTAAAAATTACTTAACGAAATTGTACCAAATGTTTGTATCCATTGAACCGGAAATGAACCCTCATATCAGGGATGTGAGTAGCCAATAGTAAAAAAAAGTTAAAATCGAGACGAATTTCCCAACCTGGGGACGCACGGTCTCCTATGTGTTTAGAGAGAGGGCAGGACAAAAAACATTTTTCCTAAACAACTCTAACCAGTTTCAACTAAGAAAGTCATAAATAAGAGAAAGACACTGAGCACGCATGTGGGAGGGAAGGAGACAGGAACTTATTCTTTGATTAAATAAAAGTTATCTAACTCTCCTACCCCCATCATGCATTGTTTGAAGTCTCAGCCTTCACGGCAAGATGAACATTTTCAGTTTTTGAAGAGAACTGTCATAAGAGGAAAAATCAACATTTTCTTATTAAAAAAAAAAAAGGAAGCAGATTTCGATCAAAAAGCAGAGAACTCGCTTCCATGAGAGTTTCGAGCGATTTGAAGGGAAATCCGCTTTTTCTGGATTGAAAAAAAACAAAAAAAAAAAACAAAAAAAACGGAATTCCGCTAAAAAGCGAAAAACTCACATCACTGTCATATGGATTTGGCATACATTTTCTGTAACAACACAAGCACAAAACCTGATGAAAACTTTCCATCTGTGAAATACAATACTATGGGGCTGCTTCCCAGCTAACTATAACATGGTCGATTTTAAGTCCAATGTTAACAAATTTTTGTCGAGCCATTCACTTAAATAATCAAATTCTGACTATTTCATCCATTGTTTCCAATCTTCTCAAAGTGCTGTTTTTTGCTAACCGACAATCTCATTAATTCTTATCCTTGAGTGGCTTTTATTCTTTGATAAACGGTGAAAAAGTAGTTAAAAAAAATTAAAAAGAAAGTATTGTCTTGGCCTCCACTTCCTGAAACAATGGAAGACCCCATTTTATTCTTTGATTAAGGTTTTGTCAGAAACACAGCTGCTCAGTTTACATGACTAAGTGGTGTATGGATTTATCAGAGATGTTGGAATTGGTTGTGGGAATTTAAAAAAAAATTTTTTTTCTAAGAGTTGGGTTGATTTTTGTCATAAATCGATTCAATTTTTTAGTCAACAAAACACTTCTGAGATGGAGCTTATTTCTGCGGGAGTTGATTTATTTTTTAAAAAAAGACTCCGGAATAACAAAAAAAAATTTTTTTAATTTTTTTTTTTCTTTTTTAAACCAAACTTTCAATTATGAAATTTCTTCATAGAGTGAACTTTCGTAATTGAAACGAAATATCAAATCAATATCAGCATATCTTTGTGTTAATTTTCCCCCGCTCTAACTAGTATGTTCTTTGCTTATTAACTTATCTCTATGTTGTTGTTGTTGCAATGGCATTCACCTGGTCGGGTTGAAATGCCTTCTTCCTTGGCCTGCACCACATACCGAATGGTGGTCCTAAGCAGGGTCGCAGAAAGTGGTTAACCAATCAGATTCCACAATCGAAGACCAACGACCTGTGGACGTGACAGCTCAACCAAGTTCTCCCTGATGATGTTTAGAATTGATTTGTAGGAATTACGTTATTAATTTATTTCATTTGCTTTAATTACTCTACACAAGTTTTGTTTCTATTCTTTTTAGCTTATGTATTTTTTGTGGTTTTAAAGGACAGAAAAAAAAATAAGACAACAAGGAGGTAGTTAATAAAACGTTTGTAGTTACAGGAAAATACAGGAGTGATGCGTTGCCAAAGACTGCTTCTGGATTGGTCAGAGCGACTCTCTGTTATCACCATTATTACTATGTATAGTATCGGGAGGAGTCCATGTAGTGATGCAATAGGGTAGATACCCATAAGAGATCGATTGTTCTCATTCTGTCAGCCATGAGTGGGTGGAAGTGCGTATTCAGTTAAAAAGTCTGTATTGTTTCTCCTAGTTCGACTAGAAGATTCTCAAGTTCAAAAAAGAGGCACCTGAGTCGATGGTTACTATTCATAGTGTCGGCAAATGTCCATGAAGTGACAGAATCGTGTAGATCACCATAACATTATTTTAATGAAGGTTTTTAAGGGTAAACTAGAAGAATTGAAGGGAGGTAACTCTTGACTTTTTAATGTTGTTATTACTACTAGTGGGGCCCGTGGAAATTCCACAGTCGTATCCTTCATCTTTTGTATATTGCTGCCGTGCTTAAAAATATTTCCATTTTATGGACGTCCATTGCAAATGAAGACCACACAATATTATTGTACCACCTCTGTAAAAACTGAAACATACATATCTAAGTACTCTGGTTAATGTTGTTTCAGAATATATTTGCTTATGGGGATCTATCTCCAAAACCTTTGTATGAGTTGGTGACATATTTCTATCCTATGGACGTTCAGCGCGAATGCAGACCCTACGATATTATGGTATCATCTTTGAACAGAACAAATACTACACTTTGAAATATTTATTTGTAAAACATAGAAAAATACAATTTTAGCCCGAATGCATGGAAAGTATATTTTAGTTCGAGTTTGGCACTCTTGTATAAGCAGTAACCGATCTGAGGGAGATAACTATTTTTCTTAGCCACCGCTATTCCGAATTCGCTTATACTTTAGCAAGGGAGATAACTTTGTTTATTAATAAAAAACATGTTACGGTTTTGAAATGCGTTAAAAAACCTTACCCTAAACTCCTAACCCTAACCCGTTCAAAATAACTTTTAAGCACTTTTATTTACATGCCACAAATTGTATACACTTTATATAAACATAAAAAGAAAGTTATTTTCTTTCATGCTGCAATAAACAAAGTTATCTCCCTTGCCAAAGTATAAGCGAATTCGGAATAGCGAATTCGGCTAAGAAAAATAGAGTTATCTCCCTCAGATCGGTTACTGCTTATACAAGAGCGCCTTGAGTTTCACGTTCGCCAAAACAGCAACATCAGATGAAATTTTTTTAAATTATTTTTTTGCATTGTATTTTCGATAATCAGGTGATCCCATTTTTTTAAAAAGGTGATAACGTACATACGAACATGAAATTGCCTTAGCGTATCGTTATATAGATTAACCAGATGAAATTTCTTTTCATAAAATTTCTTTGAAAAATATAATCCTTATTGAAATGAATTTAAAATTTCTGTCAATAAATAAATTTCTATAACCGGCCCATTTGACATAAAGGTTAGAGTGTTTGCTAATTGGGTGGGGTGATCAAGGTTCAATCCTCGATCGAGTCATACCAAAGACTCAAAAAATGGTACTTGATGCCCCCCTTGCTATACACTCAGCATTATAAGGTGAGGATAAAGGGTAACTGGAGTAATCCTGGGAAAGGAATAGCGTCCTCCCCTACATCTCGATGTAGTAACTAATGAAAAGGGAGCCTTCGGGTCGCCCTCGACTATGGTCGACCACTTTAATTTACTTATAACAACCAAATAAACAAAGTTTCTCTTTCATATAGATAGAGCATTTTAATTTTGATTAAAATCCATTACATGATTCTAGAAAATGTCTAAAATTTAATGCTTAAGCTGTCTTCAGAAAAAAAATTGAAATTCAGGGAATCTTGCTTAATTGGTGTCTAAAGACTATGGATCAAATTTAATGCAAATCTGAAATATTTAAATTTTCAAATGAGAAGCTGTGTCAATAAAATCCTTTAAACTACTCCAAAGAAAGAAACTGACATTTGAGGAATATTTACTAATTGCTGTCCAATAGCTATTGTTGAAATTTAATAAAAATCCTTAAATTAAACTAAATATAGCCCACATTTGGATCCCGTACGCCTAACAGTTGTATTCCAAAATTCATAATGATTGGTTAATTAGTTTAGGAGTGAATCCTCTACATACAAATATAAAAACATACACACATTCCTAACTTTATATAAATAGAGATTTATATAAGAAAAATGAAAACAATGTGTTTGTATATTAAAACAATTTTCTCGCAAAATTAATTAAAAAAACATTAAAAAAATGACTGGAATTGCTACCATCTTGAATCAAAGATCTCAAAACAATTACAAACTTATAATTGCTCTAAAATTACGTTTCGTGCATAATTTTTTATCTACAATTAGTAGTTATGCATGCATCTAATTATTAATTGGTTACTTTTAATGAGAAAACTATGGTCAACTAGAATGAGCAAGAAAAAAACAAAAAAAACTACCAAAAGACAGCAGGCCAACAAGGGCAGATAATCAGACCTTTTAAAAAACATCAACAATGCTAAAGGGAGATAATCACGTCAGTATAAATCGTCAAACAAACAAAACAAATAATGTTATATATATATATATATATATATGGGAAGAGAAGGATGAAGGTAATCCGACGTGATGGGAAAATAAAAAAGGGAAAACCAAAAAATGGATGTTTTTTATGTGTACATCAACGTTTCGTCTTTATTCATAAGACTTCATCAGGATGATAAAATAGAGAAAAAATGTCATGCAAGTACAGATACATGTAGGGTAGACATATTGGGAGGAAAAATAGAATGAAATAATGGCCACTGCTGGGTGGACGTCCGTATTTGTTGGAGAAATTTCTCCAACAAATACGTCTACCCTACATGTGTCTGTACTTGCATGACATTTTTTCTCTATTTTATCATCCTGATGAAGTCTTATAAATAAAGACGAAACGTTGATGTACACATAAAAAACATCCATTTTTTGGTTTTCCCTTTTTCATTTTCCCATATATATATATATATATATATATATATATATATATATATATATATGTCTGTAGCGTCTCATTTCACCAGAAATAAATAAATGGGTAATTTGGAAGAATTATACAGGTCGATGGCGACCGAATGTGACATCAACACTTTGACATGGATGATATACAAAGCAAAAAAACATCAGTAAAGAGCAGGTGAAGCGCTTTTTAGCCTTGTTAGGCAATCACTTAGAGATTGTTCATTTACTCCTCTGCAGGAGTTAGGCACAAGGCCAGTTTTATCTTACTCCCACAAGTAAGATGTGACCACAGCTTGGGTCGAGTAAGTGGGGTTTGAAAAGCCAGCGCCCGAGAAAGTGAGCACTCTGGCCATTTAAAAATTGCCTGGGCAGCCCCGTCGGCATTCCCCGGTAGGGGCGCCTCAGGCAGTAAGCAATAAACTTACTCCTCCCCAAAGAGGGGAGGCGAAGCCTGGGAGTGTGGACCTCCTAGAACCGCACAGGACAAACCCACAGACAGGTGGAATCAAGTCCCGAAGGACAAGACGACACCCGTCTATAGGGTTGCAGTATCCATAACAAAACAAAATCACTGGTCGCCATCACCATACTCGGTTGGTGTTAGGAAGGCATTTAGCCTATAAAGGTTTTGCGCCAGTTAAGGAAATGACTTCCAAAAAAACCTGACCAGAGATAAGTTTAATAGGCAATTTCTAAAAGCTGTCCAACACATGCCAGTATATGAAATGGACGTAAAACCAAATATGCTGGATTATTTAGGCCTTGTTTTGTTTTGTTTTTGAAGTAACTTTACAAATGATTCATCTCCTGATTTTGCGATATAAAAACAAATATTACAATATATATATAAAGATTTTTTCATTTTTATTGTGAAAATAAAATTACTGTTTTTTTATAAATGGATTTGAAATATATTACAAATTTACAATTTAAGAAACAAACTTTAAAAAAAAAAATATTAGAAATTTATGTCTAATAACGCCACATCCAATAAAATATATTGCTGAAGAAATTGTCTTTAATATTAATTCAATATACAAGTAAATGAATACCAAATACATTTATAAATTTAATGAAATAACCTGAAAAAATTTGTTTTAATTAAATCGTTTTAAAAGTTATTCTTTTTATGGTAATTTTGATTACCGGTTGAAAAAAATAATGCGGCATTTTTTTCTTTTTTTTTGGGGGGGGGGGGGGGCAGAACATGTATCAAAGGACTGACGTCACATTCGGTCATTAATGCCCTGTACGATTATTCAAAATTACCAATAAATGTTAGATACAACAAACAAAAATTAAAAAAACAACTATAACAAATGTTAGATATAAAATTTTTAAACGAAAAACAAAATTTGAAATAATGTGAAATATTCAATGGTTCTGTTTAACAAACTAGTTGAGTGTTTTAGAAGTAGTCAAAACTCAGGAACAAACAGCCGATTATAATGAGTAACAAATCAGCAGAAATAAATCCCTTGCTCATTCTAGAAGGAGTAATGGTAATGTATCAGGCTACTTATAGCCATATCGTGTTTTATAGAAATCAAAAAAGAATGTACACAAAAATGAGATAATGTGAGAAACAAGAGCATGAATTCAGTGTGGTTCTGAACCCGGATCAAGCAGTGGAAGTGGCCACGACTTGCCTCATCCCTGCCATAAAAGAGTCAGTCTTTGTGTAGTTTAAAAATTAAAGACATGTCAAAATCATAGGCTACTAGTGAGGATCGAACTCACGACCTAGGAGAAACAAAACAACTGGTTATTTCACTGCAATAAGCAAATCCACCTCGATAAGAAAAAGATGAGTCGACGAATGATCTATATTCTCATTGGTTAAAAAGAATGATCTATATTCTCATTGGTTAAAAAGAATGATCTGTATTCTCATTGGTTAAAAAGAATGATCTGTATTCTCATTGGTTAAAAAGAATTAACTGAGATTATTGAATGTCTAAAATCTACTGACTTGGGACGGGAAGTGAAGAAAAAAGCAGAAAGGAGAGAAGTGATTGTGAGTCGTATTATTTTTGACTGAGACAACAAGTCAATTACTATTTTTTTCATATTAATTCGGTGAAATTGAACTTTGACGGGTCCATTGAAGTCAGAGTGTAAACGGTTCCCTGACAGAGTTCAATATCGCCATATTTACCCAGCGTTAAATTTAAAACAGTGAGTCACTAAACCATTAAACATAGACAAAAAACAACAACTTTATTTCATAAAAGTGATAAAAAAAAAAGAGAATAAAAAAAGGTGAAAATTTACAATATCTATTATTATAGTAAATATGAGTTAAACAACGTTTGTTTCCCTAAAGATGTTTTCCTATATATTCCTAAAATACCTGTCCCAGGATAGATAAAATTAATTCCTTGAACAGAAGTTTCGTACCACTTTTATGTCCTCCTACAAATTTTAAAATCAAGATATAATGAAACTAAACCTTATGTCTAGAATACATATTCCATTTTGATCAAAACCCATTACATCATTTTGATTCTAGAAAATGTCTAAAATTTAATGCTGAAGCTTAAGGGGTCTTAAAAAGAAATTGAAATTCAGGAAATCTTGCTTAATTGGTGTTGAATAAGTATGGATCAAATTTAATGCAAATCTGAAATATTTGAATTTTCAAATGGGTGATTGTGCTCATATTATGCCCTCTGAAAACATTTTCAAATACGCCAAATAAATTAAAAACTGAAATTTGAGGAATATTTATTAATTAATGCTTAATACCTATTGTTAAAATTTCACAAAAAATGGAGATACCCTCTCTGCATAAAACTAAATTAAACTAAATATAGTGCACATTACTTACCCTTATGCTTAGCAGCTGTTTTCCAAATTTCATAATGATCAGTTAATTAGTTTAGGAGTGAATTTTAGACTTATAAACATATATACACACCTAACTTTATATAGAGATAACACAAAATGCATCTGAAAATATAACTTTGTTCTGAGATTGGGTTATATTAAAAAAATTTGTTTTACTTATTCTAATTAGTCGTAATTTGTAATTAACTGAACAAGTTACTCATCTCTCACTTAGATAGCTATGTGATTCTTGCCCCCTTGATTCAACCACTCTTTAATATTTCTTAATGTCTCTGAGTATTTAGACAAAAAGTGACTTATCAGTGTCGCCAACTAATTTACACAAGTGAATGTGCACACCATGAACACTTATGTAAATTAGATGGCAAAATAATGAGTCTCTTTACTTCTATATTATCTTTATGGAAGTAAAGAGATTTATTATTTTTAGTTATGCAAGAAAAACGTATTAACAGACAAGTCATAGTTTATGAATTTTCAAATGAATAAGTGAGCCAACCCATGTGATTTGGGGGGGATGGCCAGTAATTCTAGTGGTGTCTCAGGAAGAGGGTGATATAGGCATGGTCACTATTCATTCATAATATGGGTCTGTACAAAAAACACAAAAATTAATTATTTTCAAAGCCTGTTTTTTTGTTTTTTTCAGAAAAAAAAAATTAGTCTCCCCTCCCCAATTGATTCCAAGAAATGAAGAAAATGACCAATATTAAAACATAAATTTCTTAAAAACACTATCTGGTTCAGAAGTGAGTGATCATTTTACGTTAAATTTATATATGAAAGTGATCCCCATTCTAAACTCTAAAATATATAAATTTTTTAATGTTTTATTTCTTTTTACTGCCAACTTTATCATGCAGTTTACATGTAATCGCCTAAAAGTAGAATCTCATTTTGGAGGGAGAGTGAATTAACAGATGCAAGGCTCCAATAATAACATTTTTATGGGTTCTATATTTTATTTGGGGGGGGGGGGGGGGTACGTATGTTTTTTTTAATGTCTTCCAGATCGAAGATAAATATTTAATAAAAAGTCCACCATAGTTAAAAATGCCATTAATTATTTTGAAAAATTTCAATCAAATTGCACCTCAGTTTTCACTCTAGTAAAGTAGTTAATCCTAATCGTTCCAATCTCTCCTTGTAAATATATAAAAAAATGTCCACCGTTTTTGTAAATGTCATTAATTATTTTGAAAGTTTCAATTAAATCACCTTTCATTCTTTTCCCCTAGTAAAGTAGTTTAACCTAATTTTACCAACCTTTTCCTGTAACTTATCTTTTATAATTTTTATTCGTTTTGTCTCTACTCATTTTGCTTAAATTATATTTCTTGTCCTGTAATAAAATTCTAATTGTTTTTTTAGTCTTGAAAATCTAATTTTAATCCATTAATTTTATTTATTTATTTATTTATTTATTTATTTTTTTAAAATCGCTGGAAGTCATGTTTTTTGTTTTTTGTCCAAATATACAGGGTGTTTCAAAAGTCTTGGGAACATTACAAATGCGTATATCTCATGAACTATTCCAGGTAGAAAAATGAAACTGGTGCCATTTTAAAGCTTGCTTAATCAAGTTTTTGGTCATACTAATGATTTTCGTGTTATCTTTCCAGGTGCAGTAATGGCGTTCTCTAAACAAGACAAGGCATTTTGCGTCCTCCAATTTGCAAAGACTGAATCGTGGACATGTGTTCAGCGTGCATTTCGCAGGAAATTTAAAAAAGAAGCCCCTGAAAGGAAATCCATTGTCAGATGGCATGCTAAATTTGTGAAAGATGGGTGTTTGTGCCCAAGTAAGCGAACAGGTCGCCCTTCAACTTCAGAAGATGCAGTTGAGCAAGTTCGGACAGCCTTTCAGCGGAGCCCCCGTAAATCAGTGAGAAGAGCCAGCAGGGAACTTCAGCTTGCTCCAGCAACTGTCTGGCGTGTCTTAAGGAAACGACTGCAAATGGTACCTTACAAGCTCAAGTTGGTCAAAAAGTTGAAGGACACTGATAAGCCACTTCGCCGTGACTTTTGCATTGCAATGCAAGAGAAGTTGGAAGATAACGGCTTTGATGACCGGCTTGTTTTTAGCGATGAGGCGACCTTCCATCTGAATGGCAAAGTTAACAAGCATAACACTCGCATATGGGGTACTGAGAATTCTCATGAACTTCTTGAGCACAGGCGAGATTCACCAAAAGTGAACGTGTTTTGTGCAATTTCCAAGAAAGGTGTCTATGGACCGTTCTTCTTTGAAGAGGCAACTATCACTGGTGAATCCTATCTCAACATGCTGGAAGACTGGTTAATGGCTCAGTTGGAACAAGCAGAATCTGATGACTTCATTTTTCAACAAGATGGTGCACCACCACACTGGAGTCTTAGAGTAAGGCAGTTTCTTAACACAAGGCTGCCTGGTAGATGGATTGGGAGATCTGGGCGAGGTGATGACGTTCTCATGCCCTGGCCTCCTAGGTCTCCAGATCTTACCCCGTGTAACTTTTTCCTTTGGGGCTTTGTCAAGCAACAAGTCTATGTGCCGCCCCTTCCAAGAGATATTGACGAACTAAAGGCTCGAGTAACGGCAGTTGTGGGAACCATTGACGTCAAGATGCTGGAACGCGTTTGGCAGGAAATGGACTATTTTAAATCTTTTTTATAACACAAAAAATAAACTTTGACCATTCTTTTTACACAAAAAGTTAACAGACAAATTTAAAACTAAGATGAAGATGTTAAAACATACTAGTTGACAAATCATCATCATCATCGGTTTAACGTCCGTTTTACATGCTGGCATGTGTTGGACGGCTTTAAGAAATTCACTTCCAAACTAACCTATCTCTGATCAAGTTTTTATTTATTCCTCTTTCTTTCAAGCCCATTCTTATCACTTCCTCCCACGTATTCTGTGATATTCCCCTCTAAACTGGACCTGCTACTACAACTGTTCTACATTTATTAACCCAAGAACTCATCCATTCTTTCAACATGGCCATACCATAAAAGTCTATTGTTCTGCACACATCTCCCTTTACTGTCCAGATTTAATCTTCCTCTGAGGTCATCAGATCTAAGCCTGTTTTAAGCATTCATACTACACATCAATCGTATTATTATCATATCATCTCTCTCCATGCAACACATATCCTCAACCCTCACTGGCCAGGTTTCACTTCCATAGATTATCACACTGTATACGCATGCCTGATACTCTTCCTTTGGTCGACAGCGGTAACGCTCTGCTGGTTAGTAATGGCAGAAGTTCCCTGAACTTACTCCATCAACTCCTAACTCTTGTAGAATAAAAAATTGTCGAAAAGAGAATAGCAACAATGAGTAAACATCTTTATATAAATAAAATTCTGTAGCCCCTTCTCATGTGTTGCTAATTATAGAATTGGTTAATAGATTGATTTTTGAAATCTGCCTTGACAATAACCTACCAGATTGAGAAGAAATATTTGAAATTCTATTTTTTTCAATCTAAGAATCCTGAAAGCAAAAATATTCCACGCGTAATGGCCTGAAAAGAATTGAGAGAAGCAGAAGGTTCCAAAAAACTGACAAAACACCAATCAAAGAACACAGATCTGAAGAGAGTTTTAAGAAATCCATCAAAGAGTGAAATAAGGAAATAGTTGCAAAGATTTCACTTCCAGAAGTTTTTATGCTATCCATTTTTGAAAGCCAAGCGAGAGCGTTTGAAAGAAATCATTTCGGAAAAGGTGAAATGGATGAGGTAAGATTTGAAATTCTAAACTAATGATCGAAGTGATAACATTATTTGTAATATTGGTACACCTGAAGAATTTTTTCATTTCAACCAAAGAACATTTTAATGTTTGGCCAGTGCCAATTATCTAAATGGATAAATGGGAAAATTTTTTTACATTTTTATATTACTAGCAAAACCACTACTCACTGTTATTTAAATCAACATTATCTTTTGAAATACTGTATATATAGTAGAGAGCAAAGACCCAAACACAGCTATATTTGTATGCCTAGTTTGCATAACTATTTTTTAAACAGTCTATAATAAATTAAAGTTTGGTGTTATTCATTTGTAATTTTATTGGCCTATTTCTAATATATATATGCAATAGTTTTGTCGATATTAACTGTAATTAATTAAAGTGATTTAATTAAAAACGTCATTGGATAACATCTGGAAATCTGCAGAATTATTTTAAGACTTCCTTTATTCAAGGGCTGAACGCAACAGATTTCTTGGTATCCGATAATTGAATTAAATTAACTTTCTTCGGTGTCACCGCCACAGGAAAAATTTCTACTTCCACTGTTCACTGTCAACTGCTCACTTTTCATTGCTTACTGTTTACTGTCAACTGCTCACTTTTCATTGCTTACTGTTTACTGTCAACTGCTCACTTTTCATTGCTTACTGTTTACTGTCAACTGCTCACTTTTCATTGCTTACTGTTTACTGTCAACTGCTCACTTTTCATTGCTTACTGTTTACTGTCAACTGCTCACTTTTCATTGCTTACTGTTAACTGCTGACTTTTCATTGCTTACTGTTAACTGCTGACTTTTCATTGCTTACTGTTAACTGCTGACTTTTCATTGCTTACTGTTAACTGCTGACTTTTCATTGCTTACTGTTAACTGCTGACTTTTCATTGCTTACTGTTTACTGTCAACTGCTCACTTTTCATTGCTTACTGTTTACTGTCCATTCTTCTTCCACAAAATGTTAACAGACAAATTTACAACCTAAGATGAAGATGTTAAAACATACTAGTTGACAAATCATCATCATCATCATCAGTTTAATGTCCGTTTTACATGATGGCATGTGTTGGACGGCTTTAAGAAATTCACTTCCAAACTAACCTATCTCTGATCAAGTCTTTATTTATTCCTCTTTCTTTCAAGTCCATTCTTATCACTCCTCCCACGTTTTCTGTGATATTCCCCTGGAAACTGGACCTGCTATCACAACTGTTCTACATTTACTAAGCCAAGTACTGTCAACTGCTCACTTTTCACTGCTTTTCACTGTTCACTCTCTGTTGCCCAAAAATCAACTCAGCTCTTCAATGTTAAAAGATTAGTTTTCATAGTTATAAACCCACCATATATGCAAATTGACTACTAGTCACAGCCACCTATAATGATAGACTCCAAACAGCCAATCTGCAAAGGGGAGATAGCTCTTCAATGTTAAAAGATTAATTTTCATAGTTATAAACCCACAATATATGCAAATTGACTACTAGTCACAGCCACCTATAATGATAGACTCCAAACAGCCAATCTGCAAAGGGGAGATAGCTCTTCAATATTAAAAGATTAATTTTCATAGTTATAAACCCACCATATATGCAAATTGACTACTAGTCACAGCCACCTATAATGATAGACTCCAAACAGCCAATCTGCAAAGGGGAGATAGCTCTTCAATGTTAAAAGATTAATTTTCATAGTTATAAACCCACCACATATGCAAATTGACTACTAGTCACAGCCACCTATAATGATAGACTCCAAACAGCCAATCTGCAAAGGGGAGATAGCTCTTCAATGTTAAAAGATTAATTTTCATAGTTATAAACCCACCACATATGCAAATTGACTACTAGTCACAGCCACCTATAATGATAGACTCCAAACAGCCAAGCTGCAAAGGGGAGATAACTCAATTGACAGCTATCGTCACAAAGGTAAATCATCACAATATCTTAAACCACATAAAGTTACTGTTTTGAGGAATAGTTAAATCAGATTTCAAGATTAATCCTGGCAATCGGTCCTCAGCATTATCATTTGCAGAGGATTGGAGGAAGAACAAGTACATGTTACACGAGATCCGATGCAGAATCAGATCATAATGAATAAATGAAAACGTTTTTTTTTTCTTTATTTATCACACTTATATTTACATCAAAACGACTCATTGTTATATAAATCAATATTGCAACTACGTCTTTTGAAATATTGTCGAAGACCCAAACACAGCTATTTGTATTTGGCATAACTATTTGTTAAACAGTTCATAATAAAGTAATGCTTGGTGTTATTCATTTGTAATTTTATTTTCTTATTTCTCCTATATATATGAAAATAAAATTGCGTTAGCATGAACATCGATGTCTGTAAGTATTAAAATATTTAATAAATATTTATTTATAAATATTATTATTTATCAGCTCCCTCCAACAAAGGTCGGGCACTCTTGAGTGACTTTAATAACAAGCGGTGCAAATAGCTACATGCACGATCCGAACGCCGTTCGTAGATCACTCTAAACTGCTTGGGTAAATCTAGCCGCCGACTCGCTATTTTACATTTAAATTCCTCTCTATTTACTAACTAATTGGCTATGGCCGATGGGATAAGACTCTCGACTACGAATCAGTGGCGATTTGTGATCGGGGTTCGCGCCCACCGATCGTTGAGAATTAGTTCCTACACTGAAGATTGCGTTAGCATGAAACATCGATGTCTGTAGGTATTCAAATATTTAATAAATATTTATTTATATATATATATATATATATATATATATATATATATAGTGTCGGAAGTTTCTCAACCATAAAAACTATATTAAAAAAAAAAAATTTTTAGTCTCAAGTCGTTCGGTTGAAAATCACTTTTTTGTAAGTTAATTTACTTTTTGCAGTCACTATATTAGTTTGCTTCCAAGAATTTACGCTAGTCTTAACATTATTTAAGGGATCATTAGTTGTTTACCATGAAAAACTATTTCGGGAATTTAAAAACAAAACAGTATTTTATTTCATGGCTTCCCAGCAGAGTTGATCAGACCCCACTTCCCTTTACATAAAGTAAGTTGAGATAAACAAAACTCGCACATTATATATATATATATATGTTTCAATAATTCAAAAACGAATATTTGGCATACGATCGTTTCTAAAACGATTTGGAATATTTTATTTTGTACTTAAGCTGATTCCAAAAGCACTCTTCATAACATCGCATATAGAAGTCAAGCAAGAAAAAGTATTATTTTAAAAAATATATATTAAAATAGGAAACAGAACCTCTGATTATAAAATGTTATACAACTCTATTTTAATTATATATATATATGCAATAGTTTTGTCGATATTAACAATAATGAAAATTAATAAAAGGATAAATTAATGAAACTTTTCTTAAAATATGTTCATTAATTTTCAAGGGAGGTAATTTAAATGAAAATTATTAGTTTTTAAAATTACAATAATTGTATATTAAATATATGCAATGTAAGTTATAAAATTTAAAGAGCTGCTGGATGGTGGGTAATGTTTTGCTTGTTAAAAACAACAAACACTGCAATAAAATAATGATTAAATACCTGTCCTTACCCGGTATTACCCAGTCGTGTTTTTATTTACAATTTATTTTAAAAACTAAGCAGTTTTTTTAAAAATATCTTTTTGTTTTTCCAAACAAAGGGCAGTAACTCTGTATTGACAAATACATCGTTACATCGCTTTTAAACTCTTAAATGCTTTATTTTTTATATTGGTTTAACATCAAAGATACTGATTACCTACTTGGCGGATGTACTGATGCAACATCATACTAATACCTACTCACAAGGTTCAACAAGGTCAACGTTATAAAACCTATGACACTTCTTTGTCCTGGTGCCTATGCACCTGCTAAGTTTGGTTGAAATCGACCAGTAATTCCTGTGACTATAGTGAACAAATAAAGAAATAGACATTTCGTAACTACATACGTATTAGTCCTAATTCTGTGAGTAGTAGATTAATTCCTGAACCCGGATTAGGAATGATGTACAGGAATTATGATAATTGAAGTGAGAGGAATAAAGAGATGAGAATGAAAGCAATACATTATGTGTGTGTGTGTGTAAGAGAAATACAGGGAGAATGTGTGAGAGAAATAAAAGGAGAATGTGTGAGAGCAAATAGAGAGAGGATGTGTAAGAGAAATAGAGAGAGGATGTGTGAGAGAAATAGAGAGAGGATGTGTGAGAGAAATAGAGAGAGGATGTGTGAGAGAAATAGAGAGAGGATGTGTGAGAGAAATAGAGAGAGGATGTGTGAGAGAAATAGAGAGAGAATGTGTGAGAGAAATAGAGAGAGAATGTGTGAGAGAAATAGAGAGAGAATGTGTGAGAGAAATAGAGAGAGAATGTGTGAGAGAAATAGAGAGAGAATGTGTGAGAGAAATAGAGAGAGAATGTGTGAGAGAGAGAATGTGTGAGAGAAAGAGAGAGAGAATGTGTGAGAGAAAGAGAGAGAGAATGTGTGAGAGAAAGAGAGAGAGAATGTGTGAGAGAAAGAGAGAGAGAATGTGTGAGAGAAAGAGAGAGAGAATGTGTGAGAGAAAGAGAGAGAGAATGTGTGAGAGAAAGAGAGAGAGAATGTGTGAGAGAAAGAGAGAGAGAATGTGTGAGAGAAAGAGAGAGAGAATGTGTGAGAGAAAGAGAGAGAGAATGTGTGAGAGAAAGAGAGAGAATGTGTGAGAGAAAGAGAGAGAATGTGTGAGAGAAAGAGAGAGAATGTGTGAGAGAAATAGAGAGAGAATGTGTGAGAGAAATAGAGAGAGAATGTGTGAGAGAAATAGAGAGAGAATGTGTGAGAGAAATAGATAGAGAATGTGTGAGAGAAATAGAGAATGTGTGAGAGAAATAGAGAGAGAATGTGTAAGAGAGAGAGAGAATGTGTAAGAGAGAGAGAGAAAGAGAATGTGTAAGAGAGAGAGAGAAAGAGAATGTGTAAGAGAGAGAGAGAAAGAGAATGTGTAAGAGAGAGAAAGAGAATGTGTAAGAGAGAGAGAGAGAAAGAGAATGTGTGTGAGAAAGAGAGAGTGTGTGAGAAAGAGAATGTGTGTGAGAAAGAGAATGTGTGTGTGAGAGAGAGAGATGAACAAAGAGCAAGAGAGTGAGGAGGAAGGAAAAACAGATGTTATTAATTGAAAAGTCAAATATACCACTATGTGTTAAAAATCAGACCAAAACACAAGGCACATGTTACTTTTTGCGGTCCCATCTGAAATCATTAAGTTGATTGCTGCTATTGCCTAGAAAATGTGGTCATTTTAAAACGTTAAGTTTGACAGAAATTACGACCTAAAATCACCATACTTTATCCTGGGCACAGCTAATGATATATATCTGCTCACTCTGGTTGCATATTTTTGCTAGCCTCATAAGATATTATGGTGAACGAACATATACTAATACAATGATCCCAAAAGGAGGAGGTAATGACTGAGAAGATGGGACTATGACGATGAAAGAAAGAGTTACTGCCTGCGAAGACGATATCATGACAACAGAAAAGATAATACACTACCTCGCCCCAAATAAAGACGATAATAATTGAAGGATGGTATCATGAGGAATGAACATATACTATGCTGCCCCCACCATGCCAAAAAAAAGAGGAGGTAATACCTGGGAGGAACGTCTATAAAAGGAGAAGGTAATGCCTGTTAGTATGGTATCATGGCAACAGGAAAGATACTTCACTACCTCCACCCACACATCAAAAAAGGATAAGGTAGTTGCGGGGAAGATGATCTCATGACAACATTACAGAAATTACATTATCACTCCCTCAAAGGAGGATGTAATACTTGGGAGCATTACTCCCACTTTAAAAAATGAGACGGTAATTCCTGGGAGGACGGTTTTATGACAACAGAAGCGATACTACACTACTAAAGGATAATACAATAATAGATAAAATAAGTTGTTTCTTTTTTTCATTTATTTAAAAATGAATAGCCATAAAAACATTTTATGGTTCATTAGCCTTTTGTTTAAGATCAAAGTGTAGTATCTGTTTTCGGCATCCACGCGCATCAGATGTTTTATTATTGATGAAAATATTGTGGATGTATAAGAAAATATGACAATGCAAAATTACACTGTATATTACGAAATATTAATTTATGAGAAGCCGTTTATAAAATAAATATGCAAATTAAGAGGACTTAAATGTGTTTGAGGGTATTTGCAGTGTACTATATATACGATATTTCAAAATCTTATGTTGTATCATAAAATTAAATAAGCACAACCTGTTTTAATGTTAATATAGTTAGGATAGATGGAAAAATCTTTTGTATTGATTTATTTAGATGTATGTGCTTTTCTTTTTGTACAGGGTGGGCCAAAATAAGGGTCCTATCTTTAAATTTGAATAACTTGAATTTAAATAACTTCCACAAAATAAAAGTTAAACTCACCAAACTTTATGTGTGTGTAGACTGACCCTTCCGTGATTTTTTGAAATAAACAAAACAAATTTTAGCCGAAAAACACTTCTTAAAACTTACAAAAACTAAAGTATTGTTTTTTACACTGTTTTGAGTTTTTTTAAAGCAAAAATAATGTTTTCTAAATGAGGGTACGTCCCTTAGGGCTAATACGGCTCATGCTTGCTTCGGAAGGGGTCCTTTACTTATTCTAAAAAAAATAAATAAATAAATAAATAAATAAATAAAAAAGTTATGAATTTTTAAAAATAGGACCCTTATTTTTGCCCACCCTGTACAAAACATTGTTTTAAGTACAGAGGAGATTTTTTTACAGTTTGGTGGAAGACTTCCTTTTTAGATAAGACTACTCTTCCTTATTTTCGTCTAACTTTCGTTGTATTTTCTTCTCAGATAAATAATGGTGTTTTTCTTCTTTTTCATTTTCTCCAACAATAAAGTTTAATGGATTGAAACGTGATTTTTATATTATGCATCTTTAAATAATCTTCTGCTTATCGGCTATTAGACCTAAAGATGTGAAATCTGATAGTAATAATTCCCTACCCATACAGATTGTCTTAAAACTATACGGTGATGCCGATAGCTTTTTAATTTAGCGATAAGTTCTCGGACCTATGCATTGGATTTTAATGTGTCCTTGGGAAATTTATGTTACGATTCCTGGAATAAGATGAGAAAAAAAAAAAAAAAAATTTTTAATCTAATAAATACAATAATAATTCTTATATTTATGCTTTCGCCTACATGAATCGAAAAATAGCATAAATGTGAATTGCTTCTCCCTGAAAAGATGACGTCACCAGAATTCAAGAATGTATGGTTGACCTTATAAAAACTGGCTGAAAAACCGACTTCCCCATATGAAATTTGCGACAGTTTAGGGTCAAAGAATGAATATTATTTTCTAAATTTTAGATATTATTCAGTCGGGGCAACGCCGATCAAGAAAACACCAACTTTGTGGATGTTTGGTTTGTAGTTTTTAGTTTTAGCCGGACATACATACATATATACATACATACACACACAGACAACTGTCCTTTATATTATAGAAAAAGATGACAGCCTGTTCTGGGAGAATGAGGTTCTGAGCTGGTAATCCTTGTTCACAGTCAGCTGTATGTACAGGCAAGGAATGTATTTTCCTAATCCTTATCACAAAATTAAATTGTTCAGTTATAAATAAAAAGGGTGTGTAAGTTGGGTCGACTGTCCTTATAGTAAACTTGAAATGGTGGAGGAATAAAAAGGCACAGAAAAGGGGAAAAAAGGTAAAAGAACTCCTTACATGTTTTCTATGTTCATTGCCATGTATCGTTTTTTTATGAAAATATTGACTTGCATCCTTGGGGCATATAGGTAAGATTTTACTGTGTCCGTTTACATTTTTATCTGTCTTTGACACAGGAAGCGTAGCTATCAGCGTATTTGTATATATAAATGTCAATATAGTTAGCTTAAAATGGTGGGGAATAAAAAAAAGAAAAACGGGAGATAAAAGAAAACCCGCATGATTGACCGTGTTTCTGTGTGCATTGCAATGTATCGTTTCTTTTATGAAAAAATTAACTTGCGTCCTTGAGGCGGATGAGTACAATTTTACTGCATCCTTAAAAATGTTTATGCACCTCTGACGCAGGACACATAGCTATCAGCATCTTTGTGTATCTCTCTCATATATATATATATATATATATATATATATATAAGTCAATGAAAATTGATAAGACCTGCAAATGGAAGCAAATCGATATCTTCAGTTGTTCAAAACAAGGAGCAGTTTAGTTAATAAAAAACATTTATTTTTCTTCTCTTTCATTCCTTAAACCAGGCTTTTCAAAGATTAAAATCTTATCAGAGGAAAAATTATGATTGATAAGTTGACAGGATAGGACTGTCAAAGTTTCAAATTTGAAAAAGTGTTTTAAAAAGTTTTTTAAAAAAATGTTAAAGTTCAAACGGGCATGGGAATCACCATATATATATATATATATAATTGAATTACACAAGTTCAAATACATTGATAAGATGAACTTAAACCCCATATTTTTTCAAAAGTGCTCAATAAAAAGTAGAGCTTTATAAATATACATTATATAAACATTTCAAATGGCCTATGCAAATGCAATTATGTTTCAGCAAGCCATATGTTTCGTCAGAGTCAAAAGTTATTAATGAAAAAAAAAACATGCATTTGTGTAAGCAATTCTGAATGTTTATATAATTATATATATATATATATATATATATATATATATATATATGTACATATATATATATATATATATATATGTATATATATATATATATATCTAAATGAATAAATGCAATAGTTTTTCCATCTATCCTAAATATATTAACATCAAAACACATTACGATTATTTAATTCTAATGATATAAGAACATGTTGAAATACCCTATATATATAGGCATCTCCTACTCACTCAAACAAATCTCGATTTTGCTCATTTGCATATTTATTTATTTTTAAGTTTTTAATAAATGAATATTTTGTAATATACTTTTCTACTTTGTATTGTCAAATCTTCTTCTACATACACAATCGTTTTGTCGATAGTACTATTATTATAATTATAAATAAAATAAGATAAAGAGATTTTATAGAAGAAATTAAAGCGTTTAAAAACTTATTTAGAATTTCATTTTCAAGATAGATAATTTATTTCCAGCTTTAGTAAAATGTCAAATATCGCTGAGATGTCGAGAACAGATACTACACTTTGATTTTAGCCAAAAGATCACGGAACCATAAAAAATATTTTTTGTGACTAGGCATTTTTAAATTAAAAAAAGCAACAACAAAATGATTAAATAGGAATATTTTTTTTAATGGGCAGTGTAGTGTAGTATCGATTCTGTTGTCATAAGACTGTCCTCCCAGGAATTACCTCCTCCGTTTTTAAGAGTGTAAAAAACAAGACTCGATTTACTCAGAATATCTTTAAGGAGGGGGGGGGCAGTGTAGTATCAGTTCTGTTCTCATAAGACCGTCCACGCAAAAATGACTTCCTCCTTTTTGGATGGAGGGAAGTCATGTTCGTTCATCATGCTGTTATCGTCTGTCAGGGGGGGGGGGGGTTCAGTGTAGTATATGTTCGGTCACCATGATACTAGCTAAGGAAGAAAGGTAACTCAAGTTTATAATAAACATGTCTTTTTTAGCTATAAAATTATGAAAGTTATCGTTCTTCCTTAGCCAGCATATTCATGTTGTTCATAAAGGTGGCGACTATATTTTTCCAGCCAATTTTCATTTAGGCGTTTTACGTGGACAATGAAACTTGCCATGGTTTTTAATGTTATCTAAATAAAATGCAAAAGTTTTTTCCACCTATTCTAACTATATTGACATTAAAACGATTTATCTTTAATTCTCTATAGTATATTTTCAGTCGTTATGATACATTCCTCCCAAGCATTACCTCCTCTCTGGGGGGGGGGGGAGGCCGTACAGTATACATTCGTTCTTCACGGTACCATTTCCTCAGGATTACCAGTTTTGTGTATGTGGGGAGTTAGTGTACTATCTATTCTGTTGTCATGATATCATCCTCCCAGGCATTAACCCCTACTTCTGGGGGGGTGGGGGGGGGTCAGTGTATGCAGTTCGATTATCATGATATCATCCTCTCATTTGCATATTTATTTATTTTTAAGTTTCTAATTAATTAATATTTTCTAATCTGTTAATAATTAAATACATGCGTTTATTATTTTTTGAATAAATGTGTTGTTGTTGTTCTTATTTACTTCCTCCCACGAGAGCAGAGTTAGGCACAATGTCAATATTTAATGTAAGAAGAATCCAACTTCCCCAAAAATGGGCACTCTGAATTGGAACAAAAATTTCAATTGCCTCGGTCTAGAAGGAGTTCTCCTTTACTGACAGAGAACATAAAAACTAATTGCAGATTCAGTCCAGATACTATATTTTGCTCCTAGCCAAAAGGCCAAGGAGTTAACATGTTGGTAGTGATGATGATGATGATGATGATGATGATGATGATGATGATGATGATGATGAATTACAAATTTATCATAGAAAAGAAATAAACATCCTCTAATCTTTCTAAATTACAAAAAAAGTTAGTTTTTTTTAAAATATTCTTTACATATTTTTTCTTTCTTTTATAATAAAGGTGAAAAGTACAAAGTATCCATTTCGAATTACTCAGTAATAAAAAAATATAAAAGTGAAGTATTTGACCAATCGACGTTCCACCCTTATGTTGATTCATTGCATTATATAACCAGTTTTAATGGGGAATTCATTTTCATTTTTATACTGAAACAAAATAAAATGTATCGACGTTGAATATATTAAAGACCATATCAATTGATCTTTTTGTTGTTTTTCCTAAAAAAACAAATTTGACGATATTCATGCACAGTATATTTCCCCCATATTGGAATATATCAAATAACACTCCGACAATCATCATTTTTTTTTTAATTTCCTCTAAAGTATCAAAATGTCAAATGAAAATTACTTCTTTAGTTTCTGTATAGAAGACTACAGCGTCAGTAATTGCCGCCTGGAGGGCGGGTAGTTTTTGCTAGTATATATATATATTTTTTATAAATGTTTTGCTAGTATATATATATTTTTTATAAATGTTTTTGCTAGTATATATATATTTTTATAAATGAAACCCAACTAGAATCTTTAACCAGGATATAGGAATGCAATTCGGAATGAAAAAGTATGAACTACTTGAGATGAAAAGAAAAATCAAAACAACTGAAGGCATTAAAACTAGCTCATCGAGAGATGATTAGGGAATGGTGAACAGTACACTTACAAATATCTAGGCATTCTGGAAGCGGACACCATTGAATTAGTAGAGATAAATGGGATGATTAGAAGAAAATATTTGAGAAAAAGAAAAAAATCTCATTGAAACTAAATTATATAGTAAAAACTTGATAAAAGGAATAAACAGTTGTGCAGCATCACAAGTGAAGTGATGGTTATTCAGTGAGATATGAGACAAATATAAAGATTGAATTGAATAAAAACTCTTCTATATAGATAAAAAAAAAAAATATTTATATATTTACAACTAAAGAAGAATTACTTATTAATTCAGACATTAATTGAAGGTCGCTGTGCGACATGTTCAATCCAAGATCACGCTTATTTCTTTTAATCTAACATTTGTATTTTCCTCTTGGTTAAATAAATGCATTCTTCTTAAAGATGGTAGTGCACTCTGTGCTTGTTTTACAAAGACTTCAATGGAATGTGCTCCGATGAACTTGCTGCACTTTTGCCACCCTCAACGTAAATACCCCCAACCAACCCGACAATCAGTAAAATCCCACCCCTTCACTGTAGAGGTCCCTAGATACCGGAAAACTTTCTACTTTAATAGCTTCTTTCATTAAACTGCTTGTTTTTTTGTAATCCCATCCATGCCCCTTAACTGTACTAATATTTAGAAACTTAAATGTAATGTGAACAAAGATCTTGTTACACAATTTCCCACTATAAATCTGGTCCCTAATTCACAGTAGTCCCTTACGTCTCAGTGGCAATGTGCCTTATTTGGAGTGAAAAAGAAAGGGTAAACAGCTGTTCTCAATCTTCTAAATTTATCAAATTCCACACGGGACTTCAAAAAGTAACATGTTTTCAAAATCTAAATACTTTTTCGGTGCTTCTTTTGAATGAAACTGCCATGAAAAAAAGTCTAGATATTTCTTCTCAAGTATTCGCTCCAAAAATATACCGATTTAAAAAAATAAGATGCTTCTGTTCATGGCAGCGTGATTTTAACGAAGCATAACCAATTTTAACATTTAAAAACAAAAACATAAAAAGAACCAAGAACACTCGTTAACACAGGTGGAAGCAATGGTGGATTAGTAGTGATGAGGAGAAGGAGGAGGCGAAGTAAATTTTAAAAAGGGAGGAGGAGGAAAAGGAGGAGGTTCCAAATGTTATCGTTAATGGTTTTAATTCAATGCTAGCAGCAGCAGCAAGGGGAGATAATTCTTACGTTTTTTCTTAAGCCTATCTAAAGTTCGCTCTCTTTCTAGAGGGCGGCTGTTGCTGACGTCTCCTGAAATAAAATAAATGACAGGCCAATCAATATCAAGGGCAACATTTTAACTTTTTTGTTTGTTTAATTTGTCATCGGTTTTTTTTTTAAATAAAATTTTTATTTGGAAAAAGAAATTTTTTAAATACATATATACATTTTTTTTTAATTGTAAGTATTCAATAGATAAAATTTTTAAAAAATGGAAAAATATTTTTTAAATAAAAAGATAGCAAAATAAAATAAAAATACATTTTTTTTTTATTTTCCAAATCTTGAATAAAAACACTATAATAATAGAATTTCAAAGACAATAAATTTTAATAATTCAATAAAATTTGAAATAAAAATTCTGCAAAAAAAAAAATCAATTAGTTTTGTAAAACTTCAATGAAATTAGGAACAATATTTTTTTTTTTAAATTTGAACTCTTTTCAAATCTAAAGAAAATTTTTAATTAATTCAACAATTTTCGTAACAATGTTAAAAATCAATAAAGCCATGTTTTTGATTTAATGGATATCTTTTCAAATCTAAAGAAAAAATTAAAGTCTTTAATAAATTCAACAAATTTGTGACAAAATGTTAAAAGAAAATCAATAAATTTCTGTTCAGTGAGATGCAACAATGTATTTTTTATTTTTAAAAGTTTTATTGAAATATTTCCTTAAATTTGCACATTAATCTATACAACAGTGGGTATGCAAAGTAGCTCCTTATTGCTGTTGCAATGGCATTTATCCTGGTTGAGTTAAGCCGGTTTCTTCCCTGGCTTGCACTAAATCCCGAATTATGGCGGCCCATTCACAGCGGTGTTATTACTTGTACTTGTACTGGCTATCGCTCTGGTCAGGTTGAGACAGCTTCCTCCTGAGCAAGCACAGTGTCTCTGACCATTGCAGCTCACTTTCACCGATCCTGAGTTCAAACACACAATATGGCTAGACAATCCAGATTTCATAGTCAGAGACCAACTACTTGTAGTCTGATAGGGTTGCCAGATCGCCTTTGATTGTCGCTGCCCAGGTTTTTAACTGCCCACCAGCATGGCAGTCCTGAGCACGGTCTTATGAGATGGCTAGCAAATTGTAATTCCACCGTTGAAGGCTGACCATATTGTGCACGTCCTCAGGTGACCACTAACACACTTGCACTCAGCACTATATGATGTGTCTCAAAGCACTCTTGTGCAGCCATAGTCTGTAGTTAGTGTCTCTATAGTAAATGATCGTCCGTATGTGGCGAAGAGTCACACCGTTCATGAGGTAACCCTGTTAATGTGCTTGGGCATAGAAAGAACACGCCAGATCTAGAGGAGTGAAATCTTGATAAAAAACTTCCTTTATCCTTTATGGGTAGTAGTTCCTGTGGCAATCATCAGCAGAGAGAACATGACAGAAAATTCCAAAAGGCATCTGCATCAGAAACCGGCGGTGACTTTTGGTTTGTCTGTCTGTCTGTCCCCGTGTCTGTTGGATAATCTGTGGCATATGGAAGTTTCACAACAGGGAAGAACTGAAGACTCTACCCTCAAATGTATTCTCACAACACTTCTTTCTCAACTCTCTATTATTAAATACTTGTTCATCATCATCATCATCATTCAGTCGTGCTAGTGCCACGGATCTTCTTCCCACAACACCTCACTCCATCCTCCATCACATAGGTCTTCATAGATGCACTGTGAGTCCCCCCCCCTACTTGCTTAATATAGGTTCTGTGTAGCCTCCCCACTAAACTACATCCCTGCTTTAGCATCCATAAAAGAACACCACTGACGATTCCATCCTTAGCCCTCCAGCAGTGACCAACAAATTTGGTTCTTCTCTCTTGGGGAAGGTGTCTGCCGAAGTGCTCTCTCATGGGGGGTGGGGTGGGGGGCTGTCTTCAAAAGATGTAAAGAGCAACTCTTAGAATTCTGGTGTATACACAATCAATTTTCTTCTCCAATCTTTTGCTAAAAGTCCAGATACGAATTCCAGAAACAAGAACTGATATAATAATGGCCTCAAAGAAGTCACATTTCATCTTAAATAATTTTTAAATTTAACTTCCAGATTGTTTTTATCTTGTCCAGCGCAGGCCTTGCTGATTTGCCCATTTAGTTTACTTTGTGCAATTTTGGTTTGCAACTTTACTGCCAAGATAGGTAAACTCATTGAAATGTTTTAGACAAGTCCAATATGGGCGGTAGTATACACCATGAGTTTCTCAAGCCACATGGGAACCGCATCAACTGATTTCACAACTTTTTGCCTCTTTGTAGTTTGTACAAGTTGAATAATGATGGATTGTATGAGAGGATTGAAAATCTCCACAACACCCATTCAAAACAACAGCCAACCCAGAACACAACAATCTTCATATTCCATGAGCAATGTTTCTGACAAAGGAGAAAGAATTGCTGTTTTCTACTGTCAATCTGTCCATCTCATTAAGCCTTATTCTAGAGTGTTTTTTGCCTTGATAAGTGACGACTCATTAGTAATAAATTAGAAAAAAAAAGTTTCTTGCGAAATCAGTTGATGTGGTTCCCAGGCGACTTGAGAAGCTAGTTGCGAATGCTAGCACCCATACCGAATTCTAAATGAAGTCCCATGCTTTCTTATATTTATTTTTTGTAAGAATTATTTTCCAGTAATAAATTATGACTACTTGGGAGTTACTTCGCACATGCCATGTGTATATCTGGTGTCTCTGCCTGTCTCTCTCCAAGGATGCAATAGAAAACGAAGCCC
The DNA here is from genome assembly GCA_963556195.1 of Sepiola atlantica. Classification (NCBI taxonomy): domain Eukaryota; kingdom Metazoa; phylum Mollusca; class Cephalopoda; order Sepiida; family Sepiolidae; genus Sepiola; species Sepiola atlantica. Next base: position 23,099,091 of record OY744552.1, on the reverse strand, counting down.
TATGCCAAGATCCAAAAATAATTCTTGAGTAACATTTTATAAAGAATCCAATAGTGGTATTAATATTGCATCGTTTTTTGTTTCGTTTTTTTTTTTAATTATATAGTAGGGGTCTGAGTATGTATAAAAATAAATAAAGCCCTGTAACAAGATTTTTTCTTGGGTAAAATTTAATGAGGAATATAATGACGGAAAATTTTATTCAATCTAAGTGCTTAATTTGATGGAATTTGCAATAATGGAGAAAGAAATGTTTTTAACTTTTGCAATATGTATATAGATATATATAGTAAAGTATGAAAATATTTTTACGGCAATTAAGCTACACAGAGGCGTCCGTGTTTCATCGTTTCATCACACAGGCTAAGTGCCTGACAATTCCTTATGAGGATGAAACGTGGACGTTTCTGTGTAGCTTAATTGCCATAAATATATTTTCATACTTTACTACTAAGTTCTACTCATGTATTGAGCACTGTTGAAGTAAATATTGGAAATCTATACACAATATATTATATCACCTTATAATATTATACATGTATGCATGAAATAATTTTTAAAATTATATATATACTAGCAGGACCTCATGGAAATCATCCTCAGGTGTCAAAAGGATGATTCGACGAAGAATCGAAAACGTTCGTGAAACCTGTCATACCTATGGAACATTTATTAATATTTTTGATTTTAATACAAAAAAGACCATCAAAAAAATTGAAAAAAAAAAAAAAAGGTATAATTAAACAGACGAATTCTGTTATTCTTAATGTTTGCATAAATGAGAAAATGCTGCCTTAATACACACATATATATATATATATATATATTTAAATAGGTAAAAATGTTGTTTTAACAGTATTTACATAGTAAACTGTTGGGGAGCCGACTCCAGTAAAGCATAAAAACATAAGAAAAACACTAAAAATTAAACGAACGTTACAAACTGTGGCAAGAATTCTTCGGAAGTTTTGAGTCTTAGGTCCTCCCCAAGATAAACCTGGGATGATGGCTAATTAAAGCCTGTATCTGCACATCTGTGCTCGTACCTGGCATAGTAATACAAGTCTAAAACCAACAAATATGGTGGAGATGAATAGATTTGAGTGGGGGAAATTAGTAAGCCAAAGAGTAAGCCTCCACCTGGGTAAACCCCCACTCGTGTTTATACAACTCAATAGGGGCCATTCGTTTGGACTAATCCACAGGATTTCTACAAAGAGCATGGAGGATTAATTTGATTTGCTTATCTAACATATAAAAGTTATCTTGTCGGATTTGCAGAGTCACACCTAAATAGCATTTAAGCTGACACATCAAACTTTGTTTGTGACAAGCCAATTTTCATTTGTTATTGTTGTACCATGTTATTGGTAATATAATAACGTGCTTTTCTACAATTTATTTAATTATTTATATCTATAGTTCCATCTTCATAAGCAGACATAAAAGTGCTGCAGAACTGTTCTGTTCAAGGAATTAATTCCTGAGACGGGTATCTTATATATATAAAATTATCTTGTCGGATTTTCAAACTCAGACCAAAACAGCATTTAAGCTAACAAATCAAACTTTGCTTCTAACTAGCCAATTTTCATTTGTTATTGTTGTACCATGTTATAGGCAATATAATAATGTACATTTACTATTTAAAATTATTTAGTTTGGTACGACGACTGATAATATGAAACATTTTTAAATAATCACCGAAAAATAAAAATGAGTAAAAAGTAAAACTCATTTTTAATTGAAAATATAAAAGTTGTTTATCTTACGACTCAAATTTTATTTCTTTATCTGTATCAGTTTAAAAAATGTGCAAAAAATAAATAAATAAAATGACTTCACTATATCCCGGGCAATGTCAGGTAGGTACAGCTATGACAAAGCTTCTTTAGACTATATATTGGGTATTTAGATCTGTATGGCTAGGTTTCCTTCCTCTTATCTACTTGCCTATCTGGTACCTAAGGTACTTAAGCTCGCTTCCCCCCCAATGCAACTTTTATTCCTATATAATTTTATTGCTAGCTACCATATCGCAGAATGGTTCTTGGGTGTAGTGTTTAGATAGTATTATTATTATTGTTATAATTAATGTTATTTGATATGCAAATTACCATATCACACGATAGTCTTAAGGGCAATATATTATTTTTATTATTAATATTATTATTTATTTATGTATATATTAATGAAATTAAAGCTGAATTATTTCTACACTTGATTATTGGGGAAATGGTCGTTTGATCAGTACTATTGGAGAGCCATGAATATTATAACTCCTGTTTTTAAATTTCCGAAACAGTTACATGGTAAACAGCTGATGATCCCCGTTTTAATATTTCAAGCTTAAGTTAAGGTCCCCTGTCTTTGTTTAACTGTTAGAATCTTTTTTATCATTTTCTGAATTTTCTAACGAATGCTAAGTCTGCGATATCTTGGATTTAGTTAGTTTCTCTGGGAATTTAAACTGCATCTTCCTTCTTTTTTTTCTTTTGTTTAAAATGACTCAAAGCTTCTTTAGACATATATATATATATATATATATATATATTAGTATAAATTTTTATTTATACAAACATTATTGGTTACATATGTGCTATATGTTTCAGCTGTGATCTCTTTCGAGAACCAGCTTCTTCAAACCCTGAAGAAGCTGGTTCTCAAAAGAGATCGCAGCTGAAACATGTATGCACATATGTAACCAATAATGTTTGTATAAATAAAGATTTATATGAAAAAAACTGCTCTACTTGTTATTGAGCACTTTTTATAGACACTGGAGCTTCATTGTATTAACATCTAGGAAACAACAATAATACATGTACTATATATATATATATACATACATACATACACACACACACACACACATACATACATATGTGTGTGTCAACGTATGTTGAAAGGAAATTTTTTTAAATTGCTCGATCGTAAGGTTTGCGAGAGCTAAAATATAAATTATTTATTTAAAAACTATACCTAACTGATTTTGTAGATGGACCATGGTTTCATTGACATGGAAAGCCTTTACTGTTAAGAAAAGACCTTTCGAATCCATATCAAATCCTCAGCATCCCACAAAAACGAGGGTAATCCGAAAAAAATAGGACAAACGGCAGTGATAATCATCTATGAGCATAGAGTGTTTTATTTCAAACCGTCCCTTTTGGAGGAAGTTCACGTTTATTGGGGCTGTTTATATTGATTATTTAGGGCTTTTAATTGTTTAATAATGTATTATAGCTTAGTATTATTTAGTTAGAAGTTAATGTCATTGATTACGGAGGTCATTTGATTATCTGTTTTTATTTCGTATTGGATTTATGGGTAATAGTATAAATTTTTATTTATTTATACAATTGACTGGTGTGTGCTTTTAATCGCATTACATAAACTTTAGCATTATACGTGTGTATGTGGTTGACTGTTATTAAATTACAAATTGACGAGTAGTAACAGTATTAAAGGATTCATATGTTATTTTTTTTTTCTTTGGAAGGTGTTTATGTTTGAGTATAAAAGGGTTATTATGTATTTAATTTTTTTTATACATTTTAAAAATATTTTTTTTTATACATTTTAAAAATATTTTTTAATATATACATTTTTTACTTAAATCGTATAAATGAATAAAAATTGATACTATTACTTCTAAATCCAAATACAAAATAGAAACAGATAAACAAATGAACTTTGTAATCAATAATATTAAACTGTAACTAAATAATACTAAGTTATAACTAAATAATACTAAGTTATAACTAAATAATACTAAGTTATAACTAAATAATACTAAGTTATAAAATTCTAAAATAATTGAAAGCCCTAAATAATCAATATAAACACAGAACTTCCCCCAAAAAAGACAGCTTGAAATAAAACACTCATAGATGATGATCGCTGTTGTCCGTCCTATTTTTTCGGATTGCCCTCATTTTTGTGAGATGCTGAGGATTCGATACGGACTCTAAGGGTGTTTCCTAAACAGTAGAGGCCTTCCATGTCGATTAAACCATGGTCCATTTACAGAATCAGTAATGTATTGTTTTTAAATAAATTATATATATACTACAATACCCGTCACAGGACAGGTAAAATGAATTCCTCAAACATAACAGTTTTGCACCACTTTTATGTCCCCTTACGAAGATTAAAATCAAGATATAATGCTAAAATCCTTATTCCAATTTTGATCAAAATCCATTACATCATTTTCATTCCAGAAAATGTTTAAAATTTAATGCTTTAAGGGGTCTTAAGAAAATGTCTAAAATTTAATGCTTAAGCTTAAGGGGTCTTAAGAAAAAATTGAAATTAATGAAATCTTGCTTAATTGGTATCTCATGACTATAGATCAAATTCAATGCAAATCTGAAATATTTTAATTTTCAAAATAAAACCCTTTCACATACTCCAATGAAACTTAAATTTGAGGAATATTTATTAATTGATGTCTAATACCTACTGTTAAAATTTTACAAATCTGAGATATCTAAATTTTCACAAAGGGCTTCCACCCCTTTTACCCCTTTGCATAAAACTAAATTAAACTAAATATAGCTAACATTTGAACCCCTTAGGCCTCGCAGCTATGTTCCAAAATTCATAATGACCGATTAATTAATGTCCAGTTTATGGTATATGCATCCAGAGATGACCGTTAGGATATCCGCAGTAGAACGGGCTTGCCTAAATCCATATTGATGGTCAGAAAGAAGTTTAGCATAAACTAGGTGGTGGACTAATGCTCGATTGATTAGTGATTGAAAGATTTTAGCGAAGAGCAAGAGGAGATTGAGAGGGTGCTAATTTTGTGGGTGAGTTCTTTCACCAGAAATTTTGAATACTGGTACCACAGAGGCAATTTTCCAGCTATCAGGGAAGCAAGATTCGACAAGGTATTTGTTGTAAAGTTTGGTAAGGACAGGGGCCAGCTCAGCAGAGCATTTCTTTAGTACTATATCAGGGATAAGATCAGGCCCAAATGCTTTGAAGGTATCAAGATTTTGTATATCTCGAACATGGGAAGTAGGTGATGATCAGACCATCAAGTGTGGCTTCTGTCCGCAATAGAAAATTTGGGAGGAAGTGGTTTGTGGAGTCCAAGGTTCAGTTCAAGGCAAAACCGCTGGACAAGTAGTTAAACCTTGTCAATTGCTGTGCATACGACATCATGGTGGTTGGAAGCGAGAAAATTATTGATTGCTCGTTATTAAACACACTCTTATAGATTTTTCAGAAATCACGAATTCCTCATTTCTGTGACTCAATGTGTTTTCTGATCATCTCTGTATACCTTCTCTTAGCTGCGGCTGTTACGCTTTTACAATGATTTCTTGATGCTAGAAATTTCTGTCTATTTGTAGTCAACTTATGGCGGTTGAATGAAAAGGGGGTACAAATGAAGCAAGTTCATCGGAGCGATGGGGCGCATCGGTCCAATCCATCTCCAGATGATTTATTACTTGCTAATTATTTATAGTGACGTGGGTTTCAGAAACAACTCATTTTTACTTAAAATCATGTTTCAATGAAAAAAAAAAAAAAAGATATTTATAAGAAGTTGACTGATACACGCAAAACGGTGATTAAAAACTGCCCTGAATCGAAAAATCTAATATGGATCCCAGATAAAAAAAAAAAACACTCAGATTTCGGACCATGTAAAAACAGCCGGAAACAATTTAATAATAGGGCGAATATTTAATTCACTAAAGTTTTCAGCTAGTTATTTTTTTATGAAAGACAACTTGAAATAGGGGTGGGACGTAATGGGTGAAAATTTCAGATTCATGCGAGTAGTATTTTTTTGTGTTCATTTATACATAAATAACACTAAACAATCAAACATTTTGAAAATTTTGTAAAAATTCAGAAGGTGCAGGCCACTAGTTTTTGGCTATTTTACATTCATGAAAACCCTTTCACAGCCTGAAAATGGTCCTAAATTCAAGTACTATATCAGATTTAATCATCTATATCCATTCATAGCTTTTGAGGATGTTTTAGGACCTGCAATGTCGCATGAAACCACTTTTTCACCGAAAAATGATGGATTTTGAGTCCCGTGGAGCCCTAACGGCTATTTTTGGCCTGCACCTTCTGAATTTTGCAAAATTTTCAAAATGTTTGATTGTTTAGTGTTATTTATGTATAAATGAACGAAAAAAAATACTACTCGCATGAATCTGAAATTTTCACCCATTACATCCCACCCCTAATGCCAAGGGAGATAAGCATGAACTCATAAAGAAGATAAACCCCTTTCACCCCATCTTCATTTATAAAAAGTGTCCGTGTGGTGAGAGGGGATTATCTATCTTGATTATATATTATGATTTTATACTTATTTCCTGTAACACCTACTTAAAAAAATTCAGTAATCTGTATTAAATCTTTTGATTAAGAGCAGTTTTTAATCACTACTTCACATATACTAATGAACTTGCTATAACTACCTTATTTAATGTTATTATTTTTGACTAAAATATCATTTTAGGAGTAAAAATAAGTTATTTGGTATAATGCCAAAACCCATTCCACTATAAATAATTACTTACCTAAAACATCAAAGTCTTTTCCAAAAATGCAAAAGTTTGAAAATCTTAAAAGAAAAACAGTTTCTTTTCACTAAAACTTGAAATATTACTTTTTTACACAACAATACGTCTGCATAACAAAATTAGAATCAAATTAACTGCAGTCATCGATAATCGATACCTCAAAAAATACCAATTTTCTTTTTTTAATTCACCACAAACAATGCGTAAGGGGCCAGATTTATAGGAGGGCAACATTAGTGGGGAGTTGAGCAGCAAAATGTTTGTTCACATTACATTTAAATTTCTACATGCTGGCACAGTTTTTGAAAACAGGGACAGGAATAGAATTCTAAAAGCAAGCGGTCCGAGAAATAAACCTACCAGAGCAGAAAACCTAGCATCTAGGGATCTCTACAGTTAAGGGGTGGGATTTTGTTACTTGTTGGATGGATCTGGGGTATTTTCGTTTAGGGGGGTACAAATGAAGTAAGTTCATCAGAGCTGCTAAAATGTTATCGATTAAAATACGAGATGCCCAAAGGGGCATAAATAAATATTGAATAAACAGACAAAGGCAGCAGCAGCATCAAGATGCTCATTTTCCTAAAAAGAAGAAAAAAATTAATTTTTTTAAATAATCAAAACTACGTACCTGCCGTCTCTGAAGGCAAAACACTGCCATTCTTTGTAATCCGTACTTTCAAATCTGAAACTTCACCATCTTTGAGGATGAGTTTTGTCTCGAGTTCTGTGATGCGTTTCTACAAGAGGTTGAAAGAATTGAATTCATATAGGAAGAATATAAATACTTTTGGTAGCTCAGTTTTATTATCAAATATATTTCAAAAGTATTATTTTCTTTAGTGTAAAACACTAAAGAAAATAATACTTTTGAAATATATTTTAAACACAAAAGAAAAGATAACTTAATAATATAATGGTGAATAGACTTAAGTAAAGAAAGAAGAGAAAGAATATAAGTAAGAGGGAGTCAGAAGAGGAAAGATGGAGGAAAAAGAGAAGAAAGGGGTGTAGGGAAAGAGAAAAGGAGAGTAAAAGAGAGAAGGAAGGGGAGAGTAAAAGAGAGAAGGAAGGGGAGAGTAAAAGAGAGAAGGAAGGGGAGAGTAAAAGAGAGAAGGAAGGGGAGAGTAAAAGAGAGAAGGAAGGGGAGAGTAAAAGAGAGAAGGAAGGGGAGAGTAAAAGAGAGAAGGAAGGGGAGAGTAAAAGAGAGAAGGAAGGGGAGAGTAAAAGAGAGAAAGAAGGGGAGAGGAAAAGAGAGAAGGAAGGGGAGAGGAAAAGAGAGAAGGAAGGGGAGAGGAAAAGAGAGAAGGAGGGGGAGAGGAAAAGAGAGAAGGAAGGGGAGAGGAAAAGAGAGGAGGGGACAGTAAAAGAGAGAAGGAAGGGGACAGTAAAAGAGAGAAGGAAGGGGAGAGGAAAAGAGAGAATGAAGGGGAGAGGAAAAGAGAGAATGAAGGGGAGAGGAAAAGAGAGAATGAAGGGGAGAGGAAAAGAGAGAATGAAGGGGAGAGGAAAAGAGAGAAGGAAGGGGAGAGGAAAAGAGAGAAGGAAGGGGAGAGTAAAAGAGAAGGAAAGGGCAGAGGAAAAGAGGAATGGTGTGAGTATTAAAAAGAGGAAAGGGACGAGTATTAAAAAGAGGAAAGGGACGAGTAGTAAAAAGAGGAAAGGGACGAGTAGTAAAAAGAGGAAAGGGACGAGTAGTAAAAAGAGGAAAGGGACGAGTAGTAAAAAGAGGAAAGGGACGAGTAGTAAAAAGAGGAAAGGGACGAGTAGTAAAAAGAGGAAAGGGACGAGTAGTAAAAAGAGGAAAGGGACGAGTAGTAAAAAGAGGAAAGGGACGAGTAGTAAAAAGAGGAAAGGGACGAGTAGTAAAAAGAGGAAAGGGACGAGTAGTAAAAAGAGGAAAGGGACGAGTAGTAAAAAGAGGAAAGGGACGAGTAGTAAAAAGAGGAAAGGGACGAGTAGTAAAAAGAGGAAAGGGACGAGTATTAAAAAGAGGAAAGGGACGAGTAGTAAAAAGAGGAAAGGGACGAGTATTAAAAAGAGGAAAGGGACGAGTATTAAAAAGAGGAAAGGGACGAGTAGTAAAAAGAGGAAAGGGACGAGTAGTAAAAAGAGGATAAGAGGAGGAGTAGTAAAAAGAGGAAAGGGACGAGTAGTAAAAAGAGGAAAGGGACGAGTAGTAAAAAGAGGAAAGGGACGAGTAGTAAAAAGAGGAAAGGGACGAGTAGTAAAAAGAGGAAAGGGACGAGTAGTAAAAAGAGGAAAGGGACGAGTAGTAAAAAGAGGAAAGGGACGAGTAGTAAAAAGAGGAAAGGGACGAGTAGTAAAAAGAGGAAAGGGACGAGTAGTAAAAAGAGGAAAGGGACGAGTAGTAAAAAGAGGAAAGGGACGAGTAGTAAAAAGAGGAAAGGGACGAGTAGTAAAAAGAGGAAAGGGACGAGTAGTAAAAAGAGGAAAGGGACGAGTAGTAAAAAGAGGAAAGGGACGAGTAGTAAAAAGAGAGTAAGAGGAGGAGTAAGAGAAGATGGGGTAAAAGGAGGAAGAAGAGTAAGAAGATGAAAAATATAATAAGGATGAATCAGATATAGAAAATAAGGAGTAAGATAAAGAGAATTAAGATGAAGAAGGAAGAGGAGGAGTAAGATGAAGAAGAGGAGGAGGAGATGAGTAGGAGGAGGAGTAAGAAAACAATGACGTGAAGGGGTAGAAGGAGTAAGAAGAGGAGGAGTAGTAGTAAGAAGAAGAAATAATATGAGGAAGAAGAGTAAGAAGGATGGGTAAGCAGATGAGAGGGAGTAAGACTAGGAAGAGGGGGAATATGTGGAGGAAGAGAAGGAAGAGGAGGAGGAGAAAAGATGCAAAAAGAAATAAAAGACAAAGAAAATGAAAAAAAAATTAAACAAGAAAAAGCAAATAAAATAATTGAAAACGAGAAAGAAAGAAAAGACAATTGAAAAGGAAAGAGAAAAAAAAAGGATTCTTAATCATCTGAGGTGGTTTCATTCACTCGGCTTCGAGCCAAGAAAACAGGGGAGGTAACTGTTGCATTTGGAACCTAATTTGGGCTTAACCGCTCCACTCAACATAACACACTTTCAACCCCGCCGCTCCCTGTCTATCTACAAATCTTTTATTACGATAACAAATCTAAATATATTTCAATGCACAGATATTTCTGTCTGGACTCATTTTATGAAAAAGTAAATAAAGCCTGATATATTTCTTAAAAAACAAAACAAAAAAAAAACTGCCCCATTTAGATAACCTAAAACCATAAATGATTTGCTTATAATAAAACTAGTAGATATACTCTGCTTTGCCCGGGTGTCAAATATCCAAAGTCATTTTTTACTTCGGTGAGTTCTCAGAAATCAAGGGAGCCTCTTTCTGGGGCTAACACTTGATCTTTATGTGAGATACAGATATCCGAGTGTTCATTTAAGATTCTCCTTACTTCTCAAACTTGAGTTAGTAAAGCAGTGGCTAATATTACTTGCCTTCTCCCCAATTAACCATACAAGTATGCTATAGTTTATATTTATTGTGGTCTTGCCGGATTCCAAGAATTCATCTGGTCTGGTGGAGTATTGATTTACTCCTCTCCAGGAGTTAGGCACAAGGCCAGTTTTTATCTTACTCCCACAAGTAAGATGTGACCCAAGGTCGGGTCGAGAAAGTGGGGTTTAAAAATTGCCTGAGCAGCCCCGTCGGCATTCCCCGGTAGGGGCGTCTCAGGCAGTAAGCAATAAACTTACTCCTCCCCAAAGAGGGGAGGCAAAGCCTGGGAGGGTGGACCTCCTAGAACTGCACAGGACAGACCCATAGACCGGCGTAAATCAAACCCTGAAGGCCAAGACAATACCAGTCTATGGGGTGCAGTATCCATCGGAACAGATACTACACTTTGATCTTAGCCAAAAGGCCAATAGTATCCAGCTTAGTGCTGTTACTTGAGGTAACATCACTAGGAGAAGGTGTACTATTCCTCACATGAGCCAGTGTGTAACCATGCTGAGAGGATCTTATTTGGGCTTTGAATACTATGTTATTTTGAATATTTGGTCAAGGTTTACTTGTAGGGTAAAGTATCCTCATGTCAGGGTATCGTAACAAACCTCTGTACAGAGAGACCGAAGACACTTGAGGATGGTGTATAGTAAGCATTCAAACTCTCCAGTCTACATTCAAACTCCCTCTTTTTTTACACATATGAAAGTTCACTCTATATGATCATACTACAGCAACTATTAAATGCATGAAATTCCTTAAAACCCTGTACAATTTCAAATTTTTTTAAAAACCAAAAAATAAATACAAAATAAATTATTGTCACTATTATAGGTCTATAGAATATTAGCTGTACCGACCTGGGATCCATTACGTTTAAATTGGTTTTGGAAACATTTTCATGGTAGATGGTCGACTCAACTCAATCTCTGGTCCCCCCCCCCCCTGTAAAACATTCACAGCAAAAACCCACTGTATATAATTTTCCTTTCATTCTGTGTACCTGGAGCTAAACAAAACTTCCATGAGCAGAGTTTCTTTCCAAGAACTATTCATCTGTGGAACACAATACCGTGGGACTGCTTCCCAGCTGACTACAACATGGTCGTTTTCAAGTCCAATGTTAACAAATTCTTCTGTCCCCTTAAATAATCAAATTCTGCCCAGTTTCAACCATCATTTCCAATCCTCAAGGTGTTTGTCTCATCCACCTGACAAACTCATAAACCCTCATCCTCGAGTGGCCTTTTGACCTTTATAAGCAGTGAGTCATTAGTAAAAAAACAAATGCCTTTTTTGTTCAGATCAGTATCTATGCTAAAATATTAAATAAGGAATGCTAACTCTTACTAAAAGAATAAGAGTTATTCCCCATAGCTGATTTTTCTTTTTAGCTATTTATTTAAGAATGTCTTCATATTAGCAAACAGTCAGACAACTTTTTTTTTTTTTAATAAACTGTAGGGAAGTATGTTATTTTATTGCCAACAACATGGTACAACAATAACAAATGAAATTGGCTAGTCAGAATCGAAGTTTGATTAGTCAGCTTACATACTATTTAGGTCCAACTTTTAAAATTCGACCAACATAATTTTATATATTAGATTAGCAGGGAGATACGGAGTTGTCCGGAATCGAATGAGGAACCTTAGGTCCTTTTTTTTCAGTCAGTTCATAACATGATATTACTTTTATTCTTTTTTTTTTACATTTTACATATTCAGTTTTTGGAGAGGGGTTAAATGATTGATTAGATGAGAGGGGATGTAAGTAAAGTGGCATTCATTGAAATAAATCTCTTTAACCCCCTCGAGACACACCCAGTATTTCTACAAAATCAATGAGGACCCCTAAATAACCCTGCTCCAGACCCTGAACCTCCTATCTGATCCCTATTTTTATGTTCTTGTTTTAAGTTATCTTCTATTGACTGCCAGGCTTTCCCAGGACTGTATTGATAACCGCAGTACAAAAGCAAAAAGCAGGATTACTGGTCTGCCTTCTGAAGTCACCCATAACCAACAGAACGGTTCTTTCGACAGCTTGGCTAGAAGAAACAAAACACGGATGATTGACATGGAAACACAACTGTTTGGAAATAAAATAATTGTTGATTGATTCAAAATCATCTGCAAAGTTTATCCTTATCACTAAATAAATGCCATAAGAGCATGGCTACATTGACAGCTAAGGCGAAATCCCAGAGTGGGCGTTTACAGGTGGATGTCCTAAATTATTATATAAACTAACCCGCAATCGAGATCGCGAGTCCACTTGCGATCATGTTCAAGAAAACCACTCAGTCAATTCCTATTAATGCTCTACCTTTATCACTCACCCCCACTCATTCACCGCCACCGACAATAAAGATATATCATCGTATTTTTATACATCAGTGTTTGTCGTCATTCTTTTAAGCACAGCAGAAATACAACACTGGGATACATGTTTTGTTCTTTAGAAAATATACTTTATTATAACTTAACTAACACTGTGGATCCAATACCTGCATCCTCCTTCCCCACCGATAATAAAAGATATATCATTGTATTTTTATACATCAATGTTTGTCATCATTCTTTTGAGCACAGCAGAAATACAACAAAACTATGGCTTGTTAGTTTAGGAAGTGCCATCTTGCTGTTAACCAAACTTGACCATTGGCTCTCAGAGGAGCTCCTCGGATCTTTCACAGGTTTTGCATTTAATCTTAAAAAGTAAATCAGGCACCTTCCTCACGAAAGGAAGCCGAGTGAAAGAGTCGCTGTGGTTAACGGCCATTTGAGCATGAAACGGGTGATACTTGTTTACGTGGTATGCAATGTTTCAAACAAAGGGGGGATAATTGCTGTTTTCTGGGTATGCTGTTTTTATTGGATTGTATGGAGACTTTCAATCCTCTCATAGTATTCATCATCATTCAACTGCCAATCTATCTATCTCATTAATCCTTATCCTTGAGTGTTTTCTCTTAGCCTTGATAAATGGGGGCACATTATAAAAAAAAAAGTGGCCCCTGATCTGAAATTGACTAAATTCCCCCTTCAACCTTTGAAAATTAAGTTCTAAAGGACAACTAGACCACTCGTGACTCGTTGGGTAAGTATTTATAATATATATATATATATATTATTTTTATTTAAACAGACATGTACAAACGCTACAACACATGACGATGTTTCGATCTGTAGCTATTAAAAACTAAGATCTTTTCCGGCGAAAAGTCTGTCCTTTTTATATATGAGGGAGTAAATATGAAATGAAAATTTCAGACAAAATGGAAAATCAATTTATAGAATAGTGGATAAGCATAGGAACAGACTAATAAAAATAAGGACACAAACACATTAAAGCTAAACCAAGATATTTCAGTTGATCTGTTTACTTTATTAAGCGGGACTCACCATTTCATACAGTGAAACATGGAAGGTAATCATCCGAGGATGGAAGCAGATGTAATGAAGGGAAGTAGAAGTTCTACGTAGTGGGGTTGAGTATGTGAGGAGAGGAGAAGGTAGAGATATAAGGCAGGCAAGAGTAGGAGGCAAGTAGTGGGGTTGAGTCAAATGCATGAGTGAGGAGTGGGTGAAGGAGTAGGCAAAGGAAGGAGGTGATTATTAGAAGTTCTTGGAAAAATAAAAACATGTGATGAAAAAAATAAAGCTTGAAATAAAATAAAAATATAAAATAAAAACATGTGATTAAAAAAATAAAGCTTGAAATAAAATTAAAATATAAAATAAAAACATGTGATTAAAAAAATAAAGCTCGAAATAAAATGGAAATATAAAATAAAAACATGTGATTAAAAAAATAAAGCTCGAAATAAAATGGAAATATAAAATAAAAACATGTGATTAAAAAAATAAAGCTCGAAATAAAATGGAAATATAAAATAAAAATATGGGCACTGTTACATGCTTATCCACTATTCTATAAACTAATTTTCCATATACAGGGTGGGCAAAAATAAGGGTCCTATTTTTAAAAATTCATAACTTTTTTATTTATTGATTTTTAAAAAATTTTTTTTTAGAATAAGTAAAGGACCCCTTCCGAAGCAAGCATGAGCCGTATTAGCCCTAAGGAACGTACCCTCATTTAGAAAACATTATTTTTGCTTAAAAAACTCAAAACAGTGTAAAAAACAATACTTTAGTTTTTGTAAGTTTTAAGAAGTGTTTTTCGGCTAAAATTTGTTTTGTTTATTTCAAAAAATCTCGGAAGGGTCAGTCTACACACACATAAAGTTTGGTGAGTTTAACTTTTATTTTGTGGAAGTTATTCAAATTCAAGTTATTCAAATTTAAAGATAGGACCCTTATTTTGGCCCACCCTGTATATATAAAAAAAAAGCTCATATTGTGATGTCATCCATTTTCAAGTCAATATATATATTTCTTTCTTGATAATAATCATTCGTTTTTATCCCCCTCCCCCGTCTTTCGTTACCCCCCCCCCCTACATATTTTTTTCCACTCTTCTCTCTCCTCTTTTGTCTCTCAATTATTTACGTCATTTGCCTCCTCCCACTACTTCTCATCCTTTTTTTTTACATCATTCACCTTTTGTGACATCATCCCGTATGCACGGTGACAAACAAGCCAGATAAAGAAGCTAACAAACAAGAAGCACAGTACATAGATTCTATAACTAAGATTTACCTGAGCTGTTTTTAGCTGGTCCTCAAGTTCATGTCTGTCTCGCTCTGCGGACGTTAATTTGATTTTTAGACTCGTCACTTCTGCCATCAAGTCCCGCTTATCAGTTTCCAGTGATGCCCGAGCCAATAATTCCTGGAATTAAAATAAGATTTGTATTTAAATTAGCAGGGGAAAAAAGATGAACTAATATTAAAATGCAAAAAATAAAACAATCTTTAAAAATAATATTATGAAACTTAATGACAGGCTTAGATCTGATGACCTCAGCAGAGGAAGATTAAATCTGGGCAGGAGAGAGAGAAAGAGAGAGATATACGTGTGCAAAACAGGAAACTTTGTTGGTATGGTCACGTTGAAAGAATGGATGAGAATGCGTGGGTTAGTAAATGTTGAACAGTTGAGGTAGCAGGGTCAGTTGTCAGAGGAAGGCCAATAAAAATATGGAAGGCAGCAATAAGGATGGATTTGAGAGAAAGAGGAATAAATAAAGACCTGGCTAGAAATAGTTTAGTTTAGAAGTCAATTTCTGAAAGCTGTCCAGCACATGCCAGCATGTCAAATGGATGTTAAACCGAATATGATGAGAAAGAGGAGGAAGAGGATAAGTAGGTGTTGATAATATCATCATTAGAAAAACATTTGAGAACCACTAGTCTACATTTGTTTTGAAGAAAACATTAAACATCGTTTAAAATCGGAGTCCTAGCAACCCACACTCATCTCAAAATTAAATTGTTCAGTTTGAAAGAAAGCAGACAACTGTCATCTACATGACTGGGAAAGGCTTACAATTGACTGTAGGGAAGGCAAGGCAGGCAAGGGAGGGGGGTAACATTTAAAAAAAGCATGTGATGTCGGCGGTAATCAGCTTTTTCCTGTTTAAAAAGAAAGCTGATTTCTGCCAATTCGTTGAGAACGCACATCCCTGGAAGAAAAAAATAAAAGATGTATTATTTGACTACTATTCTCATCATGGTTGTTATTTTCACAATGTTTCGGCAGATGTAACCTCTGACCATCTTCAAATGCATCTAAAGCTGAGAATAGTAATCCAAATAATACAAGTTATCAATCGTCATCGGAAAAATTCTGAAACGAAATCAAAGATGTCTGCCAACAATACGGGTCACATCTAGAAATCTCTTGGTGACTCTAAGATGATTACGAAAGAGTATATAAAACCTGGACAGGTTTGAGTTTTTTTTTAGCATTCAACCCGTTTTATGAGTTACTAGCAGGCAATCCTGGTATTGATTGAAGACACCTGTGTGCTCCAGTTACCAGCCCTGAACACCATTTTACCATTTCTATTTTTTTTTTTTTTTTTTTTTTTTTTATTAAATTATTTCTTTATTTTTTTTTTAAAATTATAAAATAAAATAATATTTATTCCGGCAAAAAAACTTTTAGAGTAGATACATTTTCACTTATTCACCGAATGTTATTATCCATTAAAGGGAAGTAATCATGTAATGTGTTATTTACATTGACTACTGCAAAAATAAATATTGCAAAACAGTTTTATTATTTAATATAAAGCTTTGAAAGCGTCGTTAAAAGATATATTTGAAAATTTTGAGAAACCAGTTAACAGACGCATGAATTTATATCAATAAATAAAAAATTATTTAATCATTTTTTTTTAATATTTCATAAATCAGAATTTTCGGTTTAATAAACCTTAATCATGGTAAACAGACAGTGTATTTTGTTTCTTTTTCGCTTGAGATGAATAATATGATTCATATTATTTATATCATTCATCTCAAGGCATTCACTACAAATACAGACATATAAACAAACTCTCCAATAACATCGGAGGAGATCGTCAATCTTCTGTCACGCCGTTAGATTTTCACCATGAAAAAGAAAAAAACAAAATACACTGTCTGTTTACCATGATTAAGGTTTATTAAACCGAAAATTCGGATTTATAAAATATATTTTTTAAAAATGATTAAATAAATTTTCATTTATTGATATAAATTAACGCGTCTGTTAACTGGCTTCTCAAAATTTTCAAATATTGTTTTATTTATTTTAATTTTTATGGAAGTCGCTCCAGACAAGACATGAAGCCACTTGATGTAAGGAGCTAAAAAGGATGAAGGATGATTATCGCAAAGACAGGAGATGCTTATTTACCTTAGTCTTGAAAAGATCAAGCTAAGGAGAAAACAGTCAGTAGGAAGAGAGTTCCATAAGTCCTTGGAAATAAGCTACGGGAATAGAAAGGTGTATTATAACAAGGTATCCGAACAGCGAATTCACCAACGACTCAAACGAGCTGGAACAAAGGAAGCAGACAATTGTATATAGTACGATATAGTATAATAGTTTATATTTTAAACAGAAGAAGGAAGTTAGGAGGTTTAAACGAAAGCAGTCACAACTAAAATTGATTGATTGATTGATTAGAGATAGTGATTGATAAAAACGTGTTAAGAGGTCTGTCGCTTGATCAGTTACTTGCTAATTAAACGATTTAAAATGAAAGTTCTTTTTTGTTTAACTATATCATTAAATAGGGAATCTCCTTTCATGCCTTGGCAGAGTATAAAATGGACTTCACAATCCTCTCTTCTCTACACCCCTTTCTCACGCCGTTAGTCTTTCTCTACTCTATCATTATTTCCATGGAAGATGCTTGACTGAGCTGGAATCTCTGATTCCTCCTTGCATGACATTCACAGTAAGAACTCGTCTTATTACCAGAACTATCTCCGTGTGCCTAACATCAAACAGAATTTCCATGAACAGAGTTTTTTGCAAGAATTTTCCAATCACAGGATTGCTTTCCTGACAGTTACAACATGGTCATCTTCAAATCCAATGTCAACAAATACTTATCATTAACAGTCAGCAAATTTTGTTCCTCTCACAATATTCTCTAACATCCAACTGACAATCTATCCATCTCATTAACCCTTATCCTCGAGTGGCTTTTGGCCTCGATAAGTGGTGACTCATTAGTATAAAAAATCCTCTCATAATATTCTCTAACATCCAACTGACAATCTATCCATCTCATTAACCCTTATCCTCGAGTGGCTTTTGGCCTCGATAAGTGGTGACTCATTAGTATAAAAAATCCTCTCATAATATTCTCTAACATCCAACTGACAATCTATCCATCTCATTAACCCTTATCCTCGAGTGGCTTTTGGCCTCGATAAGTGGTGACTCATTAGTATAAAAAATCCTCTCATAATATTCTCTAACATCCAACTGATAATCTACCCATCTCATTAACCCTTATCCTCGAGTGGCTTTTGGCCTTGATAAGTGGTGACTCATTAGTATAAAAAATCCTCTCATAATATTCTCTAACATCCAACTGACAATCTATCCATCTCATTAACCCTTATCCTCGAGTAGCTTTTGGCCTTGATAAGTGGTGACTCATTAGTATAAAAAATCCTCTCACAATATTCTCTAACATCCAACTGACAATCTATCCATCTCATTAACCCTTATCCTCGAGTGGCTTTTGGCCTCGATAAGTGGTGACTCATTAGTATAAAAAATCCTCTCATAATATTCTCTAACATCCAACTGACAATCTACCCATCTCATTAACCCTTATCCTCGAGTGGCTTTTGGCCTTGATAAGTGGTGACTCATTAGTAAATAATAATTTTTTTTAAATTTAGGATGTCTTTCCTTTTTATGGATGTCTGCACGAATATAAATTTTGAAACATCCAAATACATAATTAATATCACCATCAGATTCTTCATAAGATTTTACATAAGAAAAGTTGTTTTCTCTTGGTATAGAGCTTGGTTTTCAATTGCATCCCGAGACAATGAAACAGAGGCACCACAAATACAGTAGAGTATATTCACCGCTTCTGCAGGAGGTTAGACACAAGGTCAGGTGAGAGTTTAAAAAGCCAATGCACTAGATGAAGTACCAAACTTGCCTGGGCAGCCCCCGTCAGCATTCCCCGGTAGGTGCACGTCAGACAATTAGCAATAAACTAACCTTTCTGAAAGAGAGGAGGTAAAGCCTGGGAAAGTGAAACTCCTAGAACTGAACAGCACAACAGCAACAAAGCCACAGTTGAACTGATTGTCGAGAACGTATCCTTGACCGGTATGTCATCTACTCAGGACTGTGCCAAGTAACTACGGAAGCACAATACTTTTTGTGAAAGTTTCCGCAAAGATGAACTGCACTTTCACCCAAAGATGTTGGAGTTAAGGACACGGTTAAGCAGACGGCAAGCAAATAATATAATAGATGTGAGAGTAGTGGGATTCTTCTTGCCGATTTCTGGAAGAGACAAATTGTGGGTGCGGAGTTGGGGTGGAGGGGCACCGGCAGGAAGTTTGAAAGAACTGATGTCTGTGAAATTGCAGGATGAAAATACATTCGGTGCAGGGGACCAACATTTGGAATAATTCAAATAATTACTTTCATGGTATTATGTTTCCTTCCACCAACGCTGATAATAGTTCAAATTGCAAAAACGCTCACGGCGAAAGTCGGGCAGGATGTTTTAATGAAGGGAAAAATTATTGGCACCAAAAAAAAAAAAAGGAAAGGGAGGGGGGCAGTTTTATAGAGTACTAGAAGCATAAATCCAGAACCCCAACTTGTAACGTAGATCATTTCTACCAGGTCTTCTTTTCAAACATTAGGGGTCTACGTTCCAACCTTCCATTTACAGACCAAACCGGACCTGTTGTTTCTGCGTGACACTGGCATCAACACGTCAGTTTTTATAGATGACTTCATGACAGGTTATTCAAGCATGACCTCAAAACTTGACACCAACACCACCATGGTCATAAAATTTGTGCCTTCTTGGCTAAAATCAAAGTGTAGTATCTGTTCCGATGGATACTGCACCCCATAGACTGGTATTGTCTTGGCCTTCGGGGCTTGATTTTCGCCGGTCTATGGGTCTGTCCTGTGCAGTTCTAGGAGGTTCACCCTCCCAGGCTTCACCTCCCCTCTTTGGAGAGGAGTAAGTTTATTGCTTACTGCCTGAGGCGCCCCTACCAGGGAATGCCGACGGGGCTGCCCAGGCAATTTTTAATAGCCAGAGTGCTCACCTCTCGGGCGCTGGCTTTTCAAACCCCACTTTCCCGACCCGACCTTGGGTCACATCTTACTTGTGGGAGTAAGATAAAACTGGCCTTGGGCCTAACTCCTGGAGAGGAGTAAATAAATACACTTCCAAAACGTACCTAGATTTGCCCTATGTGTTTCTGTGTTGCATTTGCTCAAAGCACCGCTTTGATTTTTGCCCTCTATTGTCCCCCTCACCGAAGGAGTTACTATTATTGAGCAAATTTATGACAAAATAGACAAGATCTTGACTGCTAGCATTCATATCTGTGGCGAGTTCACTGTTCACGATGTTGAGTGGCTATTCCACTCTAACAAGACCGATGATGAAGGGAGGTTTTGCCAGGAGATTTCTCTTGCATATGAGCCTACTCAAATTGTTGATGAGCCCTCATGTGTACCCGATGCTGTTGGATATTTTGCAAGCCTTCTTGATCTTTTCCTGACAACTTGTCCCAAACAGTGCAAAATTATTGCCCTGTCTCCACTGGGATCCTCCAATCACTCAGTTGTCTCAATTAAAATTAAAACAAAACTCAGCAATTCTTCTGATGTCCCTTTCCATCACAAAGTTTTCCGATACTCAAAGGCTGATTGGGGACAGCTTACGATTTTTTATATCTAAAATCCCTTTGAAAACAATTTTAAAAAATATATATCCTGTATTGCATTCGATATATCCGATTGGATAATCGTTGGTAGTGAGTACTTTATACCATCCAAAATATTACAATAAAGACCAAACAGCCAGCCATGGTACACCCCTGAATGTGTTGCTGCTATTGCCCACAGGAACTACAATTTAAATTGTTTTCAACAAAATAGATGTTATGAAACCAAAGCCTCCTTCGAATCTGTCCGAAATCACTGCAAAAGAATCATAGAAAACGCCATAAAGTCCTACACTCAATCTGTTAAATCTAGAGTGGTCAATCAAAGGCTTGGCTCCCATTAGTTTTGGAGAATAACAAACAGGGTCCTGAACAGATGTAAGACCTCTATCCACACTATCATTAATAGGCCTGAGGTGGTCTCCTCAACATCTGACAAAGCTAACATTTTTGCAAAGAACTTTACAGCAAATTCCACACTTCGTGATCAGGATCACCTACCCCCAGAATTCCATCCTCTAACCGAAAAAAAAAAAACCCTAAGCAACATCCGAATAACTGTCCAGGATGTTGCTAAAGTTACCAAGAACCTTGATGTCAACAAGGCAACTGGTCCCAACAACATTCTAGTCATAGTATTCAAGAAACTGCAACCAGAAATAGCCCCTATCCTTTCAACGCTGTTCAATCGTTGCTTAAAGGAGAAATGCTTTCCATCACCTTGGAAGACTTCACTGGTCTGTCCACTATTTAAAAATACGGAAGATCGGTCCTCTACATTTCAGTACAGACCGATCAGTCTCCTGTGCATCATGAGCAAGTTGCTCGAATCTGTAATAAGTTGCTCGAATCTGTAATAAGTTGCTCGAATCTGTAATAAGTTGCTCGAATCTGTAATAAGTTGCTCGAATCTGTAATAAGTTGCTCGAATCTGTAATAAGTTGCTCGAATCTGTAATAAGTTGCTCGAATCTGTAATAAGTTGCTCGAATCTGTAATAAGTTGCTCGAATCTGTAATAAGTTGCTCGAATCTGTAATAAGTTGCTCGAATCTGTAATAAGTTGCTCGAATCTGTAATAAGTTGCTCGAATCTGTAATAAGTTGCTCGAATCTGTAATAAGTTGCTCGAATCTGTAATAAGTTGCTCGAATCTGTAATAAGTTGCTCGAATCTGTAATAAGTTGCTCGAATCTGTAATAAGTTGCTCGAATCTGTAATAAATCAACAAGTTGCTCAAATCTGTAATAAATCAAGAAGTCGTCAACCACCTACAGAAAGAGTGCTCCAGGCGGAACCTGCCCAGATATCACGGCAGTACTCCATCTTAGAACGAATAACTGCCTAAAATTAAAGTTCATGGTAAAAGAAATGGAAGAATGGCAATTAAATTTTATTGTACCATTCTCAAACGGAAAATATTTCCAATCGATTATAATTGCTAAAATAAATTGAGAAAGGCTTCATCTTTTCAAGATGAAGCTGGAGGCGCATAGTTAATAATAAAATGTTCTCTATCCTCCACCCCCGCCCCGTAGGTGGAACACCTGAAAGTCATCAGGTAACATCTGGAAATCTGTCGATTTATTTCAAGACTTCCTTTATTCAAGGGCTGAAAGCAACAGATTTCTTGCTACTAAAGTTACCGTTTTGAGAGATAGACTTAAATCAGATTTCAAGATTAATCCTGGCTATTGGTTCTCAACATTATCATTTGCAGAGGATTGGAGGAAGAACAAGTACATATGTTACACGAGATCCGATGGAGCAATCAGATCATATTGAAGAAATGCAAACGTTTTTTTTTTCATTTATCATACCTATATTACGATCAATGTTATTTAAATCAAAATACTGTATATATAGTAGAGAGCAAAGACCCAAACACATTTGTATGCCTAGTTTGCATAACTATTTTTAAACAGTTTATAATAAACTAGCAGGATCTGTAGCCCGGTGTTGCCTGGAAAAGTATATATTCAATCACTGTAAATTCTAAAATAAGCGTGTATGTGTGTGTTTGGGGGGGGGGGTAATTTGTTTGTTGGTTTGGGGCACTGAGACAATTTTTTTTTGCAATAGGAGATAAATTCTGGGCAGGACGAAGGGGGTACTTTTGGAAGATCTCTGAAAAATGAATCTTTTGTTGTTGTTGTTGTTGTTCCATGGAACTTGTATTGTGTTAAATAAGAAACTGCGAAAATCTTGAAATCAAAAAAAAAAATGTGGACATGTTTTCTACTTCAGAGAGAGAGAGAACAAAACAAATGAAACGTAGTATCCTAACACGAACAGATACTACACTTTGCTCCTAGTCAAGAAGCGATATCTCTTTTAAAAAAACGAAGCGCGTGTTGCACTCGACTGACCGATTAAAAAATTTCTAACCAAAAAATAAAACAAACGAAAGATACTTTCTTTGTGTTTTGTAACTTTTTAAATGTAAGAAAAGATACTAGAGAATTGAAGAAAGTTATTTCAATAAACAATCGATGAAAAGTATGAAAATAAAAGCGAAAACAAATAGAAATATGTACGTTTGGGATTTCACATGAGAAGAAATCCTTCTAGACCGAGGCAATTTTTATTTAGTTTAAAAAACGAAATTTTCCACAAATGATATCGAAAATGAATGGTTTTGTTTGTTTTTAATCAAATTTTATTTTTTTTTTTTTTTATTTAGTGCAAGAAGAAATGTTTCTGGACTGAGGCAATGTTTATTTTGTTTGGAGAGCTGGATTTCTTGTTTGTTTGAAAATACGTTATGAATAGTTTATAATGAGAATATTGCTTTAATAACGTAGCCAATACATAATATTCCCGAAGAAATTGTTTTTTTTATATTTCTGCTTAAGAAATCCTTCAAGACTAAGGCCATTTTTATTTTGTTTGAAGAACGAGATTTTCCATAAATGATATCGGACATCAATGGTTTTGTTAGTTTTTAATAAATGGTTTCTTGTTTGTTTGAAAATATCATACATTTTGTGGATTATGGACTGAAGTCAACAGAACAAAAAAGAGGTCAAGAAACCAACTATGCAACAAATAAATGTTACCAAATGCAAGATAAGTTACCCTTCTACCTACCTGAATAAGTTGTTTTTTGTTTGTTTTAACTTATTCTAAAGCGTTTTTTACTTCCAGAAGAAAATGGGGTTCAAAGAGTTCACGTTAGAATAAAAAATAATAAAGATGGCACAGGGGACCAAGTGATGCCTCAGGAATCGCCCCAAAATAGGAAATTAAACAAAAATATAGCTAATAAAATACACAGTTCGGTTGAACATAAGCTTTCGGCAGATTTGTGACAGTTATTAGCTGTATTTTTGTTTAATTTCCTATTTGTGGGCGATTCTCGAGGCATCACGTGGTCCCCCACGCCAATTTTTTTTTTTTTTCATTCTAACGTGAACACTTCTGAGAAACTCGACACAGACGGGTACTTCAGCTAGTTATAAATAAGTTGTTTCCGTATTTTTAAAAACGTGTCACTAAAGTCCGGTTAATTTTATTACGGTTGTTTCCAAAGAAGATCGTTCAAATAACATTAATCCGAGGATTATTTTTAGTCTTAATTTTTCGCTTTAAAAAAATTATATTTTTGGAATGTGTAAAACTCTACATAGTAGCAACAATAGTACAATGGATTTCCCATACAGAACCGTTTTCTATGGTCCCTCCTTCCTTCTATTATCTTTCTGACTACATGAGGAACCAATTATACTTTATTTTAATCGTTTTTAAATCGAATGTTTATGATGACATACCAAGTAACTCAACACTGGTATATTCACTTGAGAAAGGACATAACTAAATTAATGGGCAACAAATTAGGATTTTTTTTTTATTTTAAATATTATCTAAATAAATAAATGAAAAAATTGGGCCCATTTCTCGTAAAATCAAAACGACCTATTTCAAGTTTATTCAACTTATTTTATCTACCTCTCCAGGAGGTTAGACACAAGGTCAGGTGTTAGATTGAAAAGCCAATGCACTAGGATTAGCACACTATGGCCTGAAAAAAATGCCTTAGCAGCCTCGTTGGCATTCCCTTATAGGGGCGCCTCAGATTAGCGATAAACTCTTTTTTAAAGAGAAGGTAAAGCCTGGGAGGGTGGACCTCCTGGGACTGAACAGGACCATACCTCAGCCTGACTGAAACAAAGTTACTGCCGGACTGATTGTCGAGGATGTATCTCTGACGGGTTCGAAATAAGTTGGATCAACTTATTCAATAATAGATATACCATCTTTTTTATATATTGTTTATCTATATGTGATATCAGAGTCTCAAGGTTAACTAATTTGTAAAATGGTTTTAAAAAGTTAATTTTATTAATTAACTAGCGGAACCCGTTGCACGGGAGAAAGTACTACCTATTGCATGACGTCGATTAAAAAAAGGAAACGGCGTATTGGTTTTCTCTCCCCCCCCCCCCCCCCCCGTCTACCACGTTGGCGAATTTTTTACATTTAAAAAAAAAAATGAAAAAAGTGGTAGTGTAGAAAGGGATCGAACGCTAAAACTGACGATCATGAGACCTCCCTTCTTAACGACTGCTCTACGGTTTCGGGTTTAAAATACACGTGAAAATAGGCCAATTAACTTTATATTATGTAGTAAATTAATACCAGGCAAATAGTAAATAAGAACCGGTGTTTTGTGAAAATTAAACTGTGTGTATTAGTTCCCGGTGTCGATGAGTAGAGTGACAGTACAGAATTGTTAGGGAGAAAAGTTTTTGCTACCACCTATATGGAGTTGTTTTTTTCGGAGAGACGTTGATGGTGGGCCAAATGTAATATTTAGTGTTAGGTAGAAAAAAATAATAACAAATTTACTAAAACACACTCGAGTGAATAAGTGTAATACAATGGTGAGTGTAGTGGCCTGTGATGCATGTGCTTATTTTCCTATTCTCCGAGAAGGTACAGGGGAAAAATCGTCTCTACTTTATATATTAGATTAGACTATTTGTTTTTTTTTTGTTTTTTATTATTCAATGATTGTTTTAATTTTAATATAGCAAATAGTTCCGTTTCGCAATATTGTTTTATATTCTGGCCAAATATTTAGCATTTGTGTTCTCGTGTTCCTTTCTTTAGAGGGACCCGAGACCGATTTGATTTTTCTAAATTGCAAGTGAAAAGGCAAATTGATTTCTTCCTTCTTTTCCTGTCACATTTAAAAAATAAATAAATCCGTTTCAAAATTACTAAATTGTCAATGTTTCGTGTTTATAACAAAGTTATGAATAACAAGTTTATTATTTTTAACTAGCAGGGTTACCCGGTATTGCCTGGGACGGGGGGTAGTAATCTATTTTGGTGCTTGTGAACCGTAGGGCCGAAAAAAAAAAAATTATCTTTAATTTTGAAGAGTCAAATAAGGGGGAGATAACTCTAGTTTTCAACCACGCTTTATCTTAAAATGGATTTTACTATTGTAATTAATCTAAAATAAAGTTTAAACAATGCATACGTAAAAGGATAATTTAGGAATAAAACAATCACAACGCATTCGGCACCAATGAAAAATAAAATGATTTTGAAAAATAAATTAATTATCAACGAAGAAGGAAAAAATATAAAAATATGTAAATGGAAAAAAAAAAAAATGAAACAATGGAAATAAAATTTTTGAAATAAATGAAAGTTTTACACTGGGTAAAATTCAGCAATTTGTTCAAAAATTAATCTGTGCGATTGCAAGAAGTCTATTAGTTTGCCATTATCTCTGGTTAAATATAAAATATCTTCAAAGTTCAGAGAAAGTTCAGAATTTTTAATCTTTAATTTTGAAGAGTAAAATAAGAGGGAGATAACTCTAGTTTTCAACCACGATTTATCTTAAAATGGATTTAAAATCCATTTTAAGATAAATCGTGGTTGAAAACTAGAGTTATCTCCCTCTTATTTTACTCTTCAAAATTAAAGATTAAAAAATTGTTTACTCGACCCTACGGTTCACAAGCACCTTTATTTTTATCAATAACAATTGATTTCTTACCGTTGTCATACGTGAGATAAATCTTACTGTAAAAACCGAAACAACTAATTGAGGTAAATCCTACTTTTAAAATTTTACTTAAGAAAAAAAAAAGAAAGAAAGCGTGAGATAAGTTTTGCTTAAAAAAAAACAAACTTCTGTAAATAAAACATCTGATGAATTCCTATTTTAGTCACAAACATATTAAGAACAAAGGAATATATTTGCTGGTGTCTATTAAAAGTGAAGGAAATTATTTCCTCCATTTTCTATTAGCAGTTATTAAGATTAAGCCTCCCTTTCTTTGCTCATAGAAATAAATTTGCATACGTGATTATTGAAGTGAGCCGGACACAATACATTCACTTTTATTATTTTAATTAATGTTTCAAGTAGCAAAGTTTGCGAAGCGATAGCGAACTGGTCGAGCCAACTTGTTAGTATATATAAGAAATTGTTGTGGTGTAATTGTTACAAGCTTCGCATGCAGGGTTCGAATTCTGTCTGAGTTACTGCACTAATCTTTTTGGGAAAGGTATGAATCCATACATCCTCCCTCAAAATCGATTAAATAATAGGGCAGACTAATTCATTCAAATACATAAAAACATATCGATTTTTATAATACATTTAACGATCGAATGTTCTGTTAAACTGCAGTAAAGTGTCAAGAAAATGCAGTAGTGTCAAGAAAATGCAGTAGTGTCAAGAAAATGCAGTAGTGTCAAGAAAATGCAGTAAAGTGTCAAGAAAATGCAATAAAGTGTCAAGAAAATGCAGTAAAGCGTCAAGAAAATGCAGTAAAGTGTCAAGATAAGCCAACACATTTTTTATTTAACTGAATAAATTGGGCCCATTTTTTGCACTAACAGAAAAAAGTAAAAAAAAAACTATTTTAATTTAATTCAACTTGACACAATAGACGCACCATCTTTTTTTATATACTGCTTATGTATATGCGATATCAGTCGCAAAGTTAATTTGCATATTTGTTTTGAAAAGGAACATTTTATTAATTAAATATCATTTGTTATTGTTTTTTGTATTTTAATTCAATGATTGTTTTCGGCCTTCGTCAGTGTATATAAGCGATGTGACGATTATAATATTTTTCCCCTCGATTCCAATACGATTACTGATTCTGTTCTAAATTTCCGATTATGACACACTTACTGATTCCGATTCTAAATTTGCATAAATAGGTAGCATTTCATTTGGGGGGGGGGGGGGAGTAGGGCGAGTGCCCTCATATAATATTATTTTTAATGTGACAAGCAACTCCCCGTTTGAGGCAGTGTCTTGTCTAGATGCACTGAAGAGCTGTGATACAGCGAACATTCCGTCTGTGGATTAATATCTATAACATTATATAAATATATATATATATATACATATACACACACACATACATACATACAAACGCGCACACACACATAATTAAGCAAGGGTTTCCTTTGAATTTGAGTGAAAAAAAAAATATGTATAAATTATCTTGGATGCATTTTAAGTTTTCAGCTTGACTGTGGGATATTATACACGGATGAAGCCTCTTCGTGAATATTTGTGATATTTTTGTATATCATAAAAATATATATTCTCGATATGGGCAGAAACAATTGTCTGTCAATAAAGTGTTTTTGGAGGAAATATGAAGTGTTTCTCTGAATAATAACTAAGGTTTACATGATGTTAAATTACAAGCTCTAGTTGTACACTATTGAGCTACTACATAAACCTTTGTGTTCACTTAAAAGAAATATATATATATACATATGTATATAAGATCAAATATAAACCAAAAGTAAAACTTTTAGTAGATGGAACCTATAGTGAAGAGGTTTAGCTCAATATACGAGATAGAGCAATTGTAGAGATAGAAGAAAAAAGAGTGATAAACATGCGACGATTGTCCAAATTTATTTCAAATTTCAATTGTTCAATGCAAGGTGTATTCAGTAATAAACTAGTGTTCATTATTCTTTCCTTAAGCCAAGGCTTTTCAAAGACCGAGATCTTATCATCAGAGGAGAAATACAGATAGATAAGTTGGCTTTCGAAAAAACCAAAGTTCAAATATTTGAAAAATATTATTAAAAATGTAGTGAAAGAAAAGTTCCGTAAAAAAGCTTTAGAGTCTTTTCTCTTTCCAATTCCATTTAAGTGCGTTTGGATCTACTTACATTTGAACATTCTATCCATACTGCCCCTACGCTAAAGCTTTTTTCGCTTTCTAGAATTTTTCCTATTGATTGGACACCTTTTCAACGGACAATTACCACCTGGACAAACCACATATGTTTTTTTACGGAACTTTTCTTTCACTACATTCTTTAATAATATTTTTCAAATATTTGAACTTTGTTTTTTTCGAAAGCCAACTTATCCATCTGTATCTCTCCTCTGATGATAAGATCTCGATCTTTGAAAAGCCTTGGCTTAAGGAAAGAATAATAAACACTAGTTTATTACTGAATACACCTTGCATTGAACAATTGAAATTTGAAATAAATTTGGACAATCGTCGCATGTTTATTACTCTTTTTTTTTTCTTCTATATATATATATATATATATATATATATATATATATATATATCCTGTGGAAATGAAGAGAGATTCTGTGCACTTTTCTGTATTTTTATCTAAACCTCCTATAACTCCGCCATTTCAAATATTTTGTATGAAAATAACTTTTCTTATTCTTGCCTTCATCAAAAGAGGATATCTTCTTCAGTCATCGCCATTTTTTTTCACCACCTTCACCCTAACCACTGAGGAGGTGTCTAAGCAAAACTCACTCTGATGGAACTATCTGCCGAGAGAACGGCGGCAAGGATCAACAAATTTAAGGTAAAAAAGGTTCCATGCCGAGATGGAAATCTTAGATTCTTTGGCATTCTCCGCACGGAATCAAAGACAAAAAAATGGTTAGGATAAGAAGAACTAAATATAAAGCAAAGATTATTTACTATCTAACATATAAAGTTATCTTGTGAGATTTTAAAAGTTGGACCTAGATAGCATTTAAGCTGACAAATCAAACTTTGATTCTGACTAGCCAATTTTCATTTGTTATTGTTGTACCATGTTATTGGCATCACATATAAAGTTATCTTGTGAGATTTTAAAAGTTGGACCTAGATAGCATTTAAGTTGACATATCAAACTTTGATTCTGACTAGCCAATTTTCATTTGTTATTGTTGTACCATGTTATTGGCATAACATATAAAGTTATCTTGTGAGACTTTAAAAGTTGGACCTAAATAGCATTTAAGCTGACATTTAAAACTTTGATTCTGACCAGCAAATTTTCATTTGTTATTGTTGTACCATGTTATTGGCATCACATATAAAGTTATCTTGTGAAATTTTAAAAGTTGGACCTGGATAGCATTTAAGCTGACAAATCAAACTTTGATTCTGACTAGCCAATTTTCATTTGTTATTGTTGTACCATGTTATTGGCATAACATATAAAGTTATCTTGTGAGATTTTAAAAGTTGGACCTAAATAGCATTTAAGCTGACAAATCAAACTTTGATTCTGACTAGCCAATTTTCATTTGTTATTGCTGTACCATGTTATTGGCATAACATATAAAGTTATCTTGTGAGATTTTAAAAGTTGGACCTAAATAGCATTTAAGCTGACATATCAAACTTTGATTCTGACTAGCCAATTTTCATTTGTTATTGTTGTACCATGTTATTGGCATAACATATAAAGTTATCTTGTGAGATTTTAAAAGTTGGACCTAAATAGCATTTAAGCTGACAAATCAAACTTTGATTCTGACTAGCCAATTTTCATTTGTTATTGTTGTACCATGTTATTGGCATAACATATAAAGTTATCTTGTGAGATTTTAAAAGTTGGACCTGGATAGCATTTAAGCTGACAAATCAAACTTTGATTCTGACTAGCCAATTTTCATTTGTTATTGTTGTACCATGTTATTGGCATAACATATAAAGTTATCTTGTGAGATTTTAAAAGTTGGACCTAAATAGCATTTAAGCTGACAAATCAAACTTTGATTCTGACTAGCCAATTTTCATTTGTTATTGTTGTACCATGTTATTGGCATAACATATAAAGTTATCTTGTGAGATTTTAAAAGTTGGACCTAAATAGCATTTAAGCTGACATATCAAACTTTGATTCTGACTAGCCAATTTTCATTTGTTATTGTTGTGCCATGTTATTGGCATAACATATAAAGTTATCTTGTGAGATTTTAAAAGTTGGACCTGGATAGCATTTAAGCAGACATATCAAATTTTGATTCTGACTAGCCAATTTTCATTTATTATTGTTGTACCATGTTATTGGCATAACATATAAAGTTATCTTGTGAGATTTTAAAAGTTGGACCTGGATAGCATTTAAGCAGACATATCAAATTTTGATTCTGACTAGCCAATTTTCATTTATTATTGTTGTACCATGTTATTGGCATAACATATAAAGTTATCTTGTGAGACTTTAAAAGTTGGACCTAAATAGCATTTAAGCTGACATATCAAACTTTGATTCTGACTAGCCAATTTTCATTTATTATTGTTGTACCATGTTATTGGCATAACATATAAAGTTATCTTGTGAGACTTTAAAAGTTGGACCTAAATAGCATTTAAGCTGACATATCAAACTTTGATTCTGACTAGCCAATTTTCATTTATTATTGTTGTACCATGTTATTGGCATAACATATAAAGTTATCTTGTGAGACTTTAAAAGTTGGACCTGAATAGCATTTAAGCTGACATTTAAAACTTTGATTCTGACTAGCCAATTTTCATTTGTTATTGTTGTACCATGTTATTGGCATAACATATAAAGTTATCTTGTGAGATTTTAAAAGTTGGACCTAAATAGCATTTAAGCTGACATTTAAAACTTTGATTCTGACTAGCCAATTTTCATTTGTTATTGTTGTACCATGTTATTGGCATAACATATAAAGTTATCTTGTGAGACTTTAAAAGTTGGACCTAAATAGCATTTAAGCTGACATATCAAACTTTGATTCTGACTAGCCAATTTTCATTTGTTATTGTTGTACCATGTTATTGGCATAACATATAAAGTTATCTTGTGAGACTTTAAAAGTTGGACCTAAATAGCATTTAAGCTGACATTTAAAACTTTGATTCTGACTAGCCAATTTTCATTTGTTATTGTTGTACTATGTTATTGGCACTATAATAACATACTTTGCTACAGTTCATTTTAAAAATTAGGTAAATTCCAAAAGGCATAACATGAAGAGATGCCAAAAATCTTTGCGGGTTGATCATTATCTTGAAGAAGAAACCACAGAACACAAGTTATTAATTATTTCTGCAATGCAATTGCACGCCTCAGTACACATTATTATTACGGCTTCTAGAGATGCGGAAATACTTGCTGTTGGCACCCATGGATGGGCCAGCGGGAAAAGATCCGATGTGCTCCGGATATGTACTAAATAAAATACATGAACATATTTTGCTCTAAGGTTGGAAGAAGAAAAACAAAATGGATATTATATCTGCACATTTAGAAAGGTTGCGGCATCGGAGGTTTTGGAATGAGTAAGAGTCGTAAAAAAGCGAGGAGTCAGAGTTGGATTTTTTCGTCTCTGAAGAACCAACAGACAGTCTGAATATTGGAAGATTTTTAAATAAGGAGTCGGACATTTTAGAATTCTAGGAGTTGGAATCAGAATTCTTATTTAAATTACATCAAACTTTCATTTTTTTGAAGACGATGCTAATTTGAAAAGCATGTATTCCTTAGAATAAAATTCATAATTTATTGAATAAATCTGTATTATTCGATTATTCGGATTACTATTCTCATCTTTGTTGTTATTTTCATAAAGTTTCGGCCTTCTTCAGGTGCAGTTTATCAAATTTTATTTTTTTTTTATTTTAAGCTGAACCTTAATCCACAAGGGTAGATTGTTCTCGTTCAGTCATCCATGACCGGGTAAAAGTGTTAATTTTTTGTCATCCTTAATTATTATCGCCTGTAGTAAGGCTTGAACCTTCAACCTCCAGAGGACTGTCACTTAAAACTGATTGTTAATTAACATCTTTTTATAACCTCGTAATTTAGGTTAATTATAAATAATAACTTGTAAATAAATGGATGAACTATCAAGAAATACGTTCAACAGATTTATTAAAACTGAACACAGAATGAATTAATGAGTTAATTGGCCGCTGGACGCGATTGATATAGCCACAGTCTGACGCCATGATCTTTGTTTACTTTCTCTCTGGGCAGACGACCGTTTTCAAGGGCGATAACTCTTAACTCCCGAAATGGTTCAAGGGAGGTAAATCCGTTTTCGTTAGGTGTCCTAACACATCTTTACATATTGCACCACGGATCCATGTAGAAGATTCTAGTATAACTTTTAGGAACTTCAAACGGGGAAAGTCGGAGAGTTTTGGAAAGTGTCATGGTTAGACTCGTAAAAATGCGAGGAGTCAGATTTTTTAAATCTCGGAAGAACCAACAGACAATCTTCAGACTTTAAAATAAGGAGTCGGAGTCGGATATTTTGGAATTTTAGTAGTCTGAGTTTGAGTCAAAATTTTTGGAATCGTAAGAGTCAGACCTTACACCTTCCGACTCCGCAACCCTGATTAAAGCAGTTATAGTTTAAATATTAGCGAGGAAAATCATGTAGCATAATGTCCGACACCACCACGTGGAGATAAAGAACTCATAGTTAAGAAAAATGGATCCACTGTTAAGCATAATAAAATATACACCAAGTGAAAACGTTGTCTTTGTCATCTATTTCTCACGAGTGTTCCAGCTACCTGTCCAAGAGAACTTACCCTGATCACAGCTTCTACCCAGAGCCCTGAGAATTGAGCAACATCCATACCCGGGATACAAAATGAAAAATGCATACAAAATGCACAACAATTAACTTTTTGTTGTTTTGTTTTACGGTATATCAACCCTTTTCAGGTCATTTTATTCTGAATCCAATGCTTTACGTAAAAATGTCTATGCTTAAAGTTCTTAGTATCTCCAAATATTTATTCATGGTGTTGCTTTGATTGTCTTTGTCTACGGCATATCAACCCTTTTTGGATTATTTAATGCCGAATCTAGTTTTGGTAATGGTTTTATGCTTTAAATTCTTAATAATTTCAAATATTTAATAATATATTTCTATAAAGCCACCATTCGGCCATCCATGGAATATTGCTGCCACATCTGGGCCGGTGCACCAACCACTAGCCTCTCCTTCTTGGACAGTGCAAAACAGAATTTATAATCTAATAGGTCCCGTACTGTCTGCCAAGCTCCAGCCCCCGTCGCATCGCTGCAGTGTTGCATCCCTGTGCTTGTTTTACAAGCACTTCCACGGAATGCTCTGATGAACTTGCTTCACTTGTACCCCCTCAACGTAAATACATCCAACCCACCGACTAGCAGCAAAATCCCACCCCTTCACTTTGGAAGTGTATAGATACCGGAACATTTTCTACTCTAATGGTTTAGTTTTTTCAGACTGCTTGCCTTTGGAATTCCCTTCCTTCTCACTGTTTCCCCAACCATACCAGCACGCAGAAATTTAAATGTAATGTGAACAACTATCTTGTTGCTTAACTACCCCTAGGTTTTCCTCTATAAATCTAACCTCTATCACATTATTGTTATGCACGTGGATAACTTGTGAATAGTTTACAACTGATAAATTCTAGTTAACCTATAAATGGGACCTTGAAACTCCACAAATCTCTTCAATTGGGGGCCTCACCACTGAATGTACGTTAAGTTTGATGTGTCAGCTTAAATGCTATTTAGGTTCAATTTTTTAAATCTCACAAAATAAATGAATATGTGAAATATTAGAAAAGTGCTCTAAATTTCTCAACATAATAAATACATAAATAGCCGGTTAGGTAATTCTGTGGGTCTGTTAGTCATTCTTTGATAAAACAAAAGTCAAATAACTCCCTCCACCCCTTCAGAAATCGTTTGAAGTCTTAACCTTGTGACAAAATTTACATTTTCAGTTTTCAGAAAGAACTGTCATAAGAGGAAAAAGGAAGGCAAAAAGAAGACGAAAAGATAAAAACAGAAAAAGAGAAAGATAAATAAAACAAGAGGTAGGGCGAGAGAGGGAGAAAAGGAGAAAGAGAAATAAAATCCAGCCAAATAGTGATGAAAAAATAAGGAGGTAGAAAGATTTGGCAGAAACCAGCAGTTTTTTATTGAAAAAAAAAAAAAAAGGCAGATTCGACCAAAAAACAGAGAACTCACACCATGGGAAGCTCTAGTAATTAAAATGGAAAATAGCTTTTTCTGAATTAAAAAAAAAAACGGAATTCCATTAAAACAAGAACTCACAGCTCTGAATAATAATTTGATAATCAAACGATATTGTCATAATTCAATGTAATCCTCAAAATCCTATTTTAAAACAAAACAGGAATGGGGACATAAATGAAGGTAAAAAGACTCCCGGGTAACGTCGGGTTGGTTCAACTAGTTTTCAACAACCTGTCAGTTAATATTTGTTACATATGCTATTACACAACATGTGCACAACTTTCTTTTTATTGGCATTTAATCTATAGGAGGAAATAGAAATTGTGGCCTCTTATCAGTCAGGGTGTATTTTATGACGAATAAACTTTGTTAGATAGAAAAAAAAGGAGGATTTAAAAATTGTAACCACATTTGCCAATGGAGTAGTGAGTGTCAAACATTACAATACTAAGTGTGTGTGGGGAAGGGTTTTCTTTTTAAAAGAGCTTTCCAGAAGTGGAGCAACGAGGTTGGGGGAGGAGGCATTGAAATAAATAGAGCAGAATGCTATCAAGTGGAGTTTTTTTTTTTCATTGACAAATTATTTTTTTGTCCTTTTTGTGAAGACCTGTCGTGGGTGGTTTACAACCGCCACTTCCTTAACATAGCGGACACTATTAGTTTGCTCCACTTTACCTTCCAGATTTAAAAAAAAAAAAAAAAAACTACAAAAAAAAAAATTTTTTTTAAAGAAATGCATTCCTGGCTCATCGTTGTTAAACATGAATTTAGCAGCCAGCGAACAAAAAAAAAATCGCCTAGGGGCCAGCTACTCGGCTGATCTTCAAGATCAAAATCCATATCAACGATAAACAACGACCACCATTTTCCCCACACTTTTGATGGCCTTGTGCCTAATTTATTCCAGCTCTTTACATCAAGTGGCTTCATGCCTTGTTTGGAGCGATTTCCATTAAAAAAAAAAAATGTTCATTTTTATATTTTGTTCAAAGTGAACCGACTCCTCACTTTTATTTTTGTAGTTGGCCTCCCCAAATTGTTTTCTTTATCTGCAAGCATCCATTTACTAACTCCATCCCTATTTCTTAAGTCTCTCATGATCTGAACAGTTGGCAGTTTACTCTTAGAGTCTTACTAACCTGCTCCAATTTTTATTTGCTTTATTTCGTTTAAAGTGGATTTTTTTTTTATTGTCATATTCTCATATTTTTCATGCAATTATAATTATCTTTGGTAAATAAAATTCTTGTTATATATATTCGTTCGCTCGCTCTCTCTCGCCTCCCTGTCCACTGGACGCTCACAGCACCTGAAGATATTGGCTGACAGACCTCCGGCAGCCCTAAGAACTTCCTATTTTCCTCTTCCTCATTTGGACACTGTCCAACTTTCTTCCACCTATACCAAACGGGATAGGTAACCTTATTGAATAAACTATTTTTATTGTTATTGTTATAAGCAGAGGTTTTGTTATCTCCTTTCATGACTTAAATATAAGATAGGGACAACGTCTCTTCCTTACAAAATAACTACATTATATATAAATATATATATATATATATATATTTATATATATATAAATATTAGTTATTTATTACCTACAGACA
Source organism: Sepiola atlantica (assembly GCA_963556195.1). Lineage (NCBI taxonomy): Eukaryota > Metazoa > Mollusca > Cephalopoda > Sepiida > Sepiolidae > Sepiola > Sepiola atlantica. The sequence continues at coordinate 23,062,774 of OY744552.1, read as the reverse complement.
TCGATGTTTCATGCTAACGCAATCTTCAGTGCAGGAAGTTAATTCTCGACGGTCAGCGGGCTCGAACTCCGATCACAAATCGCCACTGATTCGTAGTCAAGAGCGTTCCCCCGTCGGCCACAGCGAATTAGCTAATAATTAAGGAGGAATTTAACTTTGTAAATACCGAGTCGGCGGGCATTTTACAACAAGCAGTTGAAAGTGATCTACAACAACAAACTGTGTTGGATCTCGCATGAAGCTATTTGTATATATATATATATGTTTATATATATATATATATATATATATATCTTGTATTTTTCATACGTGAGACTCTTTAGAAGTCCAAAGATCGTGTCCAGATCTTTCTAAATAAGGAAGTGGTCATTGGAATTTCAGCATCCATTCTGGGTTGGATTTGTTCGTTTTTGGCATTATTGGGTTACGTAATGGCTAAGCATAGTATCGATTGTAAACGACGGACCACTTTAGTTTGTTTTATGGCATATCAACCAGGGTTGCGAATTCAGAGGTTTTGTAAGGAGTCAGAGTGGGATTCGTAAGACTGCTAGGAGTTAGAGTCGAATTGAAAAAAAAAAAAATGCTATCCCTCGGAAGAAACAACAGTCTCAATGTTGGAATACTTTAAAATAAGGAGTCTGAGTAGAATATTTTGGAATCCTCGGAATCAGTGCTTATAACGTCTGATTTGATTCCCCAGCCCCAGATATCAACGCTTTTAGGTTATTCAATGCCAAAACACAATACCTATTGTAAACAAAGGGGCGAAACGAAGGAGGCAAGATAGGTAAGGGGGGGGGGGGGGGGATGAGGAAAATTAGAATTAAAAAAGAGGCAAAGATAAAAAAGGAGGAGGAGGAGGCTGCAAAGTCACATAGCAACTCAATACAATCCTTAGTGACACACTTTACCCTGGAGTATTAGATTAAAATTAAGGTTAAATGAATCATCTTGCCCCACCATGGACTGAAGCGTTAGATAAATAGCTCAGTGACATCATATATATATATATATATATATATATATACAGGGTGGGCCAAAATAAGGGTCCTATCTTTAAATTTGAATAACTTGAATTTGAATAACTTCCACAAAATAAAAGTTAAACTCACCAAACTTTATGTGTGTGTAGACTGACCCTTCCGAGATTTTTTGAAATAAACAAAACAAATTCTTAAAACTTACAAAAACTAAAGTATTGTTTTTTTACACTGTTTTGAGTTTTTTAAGCAAAAATAATGTTTTCTAAATGAGGGTACGTTCCTTAGGGCTAATACGGCTCATGCTTGCTTCGGAAGGGGTCCTTTACTTATTCTAAAAAAAAAAAATTAAAAAAAATCAATAAATAAAAAAGTTATGAATTTTAAAAAATAGGACCCTTATTTTTGCCCACCCTGTATATATATATAACGTGCATCACATGCTTTTTCGTTTAGATAATATTGGCATTTACAAAAATTAATCCTATCTTTGTTTGAATTTAGAATTTTAGATAACTTAATAGAGAGAGTGGGGGAGGGAGAGAGAGAGGAAACTGGAAAAATAGAGTGAAAGAGAAGAGAAACGTCCTCAGCTAGAAAAGTTGAGAGAGAGAAAGAGAAAAAGTAGGAAAAAAATACCTTGATATATATATATATATATATATATATACACACACACTAGCTCTACCACTGAGCAAGGTCTAACAACACTGATGAGTCGTAAGATGCCGAAACATGTGACCGTGGATAATTATATTTTTAAATATATATATATACGCTCCTGTATGGGGACATAACATTGGTGAAGGGAAAATTATTCCCACCTAGCATTTAGGTAAAATGTTTTCCCCTATAAATAGTTGAATACATTCAAGTATCGCAAATTAACTTTTTTAAAATATTAACAAATAAAATAGCATCTATAAAAGCGAGGTTTGGCTCAGTGTCGGACTTCATCTCTGGGGTCCCGGTTTCGAATCTTGCAAGGTCTAGCCACACTGATAAGTCGTAAGATGACGAAACACGTTTCCATGGATATATATATATATGAAGAGTTTGAACGCAAAACGCGATAAATGCAATTCATTTAAATTGAGACCTTAAACAATAAAAACACGAATATATAAAATCTAGACTTCGAATAAAAGCTGATTTTAATTGACATCAAAAGGAAATAATTTCGGTATCATATTATGTAATACATAGTTCTGGGGTGTCATCGAGTGTTGAAATGCAACCTTTTTCTGGGGGGCAGTTTCGTGATTTTTTAAATGGCGTTTATCGCGTTTTGCATTCGAACTCTTCATATATATATATATATATATATATATATATATATATATATGTATATATATATATATATACACAGAATGAAGTAAAATGATGTCTGATAAGAGGAGGGGATGTAAAGAGTGAGGAGAGAAAGGATAGGGGTGCATGGAAGTATGTGGTGAAATAGGGAGGATGTACAGATCCAACATTTGGATACAAAAAATCTTATGCAAGAATTTACAAAAAAAAAACTCAAAAGGACAAGAAAGTTCCATAAACAAGGAAATGAAGAAGGGGGGGGAGGTTTGGGGAAATATTCGGTACTTGTGTGGGTGGCCTATAAAATCAGAAACAGCTTTAAAAAGACACAAACAGAAGGGTGGGCTCATTGCAGAATAGGAAACATCAGGTTGAGGTGGAGGCTTACATTGAGGAACACAGATCGAGGGATAGGAAGGTAAGGGTAGTTATAAGAAAAAGAACCGAAGAACGAAAGAAAATAATTCTACTATTTTTACAAGTCTGACCAAACTTAGTACTAGAGTGGAACCCTTTGATGTTTTCACTCAATAGTTTAGAAAAAGAGTCCTAAGAAAGAGAACAAGAAAAAGTAGAGGGAATAGCATATATATATATATATATATATATATATATATATATATATATATATATAAAATAAAATATGAAACTAAAAGTATACTTTTAGTAGATAAAACCTATAGTGAAATGGTTACTCTCTATTACTTAATATTTTTTCAAATTGTGAATTTTGGTTTTTCCACTGCCAACTTATCTATGTAATTCCTCTGATAAGATTTTAATCTTTGAAAAGCCTTGGCTTAAGGAAAGAATAATAAACATATCTTTATTTTTACCGAATACACCTTGCATTGAACAATCGAAGTTGAAATAAATGTGTCATTCGTACATGTTTATCCCTCTTTCATCTATCTTATATAAAGTTAGGTATGTCTATATGTTTATATATTCGTTGTACACGATTCACTCCTAAACCGATCATTATGGAGTTTGGAACACAGCTGCTGGGCGTAAGAGTTGGTAATGCAGGTTATATTTAATTTAGTTTTATGCAAAAAAGGCAAAGAGGGGGCGGATGCCTTTCGTCACAATTCAGGTACTTCCGATTTTTGTTAAATTTTAACAATAAGTATTAGACATGTTCTCCAAATTTCAGTTGTTTTTGAAGTATTGTAAAAGGTTTTTAAGGGCATAATATGGCACAACCTCCCATTTGAAAATTCAAATATTTCATATTTGCATTAAACACCAATTAAGTCAGATTCCCTGAATTCCAATTTCTTCTTAAGACCTCTAAAGCTTAAGCCTTACATTTTAGACATTTTCTGGAATCAAAATCATGTGATGGATTTTGATCAAAATTAGAATAAGAATTATTATTATATCTTCGTAAGGGAGCATAAAAATGGTGCAAAACTGCTCTGGCCGGCAATTTAATTTTACACATGGTGAGACAACATTCTTCTAATATTATATATATATATATCACAAAAAAAATATATATATCACAAAAAAAACTTTCTGCCTGATGAGACCTCAGCTCTTGATAGCTGTAGATCGATAACATCGACATGCCAGTGTAGCAGACTTTGTACATGTTAAATAAAAAATCATTCATATATATATATATATATATATATATATATATATATTATTAAAAATAACCGACAATTTTTGTCTGGTTATTTTAGTGTTGATCCCTTCAATTTTCCGGATTAAAATCTTAATCTCGGAAGGAAATTGGCTGATGAAACTGCCATAGTGTACATGTTGGTCCAGAGTACTTTCTGACCCGTCTGGGTCCATCGTCAGTGGAATAATGACAAACAGGTAAAGACCTGGAGTGAGATTTATAATTAGTTATGGCGGGAAAATTTAACTATGTTTATTAGGTATTAACATAGTTAAATTTTCCCGTCATAACTAATTATAAATCTCATTCCAGGTCTTTACCTGTTTGTCATTATTCCACTGACGATGGACCCAGACGGGTCAGAAAGTACTCTGGACCAACATGTACACTATGGCAGTTTCATCAGCCAATTTCCTTCCGAGATTAAGATTTTAATCCGGAAAATTGAAGGGATCAACACTAAAATAACCAGACAAAACTTGTCGGTTATTTTTAATAATACGTGTCTTAAAGAAAAAATGCTGCCTCTATACACATATATATATATATATATATAAATTTCTATTCATTAAAGCAAAGGTTTATGTTGTAGCTCAATAGTGGACGACTAGAGCTCTTAATTTAACATCAAGTAAAACCACAGTTAGTCAGAGAACAACATTCCATATACTCTTAAAAAAAAAAAGGAACACTTATTTGCAAAGTTTTTCTTTTATCTAAGAATATATGGAATGTTGTTCCCCGAATAACTAAGGTGTGTTCATATATATATATATAGCCTTTTAGAAAATCAAATTAAAATAGGATACCAAGATCTTTGATAATTGTTTCTGAAGTTAATTTATATTTCTACAAAAAATTCTATTTTGTTATTCATTTTTTTTTAAATCTTAACTATCGTAAAACCAATCAAAATTGTTCATCAGAAAAAGTTTTTGATTTCTTTTTCAACTGTTCAAATTTTCTTAGAAAGAAAAAAATGTTGAACGGAAATAGAATTGTTTGCATATAATTTTTTTTTTCATCCGCCAATCATTCAATGTTAAAAGTTACGATGTAAATGTAAATGACTATTTTTAACATTGACTTTCAAACAAACGAAAAGTCGACTTGGATTATTTAGATTATTCGGCCCACTGTTCTTGTGATAATATGGACACCCCCCCCCACACACACACACACACAGACAGGACCACCGAGAAAGTGAGATAAGTGAACTACGATAGAGATGCAGGCGAATCCATTTAACTTCCCAGATGGGATGGCGCCTTGATAGTTTCTAGGTGGCCGGATAACTATAAGCTGATAAAAACGAATGTGACCAGTTCTAGTGGTCATCTGGTGGTGACTGAGATGCCGAGCGGACATTTAGGATCTCCAGTAAAGAGTAAATATATTTGGGGGACTGGCTGTCGAAAGGAGTTAATTCGGGGAGATCGCTAAAAGAATCCGAAAGTCAACAACTCACTGTCGGACAAAGAAGATTGTCACTGGGGCTGACACGACTGGACAACGATCAGCAGACAATGTTTAGGGTCCTTAGCCACGACGGTTTCACACACACAACTTGAGCACAACTGAGTTCTACCTACAACTTTTATTGTTTTTACCGTAGCACAACCACTGAGATAATCATCGGGTTACTTTCTCATCTTAAATGTTATTCTCACAACGTTTCGGCTGATGTAACCTCCGTCCTTTCTTCAGGTGCGTCTTATCGAATTTGGGAATCTTTATGTCGAACTCAACAAGGACCCATGGCACAACAGATAAAAGTGCTAAGCATAATCAGTTTAAAGTGACAGTCTTCTAGAGGTTGAAAGTTCAATCCTCAGTGCGGGCAGTACTGAAGAATACAATTACAAATTACTTCTGTTCAAAATTCCGTACAGATTCCCCAGTTCAAAAGGTCGCACCTGTAGAAGGTCAGAGATGGCATCGGCCAAAACGTTGTGAGAATAACATTCAAAATGAACACAGTAGTCCAAATAATACAAATTAGGGTACTGATATCGATCCTGACCCAGTTTTTGTGAGGTTCGACTCGGAAGCGTTCGGCTGTCCTACGCAAACGCCTGAGTGTTGACGAGCCGAATGGTACCAGACGACAATTTCGATAGTGCTGCGTCCTGTGATTGTAAGCTATATTTTCAAGAAATTTTCTAAAAGAAACAAAAAAAACAAAACCAAGCAAAACATAGCAAAATTACTGTTATCAAATAAATATTTTTTTTATTTTGATACATTGCTGCGTCCTATAATTTTTAGTTATAGTTGCAAGAAATATTTTAAGCAACAAAACAAATAAAACAAGCAAAACAGAGCGAAATTACTGTTATCAAATAAATATGTTTAACCCTAACCCTAACCCCTAACCCTAACAACAACAAAACAAGCAAAACATTATTATCATAGGACGCAGCACCATATCAAAATTGTCGTCTGGTACAAATCGGCTCGTCAACTCTTGGGCGTTTGCATAGGACAGCCGAACGCTTCCGAGTCGAACCTCACGAAAACTGGGTCAGGATCGATATCAGTACCGAAATTAGCAATTCTCCTAAAAAATCCCAAACCCTAAAACCCAAAAAAAAAGACAATATCTTACAACTTTTTGTACAAATCATATGTGGAACATCTAAATTATTGCCTTGAAAAATTACAAACTGTACCAACGTCTATGGCAAAAGAGAAAGCAACTTAAGTATGAAGCTCTTAAAGTGATAAAAGTTAGACCTAAATAGCATTTAAGCCGACATATCAAACTTTGATTCTGACTAGCCAATTTTCAATTGTTATTCTTGTACCATATGTCATATACTACAGGCTACTTCATGACACAGCTAAGAATCTTGACTGGAGGCCTATTGACAAATGTTTGATTTTCAGATATTTTTTTAAGAAAATCAAGGCAACTATATTTGAAAATTCTGACTTTAGCTCGAAGTAATACACTTCATCTTTTCTCTCCTCGCTCCATGAAGGAGAAATCCTTTGAGACTAAGAAAATCTTTATTTTTGTTCCAATACAGAGTTTTCCTTTTTGGGGAGCTGGATTTCCCCCCACATTAAAAACCAACATTTTGTCTAACTGCCCTTGTGGAACATTCTGACCCAAACCTGGGGATGAGAAGATTTGTTGAAAGAGAAATTAAAATATGTAGATCATATCTTTTATTAGACATTTTAATTACCGCAACCAAAATATGTATTTTCATTTATTTCCTTAAAAAATCTCTGAAAGTCAGTCGTTTTAAATAGACCTTCAGTCATGCTCCTCAGCTACACCATGAAATGGCCTGTAGTATAGAACGCCATGGATACAACCAATTGTTGAGTCCAGGTCGTCTCTGTAGTAAGTGGCATATTTGTTGCCCACATTTAGTTTAATTTGAAATTTATTAAGCAACACTTTACAAAACAGTTTCTATCTTCATATATGGTACCCGAGAATTCCAAGGATGGATTTAGAATGTTGCAAAAAGGCAAAATGCTGTTTCACCTGATTTCCACTGCCGCAGTGCCTTTAAAAAACAAATGTCGATGGAAATTTTTGCTGTCCTGGTAAAGACATAGAACAAAAATTCACTCATTTTTAAACAAAAAATTTTCTTTGAATTTGAAAGCACTCTCACCATCACCAAAACCTGCAAGTTTTACTCAGTGTGTGCAGATTTCATTTAAAAAAATGCTGAAACTCTAGAGAATACTTTGGAAATATTAGAATAGTCTAAAAATTGTAAAATTTATCAAAAATCGAATACTCATCGGTTCTTAATCAATAAAAGCTTTTCGTTTATTTTTATCAATTTTGTCAGACTTAAAATAAATATTGTTTTTTACAAATTAAATTTTTTTTTTTTAAATTCTAGAAAAAAGAAAAAGTTGTTATGCTCTTATTTTTAAGGGGTCCAAAACTGAAATTTTAAATTGATGTTCTACTCTCACTGAATGACCAGGAAGTGGTCGTGATGAAGTGGATACCAACGTGGACTGATGACCTGGGTGTGCCATGTTCGAATCCTACCAATTCCATAGCACCACTTTAACTTATGGGCGTCACCAACCTTCGCTCCTGTAAGTACCTTATTCTAAATAGAAGAAACCAATGCCAACAACCGAAGAATCGAACCGATTAATATTAATTTACGTTTAGTGGATGACCATATACTAATACTAATTGAGCTGGTGGTGGAGATATGTGCTCTCTAAATACTTCATAGTCGTACAGAATCTATTCCCCCTACCTGTGGTGTGAAAGTTTGAACAGGATACTGCTCGCATACTGATTTTCATGCTAATCCAAAAGTCCTAAAATATAATAACCAACAAACCAAGAGCTACACGCCTCCAACCGATGTGCCCTAAATCAACACCCGTTCTCACAAATAACCTTCTGGCAACAAATGACGTGAATGTTAGAGACGTTCAAAGTTAACCCTTGAGCAAGTGAATCATCTTCCTTACATAGAGCTGGAAATGACGAATCATTTGTAGCCCGAGGTAGACAATTCAAATCAGTTTAACTGCATCTCACTTTTTAATGTTTATAAAGAGCTTCCATGAGCAAAGTTTCTTTCCAAGAACTACCTGTGGAACAATACCACTGGGCTGCTTCCCAGCTGACTACAACATGGTCGTTTTCAAGTCCAATGTTGAAAAGTTCTTGATAGTCGGGTTCTGCCCAGTTTCGGTCATCGTTACCAATCCTTACGTGTTGTCTCACAGTCCATCTGACACATTCATTAACCCTTGTCCTCGAATGGCTCTTTGGCCTTGATAGGTTTGGTTGTTTTGTTTTACGGCATATCAACCCTTTCCGGGTTATTTAATGCCGAATCAGGTCATTTTGGGAAAAGTTTTTTTTAATTCAAGTTCTTTATATCTTCAAATATTTATTCATGTGTTTCGTTTAGTTGTTTTGTAGAAGAAAAATGTTTTTGTTTTTAGCTTTGCAGAACATGATTTAGTTTTGCAAAGGGAAAGGAAAAAAACAATAACATCAATGTTTGGTGCATTTTAAGTCAGGAAGCCGGTATCTTCAGACAGCCTGATCTGGTAGCACCAGGTGGGGCTTGATAAGCAGTGACATATTAGTACATAAAAAAGAAGACTACAGTACATTCCACCTTTTACTTTTATTGTTTGTGGCATTCATGTACGGCACAGATGATTGATTCGTTGTTGTTAAAGCCGCAAAAGTCAGCTTTGCTTATTACACCCCCCTTTTTCATTTGACGCGGGAAGCATGAAAAGAGATCCAACAACCTGATATTTATGTAAACATATTTCGGTTGCGATTATTACCGGTACTTTTAACTTACGGTTCTGCTAGGTCACCCATAAACACCTGCGTTTGTTTATCTTGTTCTTATATTTACAATAAACATTTCCAATAGATAACTTGGAAAACAACTGAAGACAATATCACATAATAAACCGCAAAGGTATTTTATGCTTGTACGTACGTTCTCACCTTTCACAAACTGCTGATTGGACGATCTCAGTAAACAAACATCTTGCTACCCAACTCCCTACTTAGGATGCACCCTATAAATCTGGCCCCTAATTCTAGTAGCTCCTAACGTCTTAGTGCATTGCGACTCAACAATGGTCTTGTAGCTAATACCCTAAAGGACTATATGTATGGGATAGTTATAGTTTTCGGTACATGTATAGATAAAGGTCACATAGCCTGGACGCGCACAAGTGTCGTTGCCGACATCGCACACTGCCCATGGCCGTAGCGGCAGTGATTTGTTAAGAATCACCGTGTCTAGGGCACAGCATATGGAAGGCGGAGCCCATCCCTCTCCTTCCGCTGCCTTGAACCTTCCCTGAGTTTTAGTCAGGTACCCATTTACTGCTGGTACATGTATATTTCATATCAAATAAGTGGGAGATCTGTGTCCTCGCAAGTCTTAAAAGAATTAAATATGTTAATTATTCTTGTATTATATTCTTGCAATAAAGATATTGGGATGTTATCTGTAAGATATTTTATATTTGTCTGTTCCAATATTTCGGGGCTAAAATCACTTAATCGGAGATTATTTTCTATAAAAAAAAAAAAAAAGCTCATGACCCAGCTTAAGATAATTCGCATTTCCCCCCAAAAGTCATGTTCTTAGGTCTAATCGCCTAAAAGTAGTTGGCAAACGCAGATCAAGTGAATAGATGGACAGACGTGACCAGACTAGTGATGAGACGATTAATCGGAATCCGGAATCAGAAATATTGGAACTTGTGAAGGTTTTGGAATCTGTGACAATAAAGAGGAACACTCACCATCAGGAAAAAGAATGAGGTGCTTTGCATGTCGTATGCAGATTTAAGAAGGGCTTCTCTTCCTAGGTGCAGGTGTTTATGGTGGTCTAATTTGCATATGTGGATATCAGGTGATATAAATGAAAAGGACAGCTGGGAAGGAGCAGAAGCGATTTGGATTGGAGAGAGAAAGGCAGAGAGAAAGTGGGTTGCACAAAATTTGGTTGGAAATTGAATGACAGTCAAAACTTTTGGAGAAAGGCAGAGAGAAAGTGGGTTGCACGAAATTCGGTTGGAAATTGAGTTACAGTCAAAACTTTAAACAAATTTTTAAAATTCTTTTATTTCTCTGGCACAGTTAGTTAACAGAATCGGAAAAAATTAATTTTCGATTCCAATACAGAATATTAAAAAAAAAAAAAAGAAAAGTCTTTTATTTGACTAAATCTCACGTGTTCAAACTAGTGAAATAAGCGGATGAAAATGAGGAGGGGTTATTTTTTTAATAAACACCGCTTGTCGGTTTCTGATTTCAAGACCGGAAGCCGGCACCAAATAGACTGTTTCTCTTTTACCTATTTTTTTTTTTCTTTTTATAAATGGCAGAAATGCTAGTGTTTCTTGTGGTGAATCTATTTTTATTTAATTTTGTTTCTTTAACAAACTCGAGCAACTTGTACTGATGACAAATCTATGAAAGCAGCCGGGTAACACTTCTATTTTTAGGCGGGGGAGAAGCACACTGATCTACGATGATAAAATAGTTGAAGTATCCGAGACGAACACTTAATTTATTTTGGAAAAAGTAGGACAGTCAAGAAAGAAAACAAAACCACCCAATTCTGCCTTTTGAAGATGTAATCAAATAAGTGTGAGGAATCTATGTTTCTTTGTCTGTCTATTCTAGTGATGGGACGATTACAAATTTTGGTGCTTGTGCATATCAACCCTGACATGTTAGACCGCTCTTAAGAATAAAATAGCTAAAGAAATGTATAAACTTTGTTATGTACTTACGTGGTAGATGAAAAAAAAACTGTACACCAAAAATTATGCAAATTCATCCAGTATTTATTTAATTATAAATAAAAAACGATTTTATCACTCGGTAGATATTTCCACCATTTTCCAGTTGGTCAAGGACGATAACTCATATTTTCACGATTTCGGGGTTTGGGGTCTCCATTGTTTACAAAAATGTCAAAATGTACGTAAAATCATTTTTTTTCTTTTTCTTATAATTTAATAACTACTGGATGAATTTGCGTAATTTTTTCTGCACAATCTTATTTTCAGCTACATAATATAGTTTATACATTCTTTAAATATTTCAATGTCAGGGTTGATATGCACAAGTACCCAAATTTTTCCCGATTTCGATACAATTATGATTTTTGAATATATAGTGACAAATAACCTCCACCTTGGCATAGGTGTAGCAGTTACCTCCTCCTTTCAAAACATAACTACACCGGTTTGCCGGTAGGTGTCGCTTTTTCACCGACAGGTGGCACTGTAAAGCGACACCAGAGTTATCTGCCCTTCTGACTATAAAAACCGTTGCAAACGGAAAATCCAGCTCTTCTTCACCGACCAGTTTCGGCAGAACAACGCTGGCACCAGCGCTCCGTTTCACTCGCTTTTTGGCCTCGATAGAACGACGCTGACACTAGCGTTCCGTTTCACTTTTCTCTTCTGGTCGATTGGCCTCGACAGAACGACGCTAATACACTAGCGCTTCGTCTAACGCTTTTCTCTTCAAATGGTATCGGCATAACAACTACCAACACACGTGGTCAAACAACGGTAAGAGTTCTCAACTCATTTTCTTTGTGTACGACTTTCAAAGACTTTTCCTACGCCGGATTCATTTCTTCTTATACCTTTTCAAGAACTGTTTTTCCATCGACACACATGCATACATCACACACTTCACCATTCCACGTACACACACGTTCAATAAACTTTATTTGAACTACTTTATTTTGTTTATTAATTATTACTCTGTCTTTGCATGCAACATTGCTTGATTTACTGAACACGTCTATAATCGGGGGAACACGACACTCGATCCGAACATAGGTAACAAACTCGGCCAAAAACATAACTTCTGCGTTGTTAATAAATTTACATTGTATTTAAATGATTTTAGTTTTACAGGTCGTTTAAAATCAATAAATATTTATCATTTCATCGTTTGGACTAGCAATATAAAATTAAGTTTTAAATAAACAAAAATTAAAAGAATCGTTTTTGGAATTGACTAAAATTAATTATCAATCTGTGGTACATAGATCTCCTACCAGTCTTTTTTAATTACTGACGCAAGCTGATTTTTATTTTTAGGTGATCATTTTAAAATGTTTCATTTTATCAGTCGTTTGGATCAGAGTAATTTTAACGAAGTCCGTTATTATATTGCCAATAACATGATACAACAATAACAAATAAAAATTGACTAATCATAAATAAAATTTTGATTATCAGCTTAAATGTTATTTAGGTCCAACTTATAAAATTCGTCCGGCTTTTCTTTATATATTAATTACAAGTGGAAAAAGAACTATCATGGATGATTTTTATTTTTAGGTGATCATTTAAAAACGTTTCATTTTACTAGTCGTCTGGCCGGAGTAAGCAATTTTTTAAAATACATTTTAGTGAAGTACGTTATTACATTGCCAATAACATGTCACAACAATAATAAATAAACATTGTCCAGTCAGAAGAAAAGTTTGATTGGTCCGCTTAAATGCTGTTTAGATCTAACTTATAAAATCCGTCCGACTTTTCTTTATGTATTATATATATATATATAAATTATTACGAGTGGAAAAAGACTACCAGGGTTGTGGAGTCAGAGGAAATTTTCCAAAAGAGAAGCCCATTGATCAGTATACTCGAATTGAGAATAGATACTGAAGTATCTACCAACAAGGAGTTTTCAGTAAACGTACTCGATGCTGAATGTTGTCACAGTAATTGATATCCTGTTTCAATGCAAATGACTCTTTCTAGCACCTATATGGTGTGTGTGTGTGGGGGGGGGGGGCTATAAAATATATTGAGGAATATGGTCAGGTTAGAGACCAGAAGGCAACCAGTTTAATCTGCGAAAATGAGTAAATATAGTGAAATTGCCTTCAATTTCAACTTGTGAAAACTTGTTTATTTTTGGGGTAATTTTGATGAAATTTGGATGTAAATATAATTTAATCTTTTCTCTTTATAATTTTTGTACAATTTTTTCTCTTTTCTCTCATTTTTTTTCCAGGTTACTTCAAGTTAGATTTACTAGAAAGAAAAAAAGAAAAAAAAGAAAGAAAGAAAGAAATAAATAAATAAATAAAGAAACAAAGAACGAACAAAATAAAAGAAAGAACGAACAAAAAAAAAGAAAGAACGAACAAAAAAAAGAAAGAACGAACAAAAAAAAAGAAAGAACGAACAAAAAAAAGAAAGAACGAACAAAAAAAAGAAAGAACGAACAAAAAAAAGAAAGAACGAACAAAAAAAGAAAGAACGAACAAAAAAAAGAAAGAACGAACAAAAAAAGAAAGAACGAACAAAAAAAAGAAAGAACGAACAAAAAAAAGAAAGAACGAACAAAAAAAGAAAGAACGAACAAAAAAAGAACGAACAAAAAAAGAAAGAACGAACAAAAAAAGAAAGAACGAACAAAAAAAGAAAGAACGAACAAAAAAAGAAAGAACGAACAAAAAAAAGAAAGAACGAAAAAAGAAACAAAAAAAGAAAGAACGAAAAAAGAAAACGAAAAAAGAACGAAAAAAGAAAGAACGAAAAAAGAAAGAACGAAAAAAGAAAGAACGAACGAAAAAAGAAAGAACGAACAAAAAAAGAAAGAACGAACAAAAAAAGAAAGAACGAACAAAAAGAAATGAACAAAAAAAAAAGAACGAACAAACAAAAAAGAAAGAACGAACGAAAAAAAAGAAACAAAAAAATGAACGAACAAAAAACAAAAAAGAACGAACAAAAAAACAAAAAAGAACGAAAAAGAACGAAAAACAAAGAAAGAAAAAACAAACAAAAAACAAAAAGGGAAGAAAAAACAAGAAAAGAAAAAACAAAAAAGAAAAAAGATAAAACAAGAAAAGAAAAAACAAAAAGAAAAAACAAAAAGAAAAAACAAGAAAAAGAACGAAAAACAAAAAAGGAAAAAAAATGAAAGAAGACAAGACTAAAAAAGAGAGAAAGAACCAAAAAAGAAAAAATAGAAACCAAATTAAAAAAAAAAATCACCACAGAATGTAAGCTACCAGGGCTGAGAAAAGATACGTGCCAGATTAGCTGATGGAATTGGAAGAAAAAACATGGCGTTAAAATATTTCCTTTTAACAGAGGTATTCTTATTTGTGTAAGGAGGCTGGAGCGTGCATAAGGCTCAACAAGTGTTTCAGCATTGGGAGCACGAGTGTGTTGGAAGAGGGGGGGGGGGGTACTTTATCAAGACAGATAATGTACCAACATGAAATAGTTCGGACTAGAAACACCTACAACTTGTGGCTGTAAAAGGCGTAGCATCTGGACGCGGCATTTCAGGGCTCTCAAAAAGCCGGTTACAACCGGACGAAACAAGCCCCTGATAATTTTCTATTTACCATTCTTTCGGTAATTAAGGATTTGAAAAACAGCTTTCTGTCGGGCATTTCTAGTTTCTTTTTTTTATTATTATTATTATTTTTTTATGTTGACTCAGAGTCTAATAACTATTTTTTTTAAATGTGTAAATAAAAAGCGATGTCAATAACTAACGAAGACCATTCATAAAACTATTAATTGCAATAAATGCGAAAGTTGGGTTCATTTCTCGCACTAACAGTGAGATTAAAACACCTTAGTCCAAGTTAATTCAAGTTTCCATAATAGCAGCACCCTAACTAATTTGTCTTTAAGACTCACGTTACACATCCATTGTATCATTCTCATATCATTTCTCTCCATGCAACACATATCCTCAACCCTCACTTGGCAGGTTTCACTTCCATATATCATCACACATGACTGATAGACTCTTCCCTTGGTGGCCAGCGGTCACCCTCTTCTGGTAGAAGCTCCCTAAACTTATTACATCCACTCCTAACTCTTGCAATCACACCAGTTTTCTTTTTAACTATATTTTTCCCCTCTAAATGAGTTTCCATTATTTTGTCCTTTAGTCCTCACATTTCATGAGCGATGTTTCTGACAACGGAGGAAGAATTGCTGTTTTCTGGGTCTGAATCTATCCATCTAACACGTAGCGTTGAATAGTTTTTGACCTTTAAGTAATTTTTTTTAGCTCCTTACATCAAATGGTGTCATGCCTTGTCTGGAGCGATTTCCATAAAAAAAATGAAAAAAATGAAAAAAAAAAGAAAAAATGTGAAAGTTGGGTTCATTTTTTCTTGCACTGACGATAAGGTCAAAACACCCTATTTTAAGTTAAACCAAAGTTGCACCATAGCAGCTTCCTATCTGGTTTATCTACCACCTATGTATATGTAATCTAAGTAGTCAAGCTAATTTGCATATTCCTGTGCAAAATGATTCTTTATTGATTAACTATACTTTATCATTGTGTTTTTTTTTAATTCAACGATTACTTTGACTTTAATATAACAAATAGTTCTTTTATTTATTTACCTCCCACAGCGGTAAGATGTGACACAAGGTCGGAAAGTGGGATTTGAAAAGCCAGCACCCGGGAATTTGAGCACTCATGACTACAAAAAATGCTTGGGCAGCCCCGTCGGCATACCCCGGTAGGGGCCGCCTCAGGCAGTAAGCAATAAACTTACTCCTCCACAAAGAGGGGAAGCAAAGCCTAGGAGGGTGGACCTCCTAGAACTGCACAGGACAAACCCATAGGCCGGCGTAAATCAAGCCCCGAAGGCCAAGACAATACCCGTCTATAGGGTGCAGTATCCATCGGAACAGATACTACACTTTTATCTTGGCCAAAAGGCCGCGAAAGTAATAGTTCTATTTAGGAAGATTGTTTGTTTTTTTCATGGACAAATGTTTAGCAAGTCAATAGAATTCAGAAATGCCAATGATGGTTGGTTCTTCTTCTTGGTTATGGTGGCAGGACAGTTATTTACGCACGACTATTGTGTTCCTTTCTGGCCTATTCTTGCGAGTAACTGACTTGATTTTCAACAAGTTGTAAATTAAAAACAAAGCCCCCCCCCACACACACCATCGTTCAAGTAAAATGGTTTCTTCTTTCTTTTTTTTACGTTCATATATAAAAGATAAATGAATTTTTATCAAAATTACGAAAATGTTAATGTTTGTCTTTCAATATGAATAAATGCGAAAATGTTTGTTTCATGTTTACAACAATGAAATGTTTATTATTTAAAAGTTTTGTTTCAAGTATTTTAAGAAGAGAATTTGTAAAAGAGAAACAGTTTACTTGATGACGGCTTCATGAAAAAACTATTATCCATTATATTTTAGGTAGGATGTTTTGGGGAGAGCAATTAATAATTTATTTTCACCATTTTTTTTTTTTAATTATTAATACATGAAAAGATCAAACTGTTTTTATAATTGGAAATGTTTATTTTTTTTATTATTACAAATAAAACTGTTTTTATAATTGGAAATGTTTATTTTTTATTATTACAAATAAAACTTTTTTTTAGAATTGAAATGTTTTATTTTGTTTGAAAATACTTTTTAAATAGTTTATATTGAAAATATTTTTTTAAATATCCTAATAGTTTTTTGATAAATAGAAATTTTAACAAACTTTAAATATTTTAAACATCATAGTAATACCGTATCCAATACAGAATATTCCAGAAAAATTTGTTTTTTATTTGACGACACCAAATAATTTCCTGTAGATGACTGGAATCTAAGCGGTCAGAAATGATGAGGGACTGTTTTTTGATAAAAAAAATTCTGATTTAAAAACTGGAAGCTATTATCAAGTAGACTGTCTTTATTTTACTGAGAATTTTGTGAAGCGAGAGTGAACTGGCGGAACTATTAAGTTTATTCATAAGCTTGCTTTAAAAACTAAGTAAAAAGAGTGGATAGTAATCAGAGTTTGAAGTGCCCATGAAAGTTCTAGATGAAAAAAAGAGTTGTTTTGTCTGTAAGAAGAAATTGAGAAGACATGTTTATTTCGGCTGTTGCCGTGTGAGATTGTGTATGGTAATGTGTAAGTTCGGTAGACTCGACGGCGTTGTGCGTAGGCATGCTAGCCTTTTGTTTAGTTTTATTAATTTGTGTAGACTTATGTGTGAGTGAGTTTGTACATATTTCTAGTCGTCTAGTGGCTAAGGTTAGATTTGGTTTCGCTCACGAGGCGTTTATTTTAGTAGGAGTTGATAACTGCGTTGTGACTGACAAGGGTTTGTGTGGCAGGTTGAGTCTCTCACTCTGCTAACTGTGCTTGGGTTTTCGCTTATGTAGCCAAGACCTAATAGGTGCTCGACCTCCAGAGCAACTATTTCTGATTAATTGAAGTCAGATTTCAGTAACCAATCAAAATTGAGTATTTTGCAAAATATAGGGTTGGACATTTTTTTGGGGGGGGGGGGGGCTGTTTTCGCTTCTACTGTTGCAAAAAGGGTTCCACAAGTTTCAACATTTTCATGAATTAGCTTTATTTGTTTTTTAACAAATCAACCAACCTTTTTTGGGTTATTTAATGCCAAAACCCAATACCTATGCATCATGCAAAATCCAAAATTAATTGCAGCATAGAACGCCGCGAGTAGGTCTTCAGCATAGAGCGCCATGGGCAGGAATGGATGGGTGGAGCTAGAAAGACACACAGCGATAGCCATAACTTCCCCCTTATCCCATAAAGTAATCTCATCTTCAGATCTAAATCTAAAGTTAGCAAATGCATTGAAGTTCTAACCGAATGGGGAGGTAAAATATAAATAAACACCGACATTAGCAAAAACGCCTCTTTACTGACATAAGTAAAAAAAATAAATAAATGATAGGAACAATCATCAAGACTAAGTTTTTTTGTTTTTTTTTAAATTACATCCAAATGAAACTATTCCCAACTGTCTATCACACAAAGTCCTCACTCATCTCAAGAAAAAGATTCTTTTATATATATATTTTTTTTTAACTTAGTTCACCCAAAACAAGGCAAGTTGCCACTATAGACGCAAGAGACTACGGAGAATTAGGGTGAAAGTTTAGGGAGCCATCCTAAATTGGGAGCTGTGCAGCGAGATGCTTGTTCACATTAGTTTTAAATTTCTGCATGTTAGTGCAGGGAGGGAGTTCCAAAGACCGGCAGCTTGAGGAAAGAAGCTATTGGAGTAGTAGGCTCTCCGGCATCTGGGGACCTTCACAGTGAATGGACGGGATTTAGCTGATTGTCGGATGAGTCGATTGTATTTATGTCAAGGGTGCACCAGATCAGCAAGTTCATCAGAGCACAATCCATTGAAGTATTTGTAAAAAAAGCACAAGGATATAACATTGCGGCAATGGGGCAGGGGTTGGAGCTTGGTGGATAGTGAGGAACCTATTAGATTAGAGACTGTTTTTTGGACCTTGTCTAAGAGGGAGAGACTAGTGGATGGTGTACCAGTCCAGATGGTACAACAATACTTCATGCATGGGCAGATGGTGGCTTTGGAGAAATATAGGATACTGTCAGGTGTGAGAAGTTTTCTAGCACTGTAAAGAGAGCCCACCTTCTTTGCTGCAGCCTTGGCAATGTCTTCTATGTATTTGTTCCAATTGATGTTACTTGTGAATGTTAGGCCGAGGAGTTTGAAGTTGGACTCTAAGGTAGGGTGTTATTTGCCATGGCAATCGGTGGTTGAAGAGGCTTCTTGTAGTTTGTTGAAGAAAAAGAGCTTTGTCTTAGCAGCATTAAATGTTACCATCCATTTATGACCCCATTCCATAACAAACTGGAGGTCACTTTCTAAAGATTGAGCCATTGCCTTGGATGTGAGCGTGTCAGTTTTACCCACATGACGAGAGTAGAGCATGGCGTCGTCAGCAAATATACTCATCTCAGACACAAGGTCATCAGGGAGGTAATTTATGAAAATCAGAAACAAAGGTCCAAGGATTGATCCCTGGAGTGCACCAGCATTATGTCATGTTTGGATGAATGACCATCGAGGACAACCTGGATCTTTTTTTTGGATAGGAAGGATCTAATTACATTAAATATTTGTCCAGTAATACAATATGAATTAATTTTTACGAGAAGATCTTTATGCCAGACCTTGACAAAGGCTTTGGATATATCGAGCGTTATCGCCCTAGCTTCACCTGCCTTGTCCAATACAGGGTATATGCATTCAGAGATGGCCGTTAGGATGTCCGCAGTAGACCGTCCTTCCCTAAATCAATACTGATGGTCAGAAAGAAGTTAAGCATTAACGAAGATTTTAGCAAAGAGTGGGAGTAGACTGATGGGCGATAATTCTGAGGCTCAGTACTATCTCTAGAATTCTTGAAACTGGTACCACAGAAGCAATTTTCCAGCTATTATGATATCAGGTTTTATGATGTCTACAAGTGTGGCTTCAGTCCACAATGGGAAATTTGGGAGAGAGTGGTTTGTGTAGTCCAAAGTGGAGTTTAAGGCAAAACGCTGGGCAAGTAGTTCAGCCTTATCAGTTGACGTGCAAAGGACATCATTGTGGTTGGATAGCAGGGGAATTGTTGATTGCCCATTGTTTACCAAACTATTGAAGATTTTCCAGAAATCGCGAGTACCTAGTGTCTGTGGCCTAATGCGTTTTCTTGTCATCTCTGTATACTTTCTCTTTTGCTTCATCTATTACAGTCTTACAATGATTTCTTGGCGCTATAATTTTCTGTCTATTAGTAGTTGACTTATGGCGGCTGAATTGTTGGAACGTTTGCTGCCTCTGAGCAATAATAGCCACACGGTTCGAGATGAATTAATATTAATGAATCACCGATTATCAAGGCCCGAAGGTCACTCTAAGATTAGAGTTAATAAGATTGTCGGTGATGAACAACACGATGAGAGGATTAGAAAGGATGGGTTAAATGGTCAGAATTTGATTTGTGCGACTTGATATGAATCTGTTAATATCAGACTTAAAAACGACCATGTAGTAGTCCACTGGGAAGCAATCCCACGGTATTATATTCCACAGATGGAAAGTTCTTGGAGATTTACAGACACAGGGAGGAGGTGTGCTTACAAAATAGACCACCGTAACATTTAAAAAATAAAATAAGCTGAACAAAAAAACAAATTGGCAGTTACTTTTCCAAAAGTCGTACATATCTTTGTTTATTATAGCTGGAATCTAAAATAAGACGCATGTGCTTTTCTCTAGACTATTTGAGTAGGACCTTGGCGTTATACAACCACTGGAGAAGTGCTGTGAAGACATGCTCCATGACCGGGCAGAAATTTTTAGTAATTTATAATTAGGACATGTGGCATAATGGATAAAAGTGCTAAGTAATAATCAGTTCCGAGTGACAGTCTTCTGGAGTGTGAAGGTTCAATCCTCAGTGTGGGCGATACTAAAACTACAATTACAAATTACTTAAGATTTCTACCCGGTCATGGCAGATGGAACGAGAGTAAGCTACCCCCGTGGATTAAATAAAGGGTTCCATTCGAAATATCGTACAGATTCCGGAGTTCGATAAGACGTACCTGAAGAAGGTTGGAGGTTACATCGACCAAAACATTGTGAGAATAACATCCAAAAGTAAAAGAGTAGTGCAAATAATCCACTTTTATGGAAATATTTATCTATTTTCATAAAGAATACTTTGCTAATCTTCGTTTTCATTTCGCTATTATAAGATGGCTTAAACCAGATTGTATTGTTTCGTTACTTTTATCATATACTAATTTATGTTTATCCTACACTCTATAATAAAGACCAATGTGTATTCATTTGTATATAAATAAAAATAAATCTGCTCCATCACACAAAAGTTAGTGAGTAAAATACGTGCCTTTTTCTAACCCCCAGATAAAACCATTTCAAGTGGTGAGAGAAAGCGAGAAAACAAATGTCAGACAATCCCTGCTGCCTTAAATGAATTCGGAAAGAAATCCTCTACTCTAAATAAAAAGTCAACGGTTGGGGTGTTTTTTTCTTGTCTTAAGGTCATCAGAAATGATAATTTATACATGAAAAATTAAATTACTGGCATAATTCTATGATTGTATATGGAATATTAGTGCAAACACTAGCAAAGCATAATATTTTTTTCACTATTTTTTACTTTTGATAGACGGTGTATACTAATATATATATATATGTATAGTAAGTTATGAAAATATATTTATGGCAATCAAGCTACACAGAGGCTCTCGCTATATATATATATATATATATATATATATATATATATATATAATTAACTTGTTACAAATATCCAGGGGGTATGAATCCGAAGGAAGTTGAAACCGGGTTTATGAGAGTGCTCAATGAAAATTCAGAGCAAAATATATATTTTTTGATTTTATTCCATTAATTGCGACAAAACAGGTTTTGTTTCATTGGCGCGAGTAGCTACCAACTCGTCGGGCGAAAGGAATTCAAATGGCTTAAAATTTTAAGTTCACTCTAACGGGAGATTGAAAATTGAAAATACATTGGAGGGGGAGGGGGATAGAGTTGGGGCTTTGTCTATAACGGCGACATGGGACATGAGAGGGGAGGGGGGGGGACTCCAACAAGTCGTGTTTCAAATTATTACGTGGGAGGTTTTGCACGTGTCATGTGCTGTGTCAATCTAAATCTCGGCCGGGGTGGGAGGAGGGGGATGGGGCGACGGCCGGAGTGAGTTAAATTTAAAATGAGAATTATGGTTACAACCGTAATTCTCATTTTATTTTAATTCTAATAAGTAATTATCATGTGGATAAAAATGTTTGATAATTTTAATTTAGGGTATTAATTGCTACTTTTGCATTTTATTTATTTTATTTTAATGTTTTGTTTACTATTTGTAGTGAATTTTGTTGTGATTATATTTTTTTATTTATTCCCTCTACTTTTTTTAAATATTTTTTTTTTTTTTTTTTTTTTTTTTTTTAATTTTTTTAAATTGTGATTATATTATACCGAGATCAATACTAGTGGAATCATTTTATAAGAGAGGTTTTTTGGTGTTACCAGTCTTATCAATAACAAAACCGATTATGCCAATGGTAACGCCTGCCAATTATGCCTACGGTAGTCGCAGTGATAACCGCCTTATGTAAAAGCCTTAATAAAAATGAAATAAAATAAAAAATAAATAAAGATAAATATAAATAAAATTAGAATAAAAATAGAAATAGAAATAACAAGTTTGTAAGAATATTAATGATAATAACAATAATAATAATAATAATAATAATAATAATAAAAATAATAATAATAATAATAAAAATAGTAATAATAATAATAATAATAATAATAATAATAATAATAATAATAATAATAATAATAATAGTAATACTGATAAATACCGCCATCAATTACCATCTTGCTACTTGTGAAGTCATTGGGCGAAATAAGTCGACAAGTGATGGTAGGCTTTTTTTAATTCCACTACCAATGACAAGGACTAAGTACCAGTTAATAATTAAGTGTTCAAGGTAGTGATCGAGGGGTTAAGTAATTGAGATTAGTCTAAGTGATATCAGTGTTGATAGCTGTCCTAGTTATGGGTTTATGTTAGAATTGGTAGTATGGCTGAGAGGTTATTGAGGCTGTGCTTTATAGGTAGAGATTTGATATTATTGGTAGTTCGGAGGGGTGGTTATATATTTATAGATTCATCATGACTTGTTGGGGTGGGATTGGGTTGTAAATTTGGGTGGGTGAGTAGGGGGTTATAGTGTGTTTTGGGGTAGTGTATAGTGGGGGTTTAATGTTATCATTCATTTTTGTAAAAAACAAAAAACTGTTAATTTTATGTTGAAGTTAAGTAGGGTTGGTGTGGAGTTAAGGTGGGGTATGTGGGTTGCTAAGGAGGTAGAGTCTACTATGTTTACAGTTGATAGATGTCTCTTGTTTTCTATTTAAGAGTTTGTTTTTGTCCTTAAAGCGTAGACTCTACCTCCTTAGCAACCCACATACCCCACCTTAACTCCACACCAACCCTACTTAACTTCAACATAAAATTAACAGTTTTTTGTTTTTTACAAAAATGAATGATAACATTAAACCCCCACTATACACTACCCCAAAACACACTATAACCCCCTACTCACCCACCCAAATTTACAACCCAATCCCACCCCAACAAGTCATGATGAATCTATAAATATATAACCACCCCTCCGAACTACCAATAATATCAAATCTCTACCTATAAAGCACAGCCTCAATAACCTCTCAGCCATACTACCAATTCTAACATAAACCCATAACTAGGACAGCTATCAACACTGATATCACTTAGACTAATCTCAATTACTTAACCCCTCGATCACTACCTTGAACACTTAATTATTAACTGGTACTTAGTCCTTGTCATTGGTAGTGGAATTAAAAAAAGCCTACCATCACTTGTCGACTTATTTCGCCCAATGACTTCACAAGTAGCAAGATGGTAATTGATGGCGGTATTTATCAGTATTACTATTATTATTATTATTATTATTATTATTATTATTATTATTATTATTATTACTATTTTTATTATTATTATTATTATTACTATTTTTATTATTATTATTATTATTATTATTATTATTGTTATTATCATTAATATTCTTACAAACTTGTTATTTCTATTTCTATTTTTATTCTAATTTTATTTATATTTATCTTTATTTATTTTTTATTTTATTTCATTTTTATTAAGGCTTTTACATAAGGCGGTTATCACTGCGACTACCGTAGGCATAATTGGCAGGCGTTACCATTGGCATAATCGGTTTTGTTATTGATAAGACTGGTAACACCAAAAAACCTCTCTTATAAAATGATTCCACTAGTATTGATCTCGGTATAATATAATCACAATTTAAAAAAATTAAAAAAAAAAAAAAAAAAAAAAAAAAAAAAAAATATTTAAAAAAAGTAGAGGGAATAAATAAAAAAATATAATCACAACAAAATTCACTACAAATAGTAAACAAAACATTAAAATAAAATAAATAAAATGCAAAAGTAGCAATTAATACCCTAAATTAAAATTATCAAACATTTTTATCCACATGATAATTACTTATTAGAATTAAAATAAAATGAGAATTACGGTTGTAACCATAATTCTCATTTTAAATTTAACTCACTCCGGCCGTCGCCCCATCCCCCTCCTCCCACCCCGGCCGAGATTTAGATTGACACAGCACATGACACGTGCAAAACCTCCCACGTAATAATTTGAAACACGACTTGTTGGAGTCCCCCCCCCTCCCCTCTCATGTCCCATGTCGCCGTTACAGACAAAGCCCCAACTCTATCCCCCTCCCCCTCCAATGTATTTTCAATTTTCAATCTCCCGTTAGAGTGAACTTAAAATTTTAAGCCATTTGAATTCCTTTCGCCCGACGAGTTGGTAGCTACTCGCGCCAATGAAACAAAACCTGTTTTGTCGCAATTAATGGAATAAAATCAAAAAAAATATATATATATATATATATATATATATATATATATATATATATATATATATATATATATATAGAGAGAGAGAGAGAGAGAGAGAGAGAGAGAGAGAGAGAGATATGAAGAGTTTGAATTACCTACTAGACACAATCCTCAAGTGTCTTTGGTCTCTCTGTACAAGGGTTTGTCAGGATAACATGACATCAGGATACTTCACCCCTACAAGTAAACCCTGACCAAATATTCAAAATAATAGTATTTGCAGCACAAAGATCCCCTCAGCACGGCTATACACTTGCCCATACGAGGAATGGTGCACCTTCTAGTGATGTTATCTCAAGTAAGACCACTTAGCTGGATACTCCACCAGACAAGATGAATTCTTGTCTTGGAATACGGTAAGACCAAGAGACCACAAGAAAGATATACTATATCACATAGTTAACTGGTCAATTGGGGAGAGAAAATTAAATGTTCTTAATTTCTTTACTAACTCAACGTTTGAGAAATAAAGAACTTTAATAGAATATTCTAATATCTATGTATCCGATATAGAGTTCAAGTGTTAGCCCCAGGAAGGGGCCTCTTGATTTCTGAGAACTTTGACTAAAGTAAAATGAAACAAAAATATATACGTATGTATGTATTTTTATCTATATATATATATATATATATATATATATATATATATATATATATATATAGAATCAAATATAAACCAAAAATAAACTTTTAGTAGATAGAACCTATAGTGAAATGGTTTAAGCTCAATATACGAGATAGAGCAATTATAAAGGTAGAAGAAATAAGAGTGATAAACATGTACGAATGTCCAGATTCATTTCAAACTTAGATTGTTCAATGCAAGGTATATTATTTAATAAACTAATGTTTATTGTTCTTTCCTTAAGCCAAGGCTTTTCAAAGATCGAAATCTTATCAGAGGAGATATACAGATAGATAAGTTGGCTGTGGAAATGTTTGAACTTTGACTTTTCCACAGCCAACTTATCTATCTGTATATCTCCTCTAATGATAAGATTTCGATCTTTGAAAAGCCTTGGCTTAAGGAAAGAACAATAAACATTAGTTTATTAAATAATATACCTTGCATTGAACAATCTAAGTTTGAAATGAATCTGGACATTCGTACATGTTTATCACTCTTATTTCTTCTACCTTATATATATATATATATATAAATAAATAAATAAATTAAAGGTATTTTATTTAAAAACTATACATTACAGTATCGCATGTACCCGGCTTTCATTGATCCAGCTCGCCATACTGGATCTGGAGTAGAATTTGGCTGGTAAGAAACAGATCGATTTATTAGTACCTTTTAACAGGTGAAGACTCAGAGAGAAAAAAGTGAATAAGCACCTTGTTCCCTACCAGATTGATGAAACCTGGGTAAACCTAACAGACACTGTAGTTTATAGTTTTTAAATAAATATTTGTAAAACCTATGATCGAGCACTTTATTATTATTTTTTTCAACTAACTTGTGATATGTGAAACAGGGAAGCGGGACAAATCTCAGAATCGCGTCAAAACGAAACTGAGGCTAAAGATCCTGCATAAACTATATAATTGTTTATATATATATATATATATATATATATATATATATATATATATATATATATATATAAATAAACAAGTCGATATGCGGCTATCTTCAGCCATATTTGATCAGAGGACCATATATATATATATATATACATAATGTACGAGGAACAATATAGGAATATATATATAAGTACATATGTGCATTCATGTTTCAGCTGCAACTTTATTCCAAGTTACAGCATTCTCAGTCTAGTTAATATGGTCTGAGGATGCTGGATAATGTTTGTGTAAATAAAAAAAATTATACTATAATACAACTCAATCTGTTATTGAGCACTGTCTTATAAATACAGTAGTTTCATTAGATTAACACCTAGGAAACAGCAACAATACAAGCACTATATATATGTGTGTGTGTGTGTGTGTGTGTGTGTGCATATATATATATATACATACACAATAATATTTTTATAAATAAATATTAATTATTTAAATACCTACAGACATCGATGTTTCATGCTAACGCAATCTTCAGTGTAGGAACTAATTCTCAACGGTCGGTGGGCGCGAACCCCGATCACAAATCGCCACTGATTCGTAGTCGAGGATCTTATCCATCGGCCATAGCCAATTAGTTAGTAAATATAGAGGAATTTTAAATGTAAATAGCTAATCGGCGACTATGTACCAAGCAGTATAGAGTGATCTACGAAACGGCGTTCGGATCGTGCATATATATATATAAAAATAAATATGTGTGTGTGTGTGTGTGTGTGTGTGTGTGTGTAGACAGACAACCATGAAATCACACTAATTCTACTTTGCTTACCCCAGCATTGCTTCTTGTCATCATGGACTTCTCATTGCCACTAAACTTAAAGCCACAAGATGGCCGGTTCACTATCAACTCATCATTCCGAGCATATCCATTGTCTCTCCAGTTAGAAAGAAATCACAATATTCTTTTTGACAACATTCCTTCTGTATTTAGCACATTTTTTTTGTTTATTATTCAAATAATCTATTTATTATTCAAATAATCTTCCGCGCGGTGGATGTGAAAATGCATTTTTTGCTGTCTTATTTTGTATCAGGCATTAAACGTATGAAACAGATAAACACAACATCTATGACAACATTTATTTATTTGGTGGAACATATATGAATATATATATATATCGACTTGAATTATATTTTTAGGCAGTTTTACTCCAATGCAATAATGACATTCACATAGTCAAGAGAGGGAGGGAGAGAGAGGGATCAGGGAGAGAGAAAGAGGGATCAAGAGGAGAGAGAAAGAGGGATCAAGAGGAGAGAGACAGCAAGAGAGAAAGAGGGATCAAGAGGAGAGAGACAGCAAGAGAGAAAGAGGGATCAAGAGGAGAGAGACAGCAAGAGAGAAAGAGGGATCAAGAGGAGAGAGACAGCAAGAGAGAAAGAGGGATCAAGAGGAGAGAGACAGCAAGAGAGAAAGAGGGATCAAGAGGAGAGAGACAGCAAGAGAGAAAGAGGGATCAAGAGGAGAGAGACAGCAAGAGAGAAAGAGGGATCAAGAGGAGAGAGACAGCAAGAGAGAAAGAGGGATCAAGAGGAGAGAGACAGCAAGAGAGAAAGAGGGATCAAGAGGAGAGAGACAGCAAGAGAGAAAGAGGGATCAAGAGGAGAGAGACAGCAAGAGAGAAAGAGGGATCAAGAGGAGAGAGACAGCAAGAGAGAAAGAGGGATCAAGAGGAGAGAGACAGCAAGAGAGAAAGAGGGATCAAGAGGAGAGAGACAGCAAGAGAGAAAGAGGGATCAAGAGGAGAGAGACAGCAAGAGAGAAAGAGGGATCAAGAGGAGAGAGACAGCAAGAGAGAAAGAGGGATCAAGAGGAGAGAGAGACAGCAAGAGAGAAAGAGGGAGAGACAGATACCCCTCCTCCTCTGATAGGTCCATTCAGTATTTTAATACTTTCCAGATCATTACTAACCTACGAAAAAAAAAGACAAGAAAAAAAGAAAAAATCCCAAATCTCTCTTCGCCACTAACACCCACATTTCAATTCCTCCTCAGATTTCCAGGCTGGTGGATACTGATTAAAAGCCACACCCAACAAAATGCTCTTCTTGGGTGGGTTCAGGTAAAAACAGACTAAAAGAAACAGGAAATTATATTCTTCGTCTTAATTTAATCAGTGCGGTTTAGAAGGAGATGGAAACGTTATTTTAAACTTAAACAGAACCGACTGACCAACGGACGAAAAGAGCTTCTTAAAAAGTTATGTGGACAGAGCTAAAATCTCCCTCCCTTCTTCCTCTTTCTCCCCCTTCTATTTTTGTGTATGTGTATGTGTGTGTGTGTGGGGTGGGGGGGGGGGCGAGTGATGCAAACATCATGCACTTTCTTTTTTTTTTAATGATATTTCACCCCAAACAAGGCAGGACGCCACTATAGACGTAAGGGGCTACTGAGAATTAGAGAGTAGGTTCAGGGTGTCATTCTACGTTGGGAGCTGTGCAGCGAGATGTCTGTTTACATTAGTTTTAAACCCTTGCATGTCTGTATTGTAGGGTAAACAGGGTGCAGGCAGGGAGTTCCAGAGGGCAGCAGCACGAGGAAAGAAGCTATTGGAGTAGAAGGCTCTCCAGCATCTGGAGACCTCCACAGTGAATGGATGGGATTTAGCTGATTGTCGAGTTAGTCTAGTGAATTTACGTATTAAAAGGTTTAAGAGTGTCTTAAAATTTTGAACCGATTCTGGGTTGTGTATGTAAACTAGCTATCTATCTAAATGAATAAATGTGAAAGTTTCTTTCATTTATCACTGCTATACTACCATCGAAACGGGGTACTATTATTTAAATAACTAATACAACAGTCTTTTGAAATGATGTATTATACACTAGAGTGCAACAACCCAAACACAGCTATTTATATACCTAATTTGCATAAATATTTTTTTAAACAGTTTATAATAAATTAATGTTTGGTGTTATTCGTTTGTAATTTTATTGTCCTAATATATATATATATATATATATATATATAGTCTCGGAAGTTTCTCAAACATTAAAACTATATTAAAAAAAAATTAAAAAATAAAAAAAATTATAGTCCCAAGTCTTCCAGTGGAAAATCACTCATGTAAGTCAATTTATTTTTTACAGTTATTATATTAGTTTATTTCTAACACTATTTTAAGGGATCATCAGTTGTTTACGATGAAAAACTGTTTCGGGAATTTATATATTATTTATATATTATTTATATATTTATATATATAGGAGTTTATATGAAAAATATTTTTTTTTAGTTTATATAACCCTTATAACACCATCCAAATTGTTTTAAAAGAAAAAACAAGCTTGATGAAGTTTCCGGCTTCAGATCATATGCACTGGTTGGTTGCATTCCAATGACCAAAAAAAATCAGTTCACAATCATAATTTTTTTTTTTTTTTTTTTTTAATTTCTTTATTTCGGTGAATGTCTATACATTTTTCTTGCAGTCTTAGGTGCATTTCACAACAAAAGACTACGTTTTTCTTGCAGGATTGTGAAACGTGCGTAAGACGGAAAGCAAAAATATAGGCATTCACCGAAATAAAGAAATAAAACAATTTATTTTTTTAAATTATGATTGTAGACTGATTTTTATTGGAATGCAACCAACCAATATATACACACACACACACACACACATATATATATATATATTATTAAAAATAACCGACAATTTTTGTCTGGTTATTTTAGTGTTGATCCCTTCAATTTTCCGGATTAAAATCTTAATCTCGGAAGGAAATTGGCTGATGAAACTGCCATAGTGTACATGTTGGTCCAGAGTACTTTCTGACCCGTCTGGGTCCATCGTCAGTGGAATAATGACAAACAGGTAAAGACCTGGAGTGAGATTTATAATTAATTATAGCGGGAAAATTTAACTATGTTTATTAGGTATTATAAGCATTTAAGTATATTAGTACTAGTGTTAAAATTAATCTTGTTAATAGCAGGTTTTTTAGTTTTAATGAGTAAAGCTTCTAATTGTCGGTTATTTTTAATAATACGTGTCTTAAAGAAAAAATGCTGCCTCGATACACATATATATATATATATATATATGTATGTATGAGAGAGAGAGAGATAGATAGATAGATAGATAGATATTACATGCATACATGCAATAGCTTCATTGATATTAACAATAATTAAAGTGATTTAATAAAAAAGAAAAAGGATAAGTGACCAAAACCGTACTTAAAAAATTATGTTCATTAATTTTCAAGGGAAGTAATTTAAGAGAAAACTATTAGGTTTTAAATTACAATAAATTTATATTCAAGATTTGTAATGTAAAAAAATATACTTAGAGCTAGATTAATAGCTGCCAGATGGCAGACAATTTTTTAGCTTGTACATCATAAAAGTCCACAGAGACTGTTTCGCTATATAACAGCTCTTCAGTGTTGCTATACAGACAACTGCTTCAAGACAGAATCTAACTTCGACCGTTTAGTTAACAGCGATTCTATTTCGCCGTCAGGCAGACGATATATGTAAGTACAATCTCAATCATTATATAAACACTGTCAACTATTGGAGACTGCTCTATTTGTGTTTACAATGCATTTTGCATTATCACTAATGGTAGTTGGCGATTTTACTTACCACAGTGCTCAACCCAAGTAGGTTATTTTTATATTCATAAGTGTAGTCACAGCTTTATAAGTCATAAACATGACAAAAGTGATCTTTTTTTCCTCCCTTTATCTCTTCACCCGACCCTCTCTCTTATGTTTCCCCATCAATCTGCTCTTCCCGTTTCTCTACCAAATGTGTCGGCTTTTTTTTTGTATCTATTTCTTCCCCATCCATTTTTAAATTAAAATTACAATTCTCATCTTTAATCCTTTAAAAGAATTTTTTTTCAAAAGAACGGAATTTCTATGGATTCAGCTAAAAGTAAATGTTATTTACTATATCAAACGTTAAGCTTAGTAAAATTTAAAAAAAGTTTTCTTAACTAATATAACTGGTGAGACTTTAAAAGTTGAACCTAAATAGCATTTAAGCAGACATAATTTTCCAGTAGCTTCTTTCCAAGAACTGCAGGCTTGTGGAACTCTTGCTGCTGACTGTTTTCCTCCTATCTATAGCCTTGGTCTTTTCAAAACTAAGGCATCTCCTATCTTTGTGTTAATCATCTTTCGTTCTTTTTAGCTCCTTACATCAAGTGACTTCATATCTTGTCTGGAGCGATTTCCATTAAAAAAAAATCAAACTTTGATTCTGAATTGCTCATTTTCATTATTAGTATTATACCATATTATTGACACTATAAATTATAATAACGTATTTCTCTACAATTTATTTTAAGAATTGTGTAGTCCTGCCCAGATAACTGGTAAAATGGAAACATTTTTCAATTATGATCGAAAAATAAAAATTAGCAAGGGTAATAATATTTTCAATTGAAGAATATAAAAAGAGTTGTCTATTTTACAATTAAAATTTTATTTCTTTTTCTGTACAAGTTTAAAAAATATGTAAACAAATAAAAATTAAAACATAAAATGGTTTGATTGCATCCCGGGCAACGCCAGATATGCATATATAGTTAGAACTATTTTAAGTGTAAGTAATAATATTTAAACTTACTCCCCCCATTCAATAATCATTCTTTGTGTATTTATTTAATTTTTAGAAACAAGACAAATTGTTTTCATGTATTTACATAAATTTGGAAAAAAAACTGGTGCTTTTTGTGATAATAATCCAAGCCAAGTTCTGTAAATACGATTATTCTCATTGCTGTTATGCAGACTTGTTTATTGTATAGAAAAAGGAATATTTCAAGATTCAGTAAAAAAAAAACAACAAAAAAAACGGGTAGCTTTTTTTTATATATACATATATTTTTTACTTTTTTTTTTACTGTGTAAATGAAACAATTCCCAGGGCCATTTTCCCCCAGAAACTGCCAAGGATGACTAGAACTCTTGATTTTGTCTGACACATATATGTAAATCTATGCTCATGCACACAATTATGCTCACATCTACATATACACTCACAAATCTATATGCACGCACCTACATACACTCACATCTATACACGCACGTACCTACATACACTCACATCTATACACACGCACGCACCTACATACACTCACATCTATACACGCACGCACCTACATACACTCACATCTATACACGCACGCACCTACATACACTCACATCTATACACGCACGCACCTACATACACTCACATCTATACATGCACGCACCTACATACACTCACATCTATATACGCACGCATCTATACACACACACGCACCTACATACTCACAAATCTATACACATGCACGCACCTACATACATCTATACACACGCATGCGCCAACATACACTCACAAATCTATACGCACGCACCTACATACACTCACAAATCTATACACACGCACGCACCTACATACTCACAAATCTATACACACGCACACACCTACATACACTCACAAATCTATACACACGCACACACCTACATACATCTATACACACGCACTCACCTACATACACTCACAAATCTATACGCACGCACCAACATCCATCAACACACGCACACACCTACATACACTCGCATCTATACACACGCACCTACATACACTCACATCTATACACACGCACGCACCTACATACACACTCATATCTATAACACACACACATTTATACACACTCATATCTATAACACACATCTATACACACACACGCACCTACATACACACTCATATCTATAACACACACACATTTATACACACTCATATCTATAACACACATCTATACACACACATCTACATATACGCTCACATATCTACACTCACACGTGTATATATACACTCCCATATCTATACACCAAGTGCACACCATACATACATATGTACACGTTCTATGTAGGTATTTTATTTATTATCAGTTTTGAGTGTTTATAAATCACACATGGCTTGTGTTCTTCCTATTTTTATACTTTGCACCAACCCTTTCCCCTAAAAAAAACAAAAAACATTGACACGAATGACAGTCCCCCCCCCCACCCACACACGCGAAACCCTATTTCCATTTTACCCTTTGACTGTTATTTAACCCTCAATACGGTTTCTCTTAGTACGCTTCTATAAAAAAAAAGCTTTCTTTATTTTTCAAAAGACTTGAGTCTCTTAAAGTGCCACCCCACCATAACCTCCGAGCGGGCATCTGGTTTCGGGGTAACATCCATCTTCGTGATACTGAAAATAGTTATCAAATGTCAACAATCCTGCAAATTTGGAATTCTTTACTTGCACCAGTTGCAAGTTAATGCAATGCCAAGTAAAGCTCTCACGATCCTGCAGTTAGGACCGACCTCTAACTGGACACAGACATATTTGGGAAGGGAGGGGGTAACACTACCATTCCAGGAAGAGCATAAAATATTTAAAGTTTTCAATTCATAGAAATTAATTTTGCAAATCTTTTTTTTTTTCACAATTAAACATTTATTTTTCAGTATCTTAGATAAAAAAAATTTTGAACCAAAAATGCACACATCACAACCATGAGTTGATCTTTAATAATTGAACACCATGGTATTAGAATAAAAACTTGTTTGAACTAAAAATGCATAGATCACAACCATGAGTTGATCTTTAATAATTGAACACCATGGTATTAGAATAAAAACTTGTTTGAACTAAAAATGCATAGATCACAACCATGAGTTGATCTTTAATAATTGAACGCCATGGTATTAGAATAAAAACTTGTTTGAACTAAAAATGCATAGATCACAACCATGAGTTGATCTTTAATAATTGAACGCCATGGTATTAGAATAAAAACTTGTTTGAACTAAAAATGCATAGATCACAATCATGAGTTGATCTTTAATAATTGAACGCCATGGTATTAGAATAAAAACTTGTTTGAACTAAAAATGCATAGATCACAACCATGAGTTGATCTTTAATAATTGAACGCCATGGTATTAGAATAAAAACTTGTTTGAACTAAAAATGCATAGATCACAACCATGAGTTGATCTTTAATAATTGAACGCCATGGTATTAGAATAAAAACTTGTTTGAACTAAAAATGCATAGATCACAACCATGAGTTGATCTTTAATAATTGAACGCCATGGTATTAGAGTCAAAACTCGTTTGAACTAAAAATACACAGACCATGCCCTGATGTTTATTTAGTATTAAACGTCCTGGTGTAACTTTTTGAACACCCTAAAATTCATCATAGAATGAGTACTACAGTTAGAATTTATATCTCAGTTGCAGTTCTACTAGTCGGGTTCCTTAGATATAGCCCGACCATGCCTGAAAATTTAGTTGATGTATAGATAATTCTTGCATTTAATGCACAAATTAACGAATTCATATCTTTACAAGAATTTTCTATGGCACTAATAAAAATCTTATTTTTTGTAATTTAAAAAGTATTTACACAATTTGATCTACTTTTTCTTAAAAGAAAGCATATCGGAGTAAGCATTCTATAAAGACCTACATATAGTGCAACTGATCCAGACCTGGAGGCCTATTGGAAAAGCTCCATTCTTTGCTTTCATAATTAAATTACACAAATTTAATTCATAATTTTTAGATATAACAAATTCAAACATTTTGAAATAAGCCTTCATTTCTTGTGCTTATTTTTTATCAGGAATTGGCTTTCAGTACAGACCGTCATGCATACGCCTTTGGTACAGAAGGCCGCGAGTAGGCCTTCAGTATAGAACATCGTGGGTAGGCCTTCAGTATAGAACGTCGTGGGTAGGCCTTCAGTATAGAACGTCGTGGGTAGGCCTTCAGTATAGAACGTCATGGGTAGGCCTTTTGTATAGAACGTCGTGGGTAGGCCTTCAGTATAGAACATCGTGGGTAGGCCTTCAGTATAGAACGTCATGGGTAGGCCTTTTGTATAGAACGTCGTGGGTAGGCCTTCAGTATAGAACGTCATGGGTAGGCCTTTTGTATAGAACATCGTGGGTAGGCCTTCAGTATAGAACATCGTGGGTAGGCCTTCAGTATAGAACGTCATGGGTAGGCCTTCAGTATAGAACGTCGTGGGTAGGCCTTCAGTATAGAACGTCATGGGTAGGCCTTTTGTATAGAACATCGTGGGTAGGCCTTCAGTATAGAACGTCGTGGGTAGGCCTTTTGTATAGAACGTCGTGGGTAGGCCTTCAGTATAGAACATCGTGGGTAGGCCTTTTGTATAGAACGTCGTGGGTAGGCCTTCAGTATAGAACGTCATGGGTAGGCCTTCAGTATAGAACGTCGTGGGTAGGCCTTCAGTATAGAACGTCATGGGTAGGCCTTTTGTATAGAACGTCGTGGGTAGGCCTTCAGTATAGAACATCGTGGGTAGGCCTTCAGTATAGAACGTCGTGGGTAGGCCTTTTGTATAGAACATCGTGGGTAGGCCTTCAGTATAGAACGTCGTGGGTAGGCCTTCAGTATAGAACGTCATGGGTAGGCCTTTTGTATAGAACGTCGTGGGTAGGCCTTCAGTATAGAACATCGTGGGTAGGCCTTCAGTATAGAACGTCATGGGTAGGCCTTCAGTATAGAACGTCGTGGGTAGGCCTTCAGTATAGAACGTCATGGGTAGGCCTTTTGTATAGAACATCGTGGGTAGGCCTTCAGTATAGAACGTCGTGGGTAGGCCTTTTGTATAGAACGTCGTGGGTAGGCCTTCAGTATAGAACATCGTGGGTAGGCCTTTTGTATAGAACGTCGTGGGTAGGCCTTCAGTATAGAACATCGTGGGTAGGCCTTCAGTATAGAACGTCATGGGTAGGCCTTCAGTATAGAACGTCGTGGGTAGGCCTTCAGTATAGAACGTCATGGGTAGGCCTTTTGTATAGAACGTCGTGGGTAGGCCTTCAGTATAGAACATCGTGGGTAGGCCTTCAGTATAGAACGTCGTGGGTAGGCCTTTTGTATAGAACATCGTGGGTAGGCCTTCAGTATAGAACGTCGTGGGTAGGCCTTCAGTATAGAACGTCATGGGTAGGCCTTTTGTATAGAACGTCGTGGGTAGGCCTTCAGTATAGAACATCGTGGGTAGGCCTTCAGTATAGAACGTCGTGGGTAGGCCTTTTGTATAGAACGTCGTGGGTAGGCCTTTTGTATAGAACATCGTGGGTAGGCCTTCAGTATAGAACGTCATGGGTAGGCCTTTTGTATAGAACGTCGTGGGTAGGCCTTCAGTATAGAACATCGTGGGTAGGCCTTCAGTATAGAACGTCATGGGTAGGCCTTCAGTATAGAACGTCATGGGTAGGCCTTCAGTATAGAACGTCATGGGTAGGCCTTTTGTATAGAACGTCGTGGGTAGGCCTTCAGTATAGAACGTCGTGGGTAGGCCTTTTGTATAGAACGTCGTGGGTAGGCCTTCAGTATAGAAAGTCATGGGTAGGCCTTCAGTATAGAACGTCGTGGGTAGGCCTTCAGTATAGAATGCCTTGACCCTATTTAGCTTAAAATTTTATTTTGAGACATTCAGAAAGAAAGTTTCTCAGCATTCAATCCATATTCATGTGAAATTAGTTTTTCTTTCTCATTGAAATGTAAATTAATTTATTTTGCAATATCTTGTTCAAAACTCGGCAACATTCCCATATGGGAATATGACCTCATCTCAAACTCAGCTTTTGATATAAGTATCTTTTTTAGGATTTCGATTCTTGCATACAATGATTACAATTTGCAAATATCAGCTCACTGAAAATGGGATCTAATTGTTCCAAGGAAAATGTTAGTTGCTGCAAACCAAGGCAATACCAAACTGAGGACTCATGACCATGCAGTTAGAATCTTTGACTTGAGGCAGAAATGGTTGTCGGGGTTCCATTTAATATCATCTTGATTCGGTGTAATTGAAGCAGCCATATTTCGGTCTTTAATCAGAGATGCTAACCGCATGGTCACCAAGCTTTTATTTGCTATCACATTCGTCTATGCATGATTGATACACATATAATTTCTTGAGATACCATTTCCACTCATATTTTATCTGTTTGCTTACCAGGTTTCTATTTCATTTCACCAAGATCAGTGGTTACCAACTGGTGGTCCATGCAAAAATTTAATGGTCCACAAAAAATTGAGACATTATTTCAATTTTTATGAAGATTCAGATTAAAAAATGACAACAAAACATATTATGGATGATATTATCGATGTTCAAGACCATGTAAATCTCGAAATAAACATGTACACAAATTTGACATGATAAAGCCATAGTATAACCTACCATGACTTGCAAAGTCATGTTTAATACTTGTTACTGAATAGTTTATTACTATTACTGTTGTGAACTAGTTACTAGATGGTTTCTACACCAGGTATTTCTACTCCCCTGCTTGGGAAAACATTACACATTAAGTATCTACTTAAATAAAGTTTTCCTGAATCATCATGAAAATCGAACATAAGTTCCCTACCAATAGCTAATTTTCGAGTTATCTAAGTACAAACTACTCTCAAGAAATACTCCCAAGAAATACCAATTGGCAATGACGCTGTAAGAGATGTAAAAGAAGCAATTCATAGGAATATTTTAACGCTGACCGTTTCTCAAAAGTTTACTAGGATAATTTTCTACAAACATTGCATAGCAATATAGAAAGAGACAGAATGTAATTTCAGCAGTGAAGTATGGATTACAACATCGAAAATCTTGCTATGACTATCAACTTCCAGCTAATGCACTTAAGATATGAAGGGCCATGAAATCATAAGCCAGGAATCAGGAGAATCAAGCAGGAGCAGTTGAGGAGGATATTGAATGGGATGAAGTTAATTTTGATTCAATTTCGAATACATTGAATAATTGCTTCAATTTAGAAATTCATATGTATAACATAAGTTTTCTGATTATTATTATGTAAATGTATTTACCTTTTTTTTTCTTAATTCATATCAGTGGTCTGCCAAATTTAAAATTATACATGAAGTTCAAAAGGTTGGTGACCGCCGACCTAGATGACCCAAAACCAAGTTATACAACTGGTCTGGCAGTTAGAATCTCCGACTGGATCTAGGTATGCAGTGGGCTAAATTACCACAAATCAAAGTGATACTAAATAGAAACCAGATCAGATAACTATATAGTTGAGATATCTGACTAGATGCACGGTATGAGATGGCCCCAATTATTATCATGCAAAATGATGCCAAATATGTTGGATAATGGCCCTATGTGAATGGACGTATCTGTTGGAAATCGTTGGTTTGACTTGCGCGAATTAACACGGGGTGGACCCGGCAGTCAAGTGCAGAATAGGGCCTGTTCTCACAGTCGAAAATCACAGACGTGACAAGTTCACCGTGTGACGAAATCCCAGATCAAGGGTCAATGTGCACGTGCGAGAGGCTCTATGACGTAACAGGCCCTTGCGTGGGAAACAGAGGGATCCGTGACGTCACTTGTTCTTCGTGAGCAAGGTCACACAAGATGGTTAGCCAATCAAGATTCCACCACCACCACCTGCGGACTTCAGAGTTCGGCTAAGTCATCCTTGATAATCGTTGTCCAGCTCTTCAGCTGTCCACCGACACACTTGTGTCACCTAGGAAGAGAGGTAGGGAGGATTACATCGCGAATTAGCTCTCCCTCCGGACAACGAGCTGCGTGGCCAAACCATTGAAGACATCACTGCAGCAGATTAGATGGCAAAGACTTAAGATTGAAGTGTATGCAGAGAACAGCAGTCGGGACATGGTCAGCTCACTGGTAATGCAAGATGCGGCTGTCTCAGTCATTGTTAAAGACTTCCCGCTTCTGCTGATCATCCATCCGTATTGTCCATGTCTTGCGGCCATAGAGGATGATCGACCGGATGACAGATTGGTAGCTACGCCTTTTTGTTGATATTGAAGTCTCCCTATGCCGCCATAAAGAAAAGTGTGTGTGTCAACAGGCGTGTGAGTAACCAATAGCAAAACAGTCTGAAACACAGATTAATCTTTCCTACCGTGTTTATGGAAAAAAAAGACAGACAAAAAAAAAACAACCAAAAAACGACTTTGATGATGTGCTAGTGATAAGTAGTAAAAAAAACATTAAAATAATTTGAAAAATGTTTAATTAATGAAATCTTGGGGAAAAAAAAAAAAAAAAAAAAAAGGCAAATTTACGAATAATTTAAAAAGTTAATTGAGCTGACAGGACATTTTTTTTTTGGGGGGGGGGGTGATTTTCGTAAACAACACCAATCAGTTTCAACTAATAAAATTAAATTTAAGAGAAAGACATTGAGTGACGATGCTGAGGGAAGGAGGCAGGAATCCATTCTTTGATAAAGCGAAAAGTCATCTAACTCCCCTATCATCATTGTGAATCATTCGAAGTGTTAGCCTTGACGGCAAAATTAACATTTTCAATTTTCAGGCAAAAACTGTCATAAGAGGAAAAAGGAGAACAAGGTAAGAAAAGACAGAGAAATGAAGACAAAGAGAAAAAATAGAAAAAAAAGAAAAAGTGAGAAAGAGAAGAAAGAGAAAAAGAAATAAAATCTAACCAAATAGCGACGAAAAAATAAAGAGGTAAGGCTCTAGCGATTTGGTAGAAATCAGCTTTTTCTTATTTAAAACAAAAAAAAAAGCAAATTTTGACCCAAAAATGATCCATGTTTCGTCCTCTTCTCTTTCAGCTTAAATTTTGAGACCATGCAGATGTGAGAAGCATTAGCTGCTTGTGATATTAAGAACTTGAGGCTGAAAACAAAAAATTATGCTTCGCTAGTGTTTGCACTAATATTTCAGGAAGTGCTTTAGGAGAACATTGAAACAACGATAACAATAATTCCTAAGCAGAAATGAAAAAGGTTCTATCTCCACTTTTTTGTACTTTTTTGTACTTTCGTGATATGGGAGACTCTAGAGATTTAAGCGGAAATCCGCTTTTTCTGAATTTAAAAGAAGTGGAAATCTGCTAAAAATCAGAGAACTCCATCCTTAGTGTGTGTGTGCATGCGTGTGAAGGGGGAGAGAAAAATGCTGTAATTTTGTCTATTTTTTTTTTCTACATTCATTTTAACAAAATATTAGTTATGAAAATCAGACTTTTATTGTAATAGATGGCAAAAATGACCTAAAACGTTTCTTCTCTCTCTCTCATATCGCAGTCTAATAATACCAACGCATTTTATTGAAAAGGGAAATGGTATCTCTGAACCAAAAGATGCCGAGTTCCTTAACATCCTGCCTAGTAATCGAGAGAGGGTGGGGGGGGGGGACACACAAAAAGTCATGTAATTTGTTTTCCTATTTAAATTTGTTTTATTATTCGATGCTATTTTAATAAGCTGATGCAGAACAAGTTTACGCCGAAAATATCCTTCGCTTCCTGCCAGATCCTCGAATCATCGCTTGGCCATTCACAGCCGCTGTGGAACCAGAAATACAAGACTATGATCTTAAATGCGGATGGGAAATTAAAATGCTAACTTTAGAAACTAAAACATTTATAGACTTGAAAGTCATAAAAGTTAAAAAATATAATTCTTTATGGATGTGGATATCCGCTGAAAAAGATTCGAAAAAAATATCAAGCGATTTAAAAGATTTGGGTGAGCACAGGAGGAAAATCATTTTTATGAAAATTCAAAATCACACATACACAACACTCACACATTTACTTGCATATATATAAAGATAAACGAAAGAAGAGGGATAAACATGTACGAATGACAAATTTATTTCAACTTCGATTGTTCAATGCAAGGTGTACTCGGTAAAAACATGTTTATTATTGTTTCCTTAAGCCAAGGCTTTTCAAAGATTAAAATCTTATCAAAGGAATTACATAGATGGATAAGTTGGCAGTGGAAAAGCCAAAACTTACTAACTGGACAGACCCCTTTTTTTTCTTCTTTTTTTTTTTTTTTCTTCTTTTTTTTCTTTTTTTTTTCTTCTTTTTTTTTTATTTTATTTTTTTTTTTTCTTCTTTTTTTTTTTTTTCATGCTCATTCTCATTCTCCATTATTTTTCAAATTTTGAATTTTGGCTTTTCCACTGCCAACTTATC
Organism: Sepiola atlantica; assembly: GCA_963556195.1. Lineage (NCBI taxonomy): Eukaryota > Metazoa > Mollusca > Cephalopoda > Sepiida > Sepiolidae > Sepiola > Sepiola atlantica. The sequence goes on along the minus strand of OY744552.1, from coordinate 23,021,383 downwards.
AATCTATGTAATTCCTCTGATGATAAGATTTTAATCTTTGAAAAGCCTTGGCTTAAGGAAACAATAATAAACATGTTTTTACCGAGTACACCTTGCATTGAACAATCGAAGTTGAAATAGATTTGTCATTCGTACATGTTTATCCCTCTTTCATTTATCTTCATAATTGCTCTATCTCGTATATTGAGCTTAAACCATTTCACTATAGGTTCTATCTACTAAATGTATGTATATATATATATATATATATATATATATATACAAGAATTTAGTATGTATCACAAGTTAGTTAATAAAAACAAAGTGCTCGATTGTAGGTTAGCTAATATAAAGTATCTTATTTAAAAACTATGCATTAAAGTGTTTGTTGGGGGTACCCGGATTTCATCGATCTGGTCATAGTAGAATCCGGCTGGTAGGAACCAAAAAAGGAGCACCACCTGACCTAAGCCAGTGATTTGTACTTGTTTCCTTTTTTTCTCTAGTCTTCACCTGTTGAACGGTACTGATGAATCGATTTGATTCCTACCAGCCAGATTCTACCCCAGATCCAATATGACCAAATCGATGAAAGCCGGGTAAACCCAACAGCAACTTTAATGTACAGTTGTTAAAAAAAATACCAACAGAAAAAAAAAAAATTATGGTCTGCCAAATTTTGAAGTGAAATATCACGAAAGTACAGATAGAACCTTTTTCATTTCGGCTTAGGAATTATTGTTATCGTTGTTTCAATGTTCTCCTAAAGCACTTCCTGAAATATTAGTGCGAACACTAGCGAAGCATAATTTTTTGTTTTCAGCCTCAAGTTCTTAATATCACAAGCAGCTAATGCTTCTCACATCTGCGTGGTCTCAAAATTTAAGCTGAAAGAGAAGAGGACGAAACATAGCTTCCACTCTCGCAACATGACATCACAGCCATGTGAGAATTTCCCTCTTTCCCACCACCTCTCCGCATATAACATGAGTGCGCAGATGACGACGATAGATACGATGGGATTTGAACTCGGCATGTCTAATTCCATAGAACACACAAACACAAACACGCACCCACCTACCTTGTTAATTTATGAACAAAATATCAGCTGACAAAATTTGAAGTCGAATATCACCACGAAAGTACAAAAAGTGCAGATAGAACCTTTTTAATTTCGGCCGAGGAATTATTGTTATCGTTGTTTCAATGTTCTCCTGAAGCACTTCCTGAAATGAGTCATGCAATCATCGAATCGATAACTATGGAGGAAACAAAAATCAAAAATAAGGAGTGTGTTCAGATGAAAATTATAAAGGCATACACATAATATATATGAATAAATCGACATTTTCCATCGGAAACCAAGTCATTTATTTGTGGCATATTTCTAGCATGACTTTACTATTTATATATACAGACGCATACACACATATATATATACTGGAAGAATACTCGTCCCGATTTAGTAATCGGAGGGATTACTAAATCGGGAACAAAACAGTTTTGTACCACTTTTATGTACCCTTACGAATATTAAAATTAATGGTGCTTTTAAGGAATAGGTATCCAGAAATTTGCAGTCGTGACCTAAAAAGTTTTGATTACGAACAGAGAAAGCCGAATCAAGTTCTAATGCTTCTGCATAATACGAACCGAACTAAACCGACTTTTGCTGAACTGAACCTAAAACTTGGGTTAGGGCGAAAAAGAAAAAAAATAGTTCGGTTCGTAGTGTGTAAAAGTACCAAAAACAGATTACAGAATACACTTAAATACAAGATAAATCAACAGCTTTTTTCATTAAATAACTTTTGAAAAAAAAAAAAAAAAAAAAAACACCTAATAATACATTCCGTTTGCTCGGCGAAGTTCGTTAATGTTTACCAATCTCGGAAATCTTAAGTGAAACTCGGAATTGATAACATAAGTAGTGAAATTTTCTTGGATACCTATTCCTAAAAGCTATCAAATCAAGATATGATGATACTAAACCTTATGTGTAAAATCCTTATTCCAACTGTGAAAATGTGAAAATGTCTAAAATTTAAGTTTTAACTTAAGGTCTTTAGAAGAAATCGAAATTCAAGGGATCTTGTTTAATTTGTGTCTAATGACTGGATCAAATTTAATGCAAATCTGAAATATTTGAACTTTGAAATGGGAGGTTGTGCCCATATTATGTCCCCTAAAACCTTGTAAAATGCTTCGAAAGTAATTTAAATTTGGGGAGTATTTTTTTTAATTGATGTCTAATACCTATTGTAAAACTTTCACAAAAATCGGAGTCATCAGAATTTTCACAAAGGTTTCCACCACCTTTTTATCTCATTTGCATAAAACTAAATTAACTAAATATAGCTCACATTTGGATGCCTTACGCCTAGCAGCTGTGTTCGAAACTTCATAATGATCGCTTAATTAGTTTAGGTGTGAATCCTGTACATACAAACATATAAACAGACCTAACTTTATATAGATAGAAGTAGCAGTTTATATATACAGGGTGTCCCAAAATAATGTATACACTCTTTGAATCGTTAAAACTCGTTCAATTTACTGATTTTGACTTGCAAACAAGGTTGATAGAACAGTAGAAGAGTAAGAATACACATTCAAAAATACTGACACTAAAATTAACAAAACCATAAGAAATTAACTTTTAATAAACGTAAATGCTACAATGTTTAAAGCAAGAAACCTGAAGTAATTGCAAACAAATGGGAGTAGCAATTGTAGTAGAATGTGCGCAAGGAGTAAATGTTGCAGGACGTTTGTAGGTACAATTCTTAACGTCTTCACTATATGGAAAGTGTATTGAGCAGAACGGGTTGGGGTTAGGGTGAGGGTTCATTTTATGAACATTCTGAAATTATCCTAAGTAGCCTTTATCTTTGTTAAAAGTTTATTTTCTATGTTTTTGTTACTTTTACTGTCAGTATTTTTACGTGTATATTCTTACTCTTCTGTTTGTGTGTCAATCTTCAACAAAAAAAATCAGTAAATTGAACGAGTTATAACAATTCAAAGGGTGTATACATTATTTTGGGACACCCTGTATATATATATATATATATATATATACATTACTAACCATCAGAGCGTTACCATTGTTGACTAAGGGAAGAGTCTATCAGGAATGTGTACACAGTGTAATGATGTATGGAAGTGAAACCTCGTCAGTGAAGGTTGCATGGAGAGAAATGATATGAGAATGATATGAGAATGATACGATAAATGTGTAATTTAAGTCTTAAAGGCTTAGTTCTGATGACATCAGAAGATTAAATCTGGATAGTATAAAGAAATGTGTGCAGAAGAGTAGACTTTGGTGGTATGGCTACGTCAAAAGAATTGATCTGAGTTCTTGGGTTTGTAGATGTAGAACAGTTGAGGTAGCAGGTTCAGTTCACAGGAGAAGATCAAGAAAAACATGGGAGAAAGTGATAAAAATGGACCTGAGAGAAAGATAATTAAAGACCCGCCAAAAGATAGGTTAATTTGGAAGCCAATTTCTTAAAGCTGTCCAACACATGTCAGCATGTAAAACTGACGTTAAACCAATGATGATGATGATGATGATGACACACACAGCCACTGTCCAGATAAAAGACCCTTGACCCTTTGGATCACGTGTCTATGTTCTGTTTCAATGGATGACATCATCCTTTTGTTACTTTATTTCTGATGTAACAAAGGATCTCTTCCCTTTGTGAAGCAGTAAAACTGTGGATATGGCTTGCATGTCTGTTTATCCCCATGCACACTTAATGACATCACAAAGAGAAGAGACCCTTACTTAGTAGTAGACAACAATCACTTAAAAAGTAATTTCTCAAGAACGTTTTTTTCTTCTGCATAGAAACAGTTAACCCCTATCGATCTGCTGGTTGTAAACCGATTAAAATATCATTCTGGTTTTGTTGTTTTTTTTTCACTATGTCTTTCTGCTTTATTTGGTTTCAGCTTTCACAGAGTCGAGCATATATTCTTTTCCAGTTTGCTCTGTTCACTGTTGGAAATTTTGCTTCATCCAACATGATAACTAGATGCACATCCGTTCTCTTTAATCTGCCCAACACCTGCATTGCAATTCTGCTATTGTCCATTCTCAACAGACACCCGAACCATCTGATGCTAGCCCCAATCCTAACCTTCTTACTGCAATCTTGCCTGTATATTCTCACTCGACACATACTGTTGCCATCTGACTACTTTTACAAGGTGGTCTTACTATATTGTTATTAAATGTAAGTATACACTTGTCTACTTATTCTCAGATTAATTTATTCAATTAGTATACAGGGTGGTCCGAATGTCTTGTTATGAAATGTAAACATGCGTTTGTCTACTTATTCTAAGATTAATTTATTCAATTAGTATACAGGGTGGTCCGAATGTCTTGTTATGAAATGTAAACATGCGTTTGTCTACTTATTCTAATATTCATTTATTCAAATAGTATACAGGGTGGTTCGAAAGTCTTGTTATGAAATGTAAACATGTGTTTATCTACTTATTCTAAGATTAATTTATTCAATTAATATACAGGGTGGTCCGAAAGTCTTGTTATGAAATGTAAACATGTGTTTATCTACTTATTCTAAGATTCATTTATTCAAATAGTATACAGGGTGGTTCGAAAGTCTTGTTATGAAATGTAAACATGTGTTTATCTACTTATTCTAAGATTAATTTATTCAATTAGTATACAGGGTGATCCGAAAGTCTTGTTATGAAATGTAAACATGTGTTTATCTACTTATTCTAAGATTCATTTATTCAAATAGTATACAGGGTGGTTCGAAAGTCTTGTTATGAAATGTAAACATGCGTTTATCTACTTATTCTAATATTCATTTATTCAAATAGTATACAGGGTGATCCAAAAGTCTTGTTATGAAATGTAAACATGCGTTTATCTACTTATTCTAATATTCATTTATTCAAATAGTATACAGGGTGATCCAAAAGTCTTGTTATGAAATGTAAACATGCGTTTATCTACTTATTCTAATATTCATTTATTCAAATAGTATACAGGGTGATCCAAAAGTCTTGTTATGAAATGTAAACATGCGTTTATCTACTTATTCTAAGATTCATTTATTCAAATAGTATACAGGGTGGTTCGAAAGTCTTGTTATGAAATGTAAACATGCGTTTATCTACTTATTCTAATATTCATTTATTCAAATAGTATACAGGGTGATCCGAAAGTCTTGTTATGAAATGTAAACATGCGTTTATCTACTTATTCACAGGGTGGTTCGAAAGTCTTGTTATGAAATGTAAACATGCGTTTATCTACTTATTCTAAGATTAATTTATTCAATTAGTATACAGGGTGATCCGAAAGTCTTGTTATGAAATGTAAACATGCGTTTATCTACTTATTCTAAGATTAATTTATTCAATTAGTATACAGGGTGATCCGAAAGTCTTGTTATGAAATGTAAACATGCGTTTATCTACTTATTCTAAGATTCATTTATTCAATTAGTATACAGGGTGGTCCGAATGTCTTGTTATAAAATGTAAACATTTGTTTGTCTATTTATTCTATTATTCATTTATAAAGCCATCCAACGCATATCAGCATGTAAAACAGACTAAAACCGAATACGCTGATGACAAAACGATAATTAAAATTAAAATTTTCAAAAAATAATAACTTCGTTAACATCCATCTATTTCGACGCCCCGAAAAACAAAAACAAAAACAAAAAGAAAAATGCCTAGTTACAAATAAGAAACTCTGCTTTAAGATTTTGTATTGATTAAGGGTTGGGCAGTAATAGTGACTCTGTAAACGATGACACGGCCGATTGGATAATAGGGGAACAATCCCCTTATATTAGTCATGCACAAGTGACTCACACGTCAGAAGTTGAAAAGTGTCAGAAAATATCAACCCAGAATGTTTAGAAGAAAGCGAGTGAATAAAATAATCTAGGTTTCTGAATTTTTGAAATAACAACTGATAATTTGGATTATTCGGAATATTAGACTAGGAGACTCGGTTCTTTGGCCTTTTGGCTAGGAGCAAAGTGTAGTATCTGTTCTCATACTACATTTCATCTTTTCTGTCATTGGTCAGTAAAGAAGAAATCCTTCTAGACAGAGGCAATTTTAATTTTTGTTCCAATCCAGAGTGCCCCTTTTTGGCAAGTTGGATTTTCCCCCACATAAAAAAAACAACCTTGTGCCTAACTCTGCCCTTGTGGGGAGGTTAGTAAGTAGAGGCTAGTAGAGTAGAATAGACAATTGTAATATGAGCAACAGTAAAAAAAAAAAAAAAAAACAATTCTATAGTAATAATACACAGACAAGATTAGGTTTAAACATCCAAAATTTCATATGAGACATGTGGCGTAATGGTTAAAGGTGTTGTTTAACAATTAGTTCTAAGTGACAGTTTTCTGGACGTGGAAAGTTTAATCCTTACTACAGGCGATAATAATTAAGAGTAATATAAATTAACATTTCTACTTGGTCATGGTTGACGGAATGAGAACAATCTACCCCCCCCCCCCGTGGATTAAATAAAGGGTTCAGTTCGGAACTCCATATAGTTCCAGAGTTCAACTGACTAGGAGACTAAAGAAGGTTAGGGGGTTACATCAGCCGAAACGTTGTGAATGTAACAACCAAGATGAAAATAGTAGTCCGAATAATATAAATTTAATACATAAACTAAAGTCAGTCGGATTCTCAAAGTTAGACCCTCATGTATTATAAACTTGAAAGTTAGACCCTCATGTATTATAACATTGAAAGTTAGACCCTCATGTATTATAAACTTGAAAGTTAGACCCTCATGTATTATAAACTTGAAAGTTAGACCCTCATGTATTATAAACTTGAAAGTTAGACCCTCATGTATTATAAACTTGAAAGTTAGACCCTCATGTATTATAAACTTGAAAGTTAGACCCTCATGTATTATAAACTTGAAAGTTAGACCCTCATGTATTATAAACTTGAAAGTTAGACCCTCATGTATTATAAACTTGAAAGTTAGACCCTCATGTATCATAAACTTGAAAGTTAGACCCTCATGTATTATAAACTTGAAAGTTAGACCCTCATGTATTATAAACTTGAAAGTTAGACCCTCATGTATTATAAACTTGAAAGTTAGACCCTCATGTATTATAAACTTGAAAGTTAGACCCTCATGTATTATAAACTTGAAAGTTAGACCCTCATGTATTATAAACTTGAAAGTTAGACTCTCATGTATTATAATATTGAAAATTTTGATAGTTATTAACTTCGGTCACATATTTTTGCTAGCCTGGGAAGATAATATTCTGGTGAACGAACATATACTACACTGACCCCCAAAAGGAGGAGACAATAACTGAGGATGTTATCATGACAAACAAACACTACACCACTCTCCCCAAAAAGGAGGAGTTAATGCTTGGGAGGATGATATAACAAAACAGATACTACACTAACCCCTCCTAAAAAAAAAAAATGTAATATCAGAGAATTTGTATCATGACGAATGAAAATATATTACACTAAAAGTGGGGGTAAGCCTGAAAGGAAAAAAGGAGATGGTAATGCCTGGGAGGATGGTCATAATGAACGAACATATAATACATTGCCACCCAAAGAAAAAGGTGATGCTTGGTAATATGGTACCATGACAACAGAACAGATGCTTCACTACCCCCCCCCCACAAAAAAAAAAGAGTATTGATTTACTCCTCTCCAGGAGTTAGGCACAAGGCCAGTTTTTATCCTACTCCCACAAGTAAGATGTGATCCAAGGTCGGGTCGGGAAAGTGGGGTTTGAAAAGTCAGCGTCCGAGAGGGGAGCACTCTGGCTATTAAAAATTGCCTGGGCAGCCTCGTCGGCATTCCCCGGTAGGAGCGCCTCAGGCAGTAAGCAATAAACTTACTCCTCCCCAAAGAGGGAAAGCGAAGCCTGGGAGGGTGGACCTCCTAGAACTGCACAGGACAAACCCATAGACAGGCGTAAATCAAGCCCCGAAGGCCAAGACGATACCAGTCTATGGGGTGCAGTATCCATCGGAACAGATACTACACTTTCTCGAAAATTCTTGGTCTGATGAGGTTGACTTTCTGGGAAAAGTGCAACCGAAACATGTATGCACATATGTAACCAATAATGTTTGTATAAATAAAAATTTATACTTATAAACAGCTCTACTTGTTATTGAGCACTTTTTATAAACACTTGAGTTTCTACAGATTTACATTTACAGAAACTAATACAATACATGTACTATATATATATATATATAAGATATCTTTATAATTGCTCTATCTCGTACATTTAATTATAGGTTCAATTCTCTAAAAGTATACTTTTAGTTTCATATTTTATTTATTATATATATATATATATATATATATATATATAAAAGTCAGGTTCATATTTTATCCCAATAACCATGTTTTTATTTTACTTTTATTTTTTCACATTTCCAAAAAACATAACATTTCTGCGAGATATATTTTTTACGGTCCGTTTCATTTGTCTTGTGCCAAACAACAATTTTATGTCAATATCGTCTCTGCAACATTACAAAATCATCAGAAAAATTCACAGAGTAAAAAGTTCTTGGATTAAAGTGTCCTGAAAAAACCTACACTATACAGTAGTTCATTTTTGGGTGAAAACAAACAAAAAACAAAGATATATATATATATATATATATATATATATATATATATGAAGAGTTTGAATGCAAAACGCGATAAACACCATTTCCAAAACTGTGAAAGAGTTGCATTTCGACACTAACCCCCCCCCCCCCAATCATGTTTTACTTAATGTGATTTCGGCATAATTTTTCTTTGTTTTCAATTAAAATAAGCTTTTATTAGAAGTCTAGATTTGATATGTTTATCCTTTTACTGTTTAATGTCTAAATTTCAAAGAATTGGATTTATCGTGTTTTGCATTCAAACTTTTCATATATATATATATATATATATATATATAGTAATCCACAGACAGACTGTTTCGCTGTATCCCAGCTCTTCAGTGCGGCTAGACTAGCACCACTCGCAAGCTAGGGATCGACCTTTAACCGTCTAGTTCATAGTGAACAGCTCTTACTTATAAAATAACTATATATATATATATATATATATATAAAATAAATATAAATATATATGTGTGTACTTATCTCTTACATGTGCAGTTGCTGTCCGGAAACAACAAACCGCCATGATCACTTGCTTTAACGTCGCCAGTGTAATCCTTGCGTGTTGTGCAAGGCTAGGAAGGCCTAACCTTGCCTGACACGCACACAGGTTAGCAATCCGCAGCTTGAATAGACTGACTGCAACTGACCGGCGAACCCTGTCAAGACCAACTACTACACGACCACCCCCACCTCTCCATGCAACTACGGCCAAAGTGATGACAATCCCCTCGACTAACGAGTCTTCGTACACAAGTCATAATTAGCACACTTACAGGCTGAGGCCAACACCTTATGATTTCTCGTTCAAAATAGGTGACATTTATTTCGGTTGGAGTGAAACACACAAAAGCTGCTTTTTAGAAGAAAAGGCGGAGACTTTAAACTTCTTTCATTTGTCATTATTTAAAGACGAGCACAGGAATTTATTGTTTTTATCGGAATGTGAGTAGTCAATGACAAAAAAAAGTTAACATTGGGATGAATTTCCCAACCTATGCGGCCACGGGGCCCCATGTGTGTGTGGAGAGAGTAGCACAAAAAAGTAAAAAAATTTCTAAACAACTCCAATCAGTTTCAAAATTAAGAGAAAGACACCAAATGCGCATATGGAGGGAAGGAGACAGGAAGTTATTCTTTAATGAAACAAAAGTAATCTAAACTCCTTACCCCTATCATCAATCGTTTGAAGTCTTAGCTTTCTTTCAGTGGGAGAGGTGGATAAGTGGTTAACGAGATGGATTGACAACCTGGGCATACCAAGTTAGAATCCAATTCATTCCACAGAAACACTTTCACTTCAGATGTTGGCAACCTTCATGTGGTTCCTCCCATAAGTATCCGATGTCTTTCTAGAAATAATTCTAGCTAGAAAGATATCGGAAAAACCAATGCCAATAATAGAATCATCTGATTCATACGAAATGAATGAATGAAAAAACATTTCCAGTTTTCAGAAAGAATTCTCATGAGGGAAGGCAAGGCAAGATGTTGAAAGGAAAAAAGAAAGAAATATAAAAAAAAGCGAGAAAGAGAAAGAGTAAAAAGAAATAAAATCCAGCCAAATAGCGACAAAAAAGAGGTAAGACTCAAGCAATTTGGAAGACATCAGCTTCTTTTTTTCTTTTCTTTTTTATTAAAAACAAAAAAAACGGATTTCGAGACTAAAAAAGGGAGAACTTACATCCATGAGAGGCTTTAATGATTTAAACGGAAATTTGCTTTTCAGAATTTGGAAAAAAAAGGAAAGCGGAATTTCAACAAAAAGTGGAGAACTCACATTCCTGATTTTGCTAGTGTACCCATGCTCTCAAAAATGACGTCATACTTATTTCATTAGTGGTGGGGGGGGGGGGGGGGGGCGATGGGTTAACATTAATTTCAGAGGAAAAAAAAAATGCCGCTCGGCATCACGTCAAGACAACCTATTATTGCATAAAATTATTATACTTACTCCACCCCATCCAAGACAATCTATTATTGCATAAAATTATTATACTTACTCCACCCCATCCAAGACAACCTATTATTGCATAAAATTATTATACTTACTCCACCCCATCCAAGACAACCTATTATTGCATAAAATTATTATACTTACTCCACCCCATCCAAGACAACCTATTATTGCATAAAATTATTATACTTACTCCACCCCATCCAAGACAACCTATTATTGCATAAAATTTTTATACTTACTCCACCCCATCCACCCCGCAAAAAAAAAAAAAAATCGGAAATGTGGAACACTGAAAAACATTTTATTTTTACTCATGAGGATAAGGGTTGACAAGATGGTTTGATTTTGAGTTTAAATGATGAAGAATATTATGAGAGGATCGAAAATAATGAATGGAATGAATGAAGTTTGATTACTAATGGATACGGTTTATGCCAAGTATTTGTTTCCATTGGAATTGAAGACGACCATGTTGCAGTTTGCAGGAAAGCATCCAATAACAAAATGGTATTTATTTAACATTTCACAGGGTGCTCCATCAATGTTAGAAATTACAATACGTAACAGAGCTGATAAAAATGCTTAAAGTAATAACTTACCCTACAGACTCCAACATTACACTGGGTTTCATGTTTCTTAAAGGTACTTGCCAGATGTTGCTTTTGTCGTGGTTTTATTCTTATTTTCTAACCTTATGAAACACGTTTTCTGCAGAATTTTTCTTCCTTGTAAATCGTAACTCTGCACTTTGGGGATGTTTTTAATCTTGCAAAAAAATATTTTCGTTTTGAAGCCATTCAAAATGTCCAAAAATCAAATAGAGTGCTCAATGCTCAAACAAACGTCTGTCATCAAATGTTTGGTGTCCGAGAAGTGAAAACCATGTATGCGTTACATAAGCATGCATGATGTGTATGACGGAGAAGCAAGTTTCTATCATCACCATATTCAGTTTAACGTCCGTTTTACATGCTGCCATGTGTTGGACGGCTTTAAGAAATTGATTTTAAAACTTGCTAACCCGATTGGAGAAGTATATCTGTCCAGGTGGCCTTCCCGAGTCCCAGTCTGGTTTTAGAGGTGGACGACAGACCATAGGCATGATATTTTCTGCTAAGCAGCTTCTAGAAAAGTGTATTGAACAGCGTGTGCCTTTTTGTCAAGTGTTTGTGGATTTAACCAAGGCATTTGACACGGTCAACTGTGAGGCTCTCTGGAAATTGCTTTGAAAATTTGGCTGTACACCTGCCTTAAGGCAACTTTATTGTTGTATGAAAGGTCACGTTAATTTCAATGGTCGTCCCTCAGATGAACTTCCCATTGATAATGGAGTGAAACAGATGATATACCCGCACCAACATTGTTCTCACTTTATCTTACAGCCGTGCTCTCGTATGCTTTTCACGATTGTGATATTATGTGTCTATATTAGATTCCGAACAACTGGAAAAGTATTCAACCTGAGAAGATTCCAAGCCGAACCCCTTGTTAATGATGGATTTTTTAGGGAGCTGTAATATGCTGATGATGCTGATCTCGTAACTCTTCCCAAAGGATATGCAATCGAATGCTTGTACCTGCTTTGGACTGACTGTTAGCATTCAAGAAATTGCGAAACTAAGCTATCTCTGGCCAGGTCTTTATTTATCCCTTATTATATTCTAGTCCCTTTTTATCACTTCCTCCCATGTTTTCCTTGGCGTTTCCCTTTCCAACTAACCCTGCTACCTTGTTCTACATCTATTAACCCAAGATCTCTCATCCATTCTTTCAATGTGGCCATACCATCGAAGTCTCCTGTATCTACACACATCTCTCTATACTTTAGAAAAAGAAAATGTTTACAAATTGACTTATTTGAAGAACCAACAGGTAAGCCTTCAATTTTTGGGCTCATCTTTTACAAGGACATATTGCAGGAAGAACAGTTGAAACCATAAGGTTGACAACAGCTGCCACACCCTCTTCACAGTTCAGATCATCCACCCTTCTTCCTGACTTCTATTTGTTTGACCCCCTAAAAATTATTTTGATCTCACAGAAATCTTCAACTAGAGTTATGGCCACAAATTCTACTATATCTTAAATAGTACATTATTTTTTAAATAAAGGAATTAAGAAAATTACATTCGTTTTATCGGACAACTATTTTTCCAGTGAAAAGAAAGACTATTTATCTAAAAATAATTACATTGTTACAATAAATAAATTACCAAGTAAAAACGTTCGTTCCATTTATTTGAAACTATTGAATTGACAATTATTTTTTACAGAAGAGACACTTTTTCTTGATATTATTAAAACTTACATATATTTATTTTTTAAAGTGAAATAGTATTAAGAGTAAATTATACAAATAGACTAGACCCTCCGGGCCTGGACAGTTGGTCTAATAAATAAATATATATATATATATATATATATATAGTGAATGCTTTTATTCAAACATGTACAAGGTCTGCTACACTGGCATGTCGATGTTATCAATCTACAGCTCTCAAGAGCTGAGGTCTCATCAGGCAGAGAATTTTTTTATGATCCAACCTGGTCGTTGAATTCCAGGAAGAATGAAGTCAAGCGAAGAAGAAGAGGAGAAAAAAATAAAAGTCATGTGACCGATTTTTAAATATATATTTGCCGTTAGAAATTCATATTTTCATTTTTGTTATCCAACGCTGAGCTGGGGTAGAGGGAGGGGAGACCGCGAGAAAAGAAAAGAAAAAGAAAAAGAAAAAGGAAAAAATATATTTGCTGTTAGAAAAGTTTAATTTACAGCTATTTGTATTTTTTATTTTTATCCAACGTTGAGCTAGGGTGGGGGGGGGGGGGTTGAAGGAAAAGAAAAAGAAAGGGAGAGGGGTAGAGAGGGGTTAGGGGTGGGTGTCTATAGCCATTTAGGATTTGTCGTGGGCTGAGAATGGTTAATGTAAGATTCGAGTTAAATTCATATTTTTATCCAACGCTGGGCTCGAGAAGAGGGGGCCGGAGGAGATGAAACAAGAGAGAAAGAGAAGATAAAGAAAGAGAGAGAAAAAAGGTGTCAGGAGTGTATGTTTGTAGCCATTTAAGAAAGTTATCGTGGGTTGATGTGTCTGCTTCCTGTACATGGCATTGTCTTAATAACAGTTACAGGACAAAAAGCCTACAGGGATATTTAGTTTAAATTATTATTAGTGATGAATTTATGACCTTAGTATTAATAAATTATGCTGTTATATTTTGATCAATTGGCATTTAATTTTAATTATTTTGATGGATAGTTAAATGTATTTTAAATAATATTTAGCAGTTAATTAATAAAACATAGTGGTAATTACCTTTATTTTTAGTAAGAGTCATATATGGATTAGTGGCAGTAATATTAGTAGATTTAGTTCTAGATAATAATGAGTTAAAATATATTGGGAATTATTCTTGGTAAGGATCGTATATAAGTTTATGACATTGATATTGATGGATTTATTTAGTTTTGATTATTTTGGAGTATAAATAAATGTATTTCGATTATAAGTAATAGTTAGTAATGAATTAATAAAACATATTGGTAATTGCTTTTATTTTTAATGGAAGTCATATATGGATTAATGTCAGTGGTATAAATAAATTTTATTATTCGTTGTAATTGTATTACTAATGGTTGGGTTAACACCTGTTATAAGATTAAAGGTAATATTAGCGGTAAGGTGTTCTAGTTAAAGTTGTTAACGCAAGTTATGGTCTATGAGTGTGGGGGGGGGGGGTAGAAATTGCTATATAGGTCTAACATGGAAAATCTAACAAAATAACATACATATATATATACGCACATGTGGAGATAGAAATCTTAGGCTAGCACTCTCTACATTTATCATTTTTCTTATCGGATTTATAATCAGTTAAAAATCCGAGTGCAGAAAATGAATAAGTCTTGTATTCCCATCAGTTAGCAGTGAAGCACCTGCGTTTTTCTGAGGCCCAAACCAAAAGGTGTTATCAGTGTGTAGCGAGACACTTCGTACGCTATCAATGAGATAGAGCAACTGACAATGATCTGGCAAAGATAAGAACGCCTTTAAGATTGGGCCAAAAATATACCTGGCTTTGATTATTATTAAAAATAATAATGAAATGGGGGGGGGGGGCATAAAAGAATAGGAAAGAGGGAAGGACAGATGGAAGGAGAGAGAGAGAGACAGAGAAAGAGGAAAGGACAGAGAGAAAGAGGGAAGGACAGAGAAAGAGAAAGAGAAAGAGAAAGAGAAAGAGGGAGAGAAAGAGAAAGAGAAAGAGAAAGAGGGAGAGAAAGAGAAAGAGGGAGAGAAAGAGAAAGAGGGAGAGAAAGAGGGAGAGAAAGAGGAAGAGGGAGAGAAAGAGTGAGAGAAAGAGTGAGAGAGAAAGATGGAGAGAGAGAAAGAGGGAGAGTGAAAGAGGGAGAGAGAGAAAGAGGGAGAGAGAGAAAGATGGAGAGAGAGTGAAAGAGGGAGAGAGAGAAAGAGGGAGAGAGAGAAAGAGGGAGAGAGAGAAAGAGGGAGAGAGAGATAAAGAGGGAGAGAGAGATAAAGAGGGAGAGAGAGATAAAGAGGGAGAGAGAGATAAAGAGGGAGAGAGAGATAAAGAGGGAGAGAGAGATAAAGAGGGAGAGAGAGATAAAGAGGGAGAGAGAGATAAAGAGGGAGAGAGAGGGAAGGACAGAGAGAGAGAGAAAGAGGGAAGGACAGAGAGAGAGAGAAAGAGGGAAGGACAGAGAGAGAGAGAAAGAGGGAAGGACAGAGAGAGAGAGAAAGAGGGAAGGACAGAGAGAGAGAGAAAGAGGGAAGGACAGAGAGAGAGAGAAAGAAAGAGGGAAGGACAGAGAGAGAGAGAAAGAGGGAAGGACAGAGAGAGAGAGAAAGAGGGAAGGACAGAGAGAGAGAGAAAGAGGGAAGGGCAGAGAGAGAGAGAAAGAGGGAAGGACAGAGAGAGAGAGAAAGAGGGAAAGACAGAGAGAGAGAGAAAGAGGGAAAGACAGAGAGAGAGAGAAAGAGGGAAAGACAGAGAGAGAGAGAAAGAGGGAAAGAAAGAGGAAAGAGAAAGGAGGAAAGAGAAAGGAGGAAAGAGAAAGGAGGAAAGAGAAAGGAGGAAAGAGAAAGGAGGAAAGAGAAAGGAGGAAAGAGAAAGGAGGAAAGAGAAAAAAGGGAAAAACGAAGAGAGAAGAGGAGAGAGAGAGAGAGAAAACGAAAAGAAAAACAAAGAAAAAGGTATATATTAATCTGAATCTATATCTACAGATCATTTTTCGTTTTTGTGTCTCCAATCAAGGACCCCCCCCTGATCCCACGCCTACTCTGAACATGAATAACTGGCGTGAAAAGAAGAAAAATATTTCTTTGATTTATCATTTCGTAACAATAAGAAAATATACTCTTATCTCCCCCATATTATGGCCACACATCCAGCCAATATACAATATTTTTTTCTTTCTTAATAACAATAATAATTTCTCCTAAAAACACACATGCACAATGGCACCACACAAATTTTTTTTTTAGACTGAAGGAGGATGGAAAGACCAAGGAAAGCGAGAACACCAACCAGACCTCCACTGAGAGTGTGCAGAAATTACTGGAAACTTGAGGAGGCTTATTAACACTGAAACTCCAGAGAAGACCAATGGTTGTTGCTAGTGAGAAATCAAAAGTAAACGGCTGTTGCGATAATGCAAAATGATCTACAACAGTTATCGAAAGAGGCAGAGAATGCTGAAAATCTGGGAAGACACGTCACGCAGACTTCAAGGAACACAAGTGAGTAGTTTCAGTGAGCGATCACTGATACAGACTTGTGTGAAAACTCCAAGTGAGTAAATAATAACCAAATAGCAAGTCTCGTTGATATTCCATGATTGATTAAGGAAAACAGGTTTTATGTAAATCTTCGGACTGTTATCCTCATCTTCGTTTCAACTGTGTTACTTCTTCAGTTATATTTTGAAATAGTAATATTCCAGGAATTTCAAACTGAACCTTTGGAACAGTGGGAATTTTATGGTTAAGACGTTTTAATTTCATTAGTTTACTTGCAAATAAACCCGACGTTGGTCAGGATTGAATGAGGGTCACTAACTTTTTCCTGCTGCTCATAACACCATATTACTGTCTTTTTTATTGCCTCCGCCAGTTTCACCCCTTAGTACAGGCGGAAGAAACTGAAATTGTCGAAAACTCAGAATTAGTGTCTTTATGGTTTAAATTTCATTAAAATCGGATATACATATGAAAAGTTTTAAGGGGGGTTCTGTTGTGACCTTCGTTAAGAAAGCCTGTTCACAGTCGCGTTTTATCTGCTGACATCACGGCAGTTGGTCGATGCTAAGACACTTCGAAGAGAAAGGTAATTACACACCAACACATGAACTAATTAAATGATTTCAGACAGAAATGACCAGTCATATGACTGTGGTCATTTCTGTCTGAAATTATTTAATCTTTGATCTAGTAATTGTTTGGTATTTAAAAAAGGATACCGATGATTTTGTTCATGTGTGCGAAAACTCTACAGCAAGCCCCACTCTTCACAATGGTTCACCTCAGAATATGTAACTGCTATTGCTCAAAGGCAGCAAGCATTCCGACAATTCGGCCACCATAAATCAACTACGAATAGACAGAAATTTATAGCATCAAGAAAAAATTGTAAGACTGTGATAGGTGAAGCAAAGAGAAGGTATACAGAGATGACCGGATATCTATGTATCTCATATAGAGATCAAGTGTTAACCCCAGGAAAAGGCTTCTTGATTTCTGAGACTTTACACTGAAGTAAAATGAAAGAAAAAAAAAACAGACATTGAGTTATATATATATATATATATATATCTATATATCTCTCTCTCTCTATATATATATATCTACCTCTCTCTCTCTCTACCCCCTTCTTTCTTCTCTGCCCAGCCCATTCTCTCTCTGGACACACACACAACTCGAGTCGGCATAAGGGAAATAACTGTGAAAAAAAAAACAGTCATTTCCCTTTAGTTAGTGGCTGAAAAACAAACCACCTCCTCATCCTAATGAAATCTGCACCAGTTAAGGGTCAAAGAATAAATAACTTTTTCAAAATTTTATAAATTATTCACCGGGGCAACGCCAATCAATAAAATACCAACTTTGTGAGTGTTTGTTTTGTAGTTTTAGCCAGACATACAAACAGACAGACAACTACCTTTTATATAATAATAATAGATAGATGATATTCGGAGTGTCAAATCTGAGAGAAGAAGGCTAAAATTCACGTGAATACAATTTGTATCAAGCCCCCAAAGATTTTTGTTTTAAAATTACTTGCAAACTTTTATGACGTATGTGAAATCGTACAAATTTTATTTTTCTAGCATTAGTTTTCCCCTTGAAATTCCAGATTTGTTTAGTTATATCAATAGATGAATTTTTTTTCATGTAAGAGTTCTATGCTTAACTTTAAATTAGAGCACAGGCTGGAGCAGGTGCTAGTGTGATTGCAAGAGTTAGGAGTAGATGGAGTAAGTTCAGAGAACTTTTGCCATTACTAACCAGCAGAGCGTTACCACCAAGTAAAGAGTCTATCAGGCATGTGTTTGCAATATGATGATGTATGGGAGTGAAACCTGATCAGTGGGGGTTGAGAACATGCATTGCCTGGAAAGAAATAATATGAGAATGATACGATGGATGTGTAATGCGAGTGTTTAAGACAGGCTTAGTTCTGATGACCTCAGAGGAAGATTAAATCTGGACAGTATAGGGAAATGTGTGCAGAAGAATAGACTTCGATGGTATGGCCACGTTGAAAGAATGGATAAAAGTTCTTGGGAAGATGTGATAAAAATGGAGCTGAGGGAAAGGCGGATAAATAAAAACCTGGTCAGAGATAGGTTAGCTTGGAAGTCAATTTCTTAAGGCTGTCCAATGCATGGCAGCAGTTAAAATGGACATTAAACCGCTGGCGCCGCCGCAGCTAACAACTTTTGAAAAAACTAGCCGGGATGCTCTGTGGTGTACATGACAGTTTATGTGTGACTAAGTGACAAGAAAGATACAAATCTTATACTAACATAACAGACCCGAATATGCAAGTGAAAAACTATAGTTGCATTTAAGAACATGGTCTCAAGCTTTTAAGCACTGGTTTCAGAGGTTTATCACTATTTTCTGAGTTGCTGACCAATTGGAAAGAGAAAATCACTAGCCAACTGGAAAGGGGAATTCCGAAGATCTTGTGTCTTCTTTTTGGACGCAATGCTCCAAAGGACAAAAGATTTTATTTGACAAATTTGATTTATCTTAAATCTGGAAATATCAAGAGTGAATGATGAACAAAACCGACGCAACGTAGAAAGATCCACCGAGCCCCAAATTTCTTTACTCGTTACTTTTCCAGATTCCAAAACCATGTGGAAGTAAAAAAAATATACAAGAATCAAGCTTTAACCAAGTCAAATAAAAAATTTGATATTGGATTGATTCAGATTGACTTTGCCATGGCATACATCTGTGCATATCAGGACGACATACAAAACACCCTCCCGAGTAGAACTTCAATCAACCTCTTTATGCGCTTGCACGTTTTGTAAACCAGAATATTGAGTACCATCTGTTCATGCTTTACAGTTATAAGGTCAAGAATTTTATGCCAACACGAGGACCTTCCGAGAAGAGCATATTTTCAGTAATGGGTCGCATAGCGAATTTATAAACAAGTACATGATCAAGTTCATTAACACTCTTGGAAAACGTCATTCGATAGAAGAATTGCATTGGAAATTGCAATGGCGTTGTAGATGGAATTGGCAGGGAAGTAAAAAGTCTTGTAAGACAAGTTCTTAGCAAAATGAAAAATGTTGTTCAATATGCTTCTGATTTTGCTAATGTTTGCAAAAATGTAATGCTCTGAGACTCATGTCAGACTGTAAGAAAGTTTATGTACTTTTGAACACAGGGCAGTATGAAAAATTTAAATTTGTGACCTAAGTGAAACAAGGGCAAAGCAGTAGTATACTGGAGAAAAAAAGGAGAAAGGGTCAATGGGCATATGCACGGAAACCCTAAACGTGTCTTTTTTCTTTCATATCACTAATAGGTTCGGCCTACACTGCAGTTCTCCTGAACACCTCTGCTGAGAAAAGACAAGCTTGACGACAGTATGAGATGAAAGATAAAATAAAAACGGTTATTTTTCACAACCTGTCATCAAATGTTTTTTTGAGGGGGGGGGGGAATAAAGGCAGAGCAGCAGTATTCAAAAATTTAAAATTAATGAGGAAAAGTAAAAGGTAGGTACATTACCAAAATTCCAACTGAACGGAAAAAAAACTTACCTGAAAAAGAAGAAAAAAAGACATGTTAATTATTCATATATATTTAAAAAGAATGTCATCTATATTATAATACATTAAGGCAATTTCATGTTCGTACACCCTCCACCACTTTTTTTAAAAGATGGGATCGCCCGATCACCAAAGATGCAATGCAAACATTTTTTTTTTAAATTCATATGATGTTGCTGTCGTGTCGAATGTGAATCTCGAACTAAAATACACTTTGGGCTAGGATAAAAGTATAGTATCTGTTGTGTCCAAAGCTGGTGCAATTATATTGTGGGGTCTTCGTTCACGCCGGATGTCCATGGAATAAAAATATGTCACCAACTCCAACAAGAGTTGGTGAGATAAACCCCTATAACCAGATATATTCTGAAACTAAATTAATAGATAAGTATGTTTTAGTTTGAACAAAGGTGATACATTAATATCGGGGGGGGGGGGGGGGGTCTACGTTCACATTGGACGTCCATAGAATGGAAATATTTTTAAGCACGGAGCACCATGAAGGATAGAACTAGAATTTCCATGGCTTCCACTAGTTGATAAATTTTGGTGGAAAGAAATGAACAAAATTAGATTTTCATTAAGAGAATAATTTTTTTAAATATTTTTTTATTTATTATGTAGAAAAATAATATGAGAATAATACGATGGATGTGTAATGTGGGTCTTAAAGACTGGCATAGATCTGATGACCTCAGAGGGAGATTAAAACTGGACGGGAAACTTTGATGGTATGACAACGTTGAAAGAATGGATGAGAGTTCTTGAGTTAGTAGATGTAAAACAGTTATAGTAGCAGGTCCTATTCACAGGGGATGGCCAAGGAAAATATGGGGTGGGGAGTGATAAAAATGGACTTGAAAGAAAGAGGGATAAATAAAGACCTGGCCAGAGATAGGTTAGTTTCACAAGCAATTTCTTAAATGCTAAACGTCAGTCCAAAGCAGGTATAAGCATTCGATCGCATATCCTCTGGGAAGAGTTACGAGATCAGCATCATCAGCATATTACAGCTCCCTAACAAATCCATCACTAACAAGGGGTTCGGCTTGGAATCTTCTCAGGTTGAATACTTTTCCAGTTGTTCGTGATCTAATATAGACACCTAATATCACAATCGTGAAAAGCATACTAGAGCACGGCTGTATATCACCCTGTTTCACTCCATTATCAATGGGAAGTTCATCTGAGAGACGACCATTGAAATTAACGTGACCTTTCATACAACAATAAAGTTGCTTTAAGGCAGGTGTACAGCCAAATTTTCAAAGCAATTTCCAGAGAGCCTCACAGTTGACCGTGTCAAATGCCTTGGTTAAATCCACAAACACTTGACAAAAAGGCACGCTGTTCAATACACTTTTCTAGAAGCTGCTCAGCAGAAAATATCATGCCTATGGTCTGTCGTCCACCTCTAAAACTAGACTGGGACTCGGGAAGAACATCTGGATAGATATACTTCTCCAATCGGGTTAGCAAGAGCCGTGTAAATACCTTTCCAACTGTTGCTTGCAGTGAAACACCACCATAATTACCACAATTTGCCTTTTCCCCCCTTTTCTTTGTACAACATAATCAAGATGGCATCTATCCAATCTTGGGCAACTGGGTCGCCTTGCCATACTGACAACCCTAAGTCAGTGGGTGTGTCTAGACTGCATATGGACCAGTTTGCCTTGTTCCTCTGGTGAGAAAAGATGTTCATGATAACTAGATCCAGTTCACTACAAATCTGAAGAAGCAGCAGACCATTTACATTGACTCCACTAAAGCCATATGGACCTAAGAGAGACCCGGTTTCATTATCCGATCCGACCCGTGCATTGAAGTCATCAAGGATTGCTAAACTCTCGCCACCTGGCGAACCAGTGACAATCGGTCTAAGTGTGTGGTAGAAAGACGTAACATCTTCAGGTGAAGCCACGGTCAACACGTAGACAGATAAAATATTCATATATCAACCATTAACGAGGGGAACTCTCAATCTCATTATACGCTCATTAATGCCAACTGGCTGTTCAATCTTGTCTTAACCGCAAAGCTTCAGATTTACCAGATCAAAAGGTCGCGTAGCCTGAATTACGTTCAACAAGTTGATCTTCACCAGCAAAACGGGTCTCAGAAAGCGTCGCAATGTCTACATTGTACCTGTGCAATTCCCTGGCCAAAATTGCAGTTTTACGTTAAAGACTTTTTCCATTGCCAATAAGTGTTCTCACATTCCAGCAACAAAGCTGGAGTGAGTATCGTTTAGCATAATATCTCTTGTTCCTGCTAACATGGGCAGGATGCTAACCAGAAGGTCAAAGACAGCTTTGTTTACAATGTGTTTTCTTGTCCCCTCCCAAATTCTTGATTGAGCAGTGCTCTCCTAAAAAGGCGGCTGAGTCACAAAAGGCCCCATCTTATGTCTCAGTGGAAATGTGCCTTGTTTGGGGTGAATAAGTATAAAAAGGAAAGGAAATCATCAGGCTAAAAGCATGCAGCTTACTTACCATATACACACAGACATATATATATATATATATATATATACACACACACATATATATATACACATATACATATACACACATATATATATATATACACACACACACATATACACACACATATATACACACACACACATATATACACACACACACATACATATATACACACACACACATACATATATACACACACACACACATACATATATACACACACACACACATACATACACACACACACACACACATACATATATATACACACACACGCATACATATATATATATATCTATTAATAATGGAGTCTGTCTGAAGCCGAAACTCCATCAGAGTAGCATGGTTATTTACTAAGTCCGCCAGCTTCATTATATACTACTACAAAAACCGCCGGAAACACTATGCGCATTTCTCAATTTACATAATCAATTGCTTATCAACTTCTAATAAATTACTATTCGCAAATATACACGCATGGTTTTTTTCTTCAGATTTTAACATGTATTTACGCTATTTTGCACGCTAATAATCTTACTTATAAATTATAATTTAGACAGACAGATACATAAACTCGATTATTAATCGATTTCTTTTATTTACATACACGTAATGCGTTACGTAGTTAACACCGCTGGCTGTTTAATCAGTCGTTTCCTCGGACGGAGCATATATTTGCTAGTATATATAATAGATACACCCACAATATTGGTCCATACGGTTTTTGCAAACAGTTTGTATTTTGGTAATCGAATATACATATATAGTTTATTTATTTCTCTATATATTTCTATTCTACATAGACACACACAATGCTTCTAACAATATTGCATTTTCAGAATATGTCTGGCACAAGGCCAAAATAACAGGAACACATGTTTGTGGCTCCGAAGGGCATTTAAACAAAGGGAATACAAGAAGCTAAAATTCTAGATGTGTCCATAGATATCATTTCCTGACTGTTATATTTACTTTACACTTGGTGAATAAACTTGCGATGTCTAGCCACACCGAAGAGTTATTATACGACAAACCAATATGTATATATACTAGTAGAATACCCGTCTGAGGACTTGTATAAACAATGAATACAGCATTAGTTTTAAATGTTAATGTTTATTTGTTTAGGGAGTATGATACGGTTTTGGTGGCACCTCACTAAATTATAAAGTTTACAAAAAAAAAGTTGCCCACGTTACTCACCCTATTGCCTACAATAAATATTCCATAATAAGTTTAATAGTTTAGGATTCTACGAAGCACATACATATTGACGCTCTCTGATCCTTTTATAAATATATTATTTAATATAACCCAGAATTTGATGTGGAGCAATTCTTTTCTAATTTTTTTGTATCTAACTTTTTAAAAAGTTTTTTGGGGGAGGGTGCAAGTTCAGGTAAAGTTTACATTAAAAAAATAATGTTCCCATGCTACTCACCATGTTGCCTAGAATATATATTACATTATTGCGATGTCTAGCCACACCGAAGAGTTATTATACGACAAACCAATATGTATATATACTAGTCTGAGGACTTGTAAAAACAATGAATACAGCATTAGTTTTAAATGTTAATGTTTATTTGTTTAGGGAGTATGATACGGTTTTAGTGGCCCCTCACTAAATTATAAAGTTTAGGGAGTATGATACGGTTTTGGTGGCCCCTCACTAAATTATAAAGTTTAGGGAGTATGATACGGTTTTGGTGGCCCCTCACTAAATTATAAAGTTTAGGGAGTATGATACGGTTTTGGTGGCCCCTCACTAAATTATAAAGTTTAGGGAGTATGATAGGGTTTTAGTGGCCCCTCACTAAATTATAAAGTTTAGGGAGTATGATACGGTTTTGGTGGCCCCTCACTAAATTATAAAGTTTAGGGAGTATGATACGGTTTTGGTGGCCCCTCACTAAATTATAAAGTTTAGGGAGTGTGATACGGTTTTGATGGCCCCTCACTAAATTATAAAGTTTAGGGAGTATGATACGGTTTTAGTGGCCCCTCACTAAATTATAAAGTTTAGGGAGTATGATACGGTTTTGGTGGCCCCTCACTAAATTATAAAGTTTAGGGAGTATGATACGGTTTTGGTGGCCCCTCACTAAATTATAAAGTTTAGGGAGTATGATACGGTTTTGGTGGCCCCTCACTAAATTATAAAGTTTAGGGAGTATGATACGGTTTTGGTGGCCCCTCACTAAATTATAAAGTTTAGAGAGTATGATACGGTTTTGGTGGCCCCCTCACTAAATTATAAAGTTTAGGGAGTATGATACGGTTTTGGTGGCCCCTCACTAAATTATAAAGTTTAGGGAGTATGATACGGTTTTGGTGGCCCCTCACTAAATTATAAAGTTTAGGGAGTATGATACGGTTTTGGTGGCCCCTCACTAAATTATAAATTTTAGGGAGTATGATACGGTTTTGGTGGCCCCTCACTAAATTATAAAGTTTAGGGAGTATGATACGGTTTTGGTGGCCCCTCACTAAATTATAAAGTTTAGGGAGTATGATACGGTTTTGGTGGCCCCTCACTAAATTATAAAGTTTAGGGAGTATGATACGGTTTTGGTGGCCCCTCACTAAATTATAAAGTTTAGGGAGTATGATACGGTTTTGGTGGCCCCTCACTAAATTATAAAGTTTAGGGAGTATGATACGGTTTTGGTGGCCCCTCACTAAATTATAAAGTTTAGGGAGTATGATAGGGTTTTAGTGGCCCCTCACTAAATTATAAAGTTTAGGGAGTATGATACGGTTTTGGTGGCCCCTCACTAAATTATAAAGTTTAGGGAGTATGATACGGTTTTGGTGGCCCCTCACTAAATTATAAAGTTTAGGGAGTGTGATACGGTTTTGATGGCCCCTCACTAAATTATAAAGTTTAGGGAGTATGATACGGTTTTAGTGGCCCCTCACTAAATTATAAAGTGTAGGGAGTATGATACGGTTTTGGTGGCCCCTCACTAAATTATAAAGTTTAGGGAGTATGATACGGTTTTGGTGGCCCCTCACTAAATTATAAAGTTTAGGGAGTATGATACGGTTTTGGTGGCCCCTCACTAAATTATAAAGTTTAGGGAGTATGATACGGTTTTGGTGGCCCCTCACTAAATTATAAAGTTTAGAGAGTATGATACGGTTTTGGTGGCCCCCTCACTAAATTATAAAGTTTAGGGAGTATGATACGGTTTTGGTGGCCCCTCACTAAATTATAAAGTTTAGGGAGTATGATACGGTTTTGGTGGCCCCTCACTAAATTATAAAGTTTAGGGAGTATGATACGGTTTTGGTGGCCCCTCACTAAATTATAAATTTTAGGGAGTATGATACGGTTTTGGTGGCCCCTCACTAAATTATAAAGTTTAGGGAGTATGATACGGTTTTGGTGGCCCCTCACTAAATTATAAAGTTTAGGGAGTATGATACGGTTTTGGTGGCCCCTCACTAAATTATAAAGTTTAGGGAGTATGATACGGTTTTGGTGGCCCCTCACTAAATTATAAAGTTTAGGGAGTATGATACGGTTTTGGTGGCCCCTCACTAAATTATAAAGTTTAGGGAGTATGATACGGTTTTGGTGGCACCTCACTAAATTATAAAGTTTAGGGAGTATGATACGGTTTTGGTGGCACCTCACTAAATTATAAAGTTTAGGGAGTATGATACGGTTTTGGTGGCCCCTCACTAAATTATAAAGTTTAGGGAGTATGATACGGTTTTGGTGGCCCCTCACTAAATTATAAAGTTTAGGGAGTATGATACGGTTTTGGTGGCCCCCTCACTAAATTATAAAGTTTAGGGAGTATGATACGGTTTTGGTGGCCCCTCACTAAATTATAAAGTTTACAAAAAAAAAGTTGCTCACGTTACTCACCCTATTGCCTAGAATAGATATTTCATAATAAGTTTAATAGTTTAGGATTTTACGAAGCACATACATATTGACGCTCACTGATTCTTTTATAAATGTATTATTTAATATAACCCAGAATTTGATGTGGAGCAATTCTTTTCTAATTTTTTTGTATCTAACTTGTTTAAAAAGTTTTTTGGGGGAGGGTGCAAGTTCAGGTGGGCACATCCCCTAAACGGTAAAGTTTACATAAAAAAATAATGTTCCCATGTTACTCACCATGTTGCCTAGAATATATATTACAAAAATCATAATGATCCGTTCATTAATTTAGGAGATTGTCATGTACATAGAAATATATATGCTGAGAGCTGAAGAAATATAGGTCCCCTTTGTTTGGAGTTGAAACCGATGGTACCGATGTTCTGACTTTCTGTAATACATATATAAATAAATATTAAGCCCTTATTTTTTAATTTTTGTAATAATCGAGTAATCTGCTGGGGTTCTCTCCCACTAACCTCACACACACACCTTATATATATATAGATATATACTAGCAGGACTACTCAGCGTTACCAGGATACCGGAAAATAAATTAATAGTAAAAAAAGAATTTTTTTTTTTAAAGAAAGGAAAAAAAAAGAAAAAAAAAGGAAAAAAAAAAGGAAAAAAAAGGGAAGAAAAAAGGAAGAAAAAAAAGGGGAAAAAAAGAAGAAAAAAAAGGAAAAAAAGGGGAAAAAAGGAAAGAAAAAAGGAAAGAAAAAAGGAAAGAAAAAAGGAAAGAAAAAAGGAAAGAAATTTTTTTTTTTTTTTTTTTTTCCCTTTAAAAAAATTTTTTTTTTTACTATTAATTTATTTTCCGGTATCCTGGCAACGCTGAGTAGTCCTGCCAGTATATATCTCTATATTAAAAAAAAAAGAAAGTGTTTTACCCCCCCCCCCCGTCTCTCTCTCTCTCTTTCTCTCTCTTTAGTTTTTAACTATTACCCCCCCCCCACACACACACACACACGAATATTTTTTTTCCCTAAATTTTATTTTAAATGTTCTTTTTAAATAAATGAATTAAGTAAAGTATTGTGCTACTATTCTCATCTTGGTTGATATTTTCACAACGTTTCAGTCGATGTAACATTCAACCTTCTTCAGGTGAATCTTTTGGAACATGAAAACCTTCTATTCAAACGTGCGAATCTTAGATTAATAAGTTGTCATACGCATTTGAACAAGATTAGGTTTAAAGCTACCAAAATTCATACGAGAATTATTCACATGGACTTGTAGCGCAACGGATAAAAGCATTGTTTAACAATCAGTTTTAAGTGACAGTCTTTTATAGGTTGAAGAATCAAACCTTACTTTAGATGATAATGACAACGAATAAATTAATTAAGACTTCTACGACGTCATGGCTGACAGAACGAGAATAATCTAGGTGGTAGATGCTCAACTACGCTTCAATTTTTGGCCCTCTCCCATAAAACCTTCTCAGCAAGTGCTCGTCATTCTGCCAACACTGCAAGGGACTCTTTCTTCCTCTCTAATGTAAATCGAACGGAACTTCTATGAACAGAATTTCTTTCCAAGAACTTCCCACTTGTGTAACACGTTATCGTAAGACTGCTTCCCAAAATACAACATTTCCCAACTTTAAAACATTAAAAATATGTTTGGTCCATAAAATAAAAAAAAATAAAAACATAAGAGAAAGACTCCACGTGCACATATGGGGATGGGGGAGAGACAGGAAGTCATTCTTTAATGACACAATAGTCTTCTATCTTTTCTACCCATCATGAATCGGTTGAAGTATGGCAAAATTAACATTTCCAGAGAGGCGAAAGGAAAGTAAGACGAGATGAGACGGAGAGAGGAAGAGAGAAAGAAACAGGAAAAGAGAAAGAAAGCTTAAGCGAGAGAAAGGAAGAAAGAAAAAAGAAACATCGCGCCAAGGCAGAAATCAGATTTAAGAAAAGCAGATTTAAGTGGAAATCCGTTTTTTCTGGATTTAAAAGAAAAAGCGGAATTCCACTTTTTCGGAATTACAAAAAATGCAGAATTCCGCTAAAAGGCAGAGAACCCCCCCCCCCCCTTCCCGAATATCGAATTTGAAAGTAAACCTGACAGGCCAGGCAGGTACACAATTACTTGAAATAAACAATGAACTCTTCTGCTCATCTAATTGCTTTTGGCATTTTGTGTCACCCACACCTGATTAAAAAAGTAGACAATCACA
Source organism: Sepiola atlantica (assembly GCA_963556195.1). NCBI lineage: Eukaryota > Metazoa > Mollusca > Cephalopoda > Sepiida > Sepiolidae > Sepiola > Sepiola atlantica. Next base: position 22,992,851 of record OY744552.1, on the reverse strand, counting down.
GGTAAGAGAGACAAGGGGGAGCGGACAAGCTTTAGAAAAGGTTTTCAACAGGTACAAGATAATATCTACCTACAGAAAAGGTATGACAAACTAGTTTGAAACAATTACAAGGCAATGATTATCTGATCATTTTCGCACAGGTAAAATATAGGATGTGTGTCTGAAAAGTAACGGGACTAGGTATGCTGCGTGGATTATTATAAAAGAAAACTGGTTAGACCAGAGCTTCTCACTTTTTTACTCCAGGGTGTACCTATAGAATTACCAAAACTTGGGGGTGCACCCCATTTATTTAAATATAACAGAAGATTAAAGTAACATTTAAAAAAAAAAAAAGAAAAAAAAGAAAAAGAAAAGAAACCTTACATTGAAATTGATTTCTACTTTTATTCAATGTCTAGCGACGATGCCTTTATTCAGAGTTAGAAAACACCTATATGGCGTTTCCAAAATATCTGAAAATTATACTTTTGTTTAAGCATATACATATTATTTGAAATAAACCTTGATTTATCTTGAGGTGCACCTGGTATCCTTTCAGGATGCACCAGTGCATCTGCGTGCACCCTTTGAGAAGCTGTAGGTTAGACTAATTTTGTCGCATATACAACAGTAATCTTAATTTATCTGCAACTTTGTAACTTCCGCTTCCTCCCTATTTTATCCTTTAGTCCTCACATTCCATGAGCAATATTTCTGACAGAGGGGGAAGAATTGCTGTTTTCTGGGTCGTCTTGTTTTGAGTGGGTAGTATGTGGAGATTTTCAATCCTCTCATAATATTCATTATCATTCAACTTTCAACCTATCCATCATACTAACCGTTCTCCTCGAGTGGTGTTTGGCCTCGATATGTAGTGACTAGTAAAACAAAAGCAAAAACAACAACACCTTCTTCATAGCAACAATGAATCTGCTCACAGTTCCCTGAGAATCACAGAACTAAAACTCCCTATTCACCTAACCTCGCTCCCTATGATTTTTTTGATTTTTTTTCTCCAATCTAAGAGAATTATTATGGGTCTGTTTTGAAGGCGGAGTGGGAGGTGAGGGCATCAAGAGCATTGTAATGACATTGTAAGAGACATCCCAGAAGAAAGGAAATTAGACTAGAAATGGAGTTCTATTCCAAAAGCAACCCCCACACAAAGAGGCACCTTTACACACATAGAACATTATTCCAAAGTTATGCTATCGACTGATGCTTTTCAGGAATAGGTATCTAGAAATTTACAGTCATGACGTAAGCAATTTTGACTACGAACAGAGAAAGTCGAATCAAGTTCCGACTTTTATCGAAATATACAAATAAAAAAGCTCTAACACTTGGCAGACGACTATTTTTCAATAAATTAGAAAGATCAAGTTCTGACTTTAACATAATTTTCTTGATAGCTTTATTACTTTTGCAACTTTTTATTTGGAATTTTTTGGACATCTTTTCATTTATTTATTTATTTTAATTAAAAGAGTTATGGTAGAGTTAGGGTAGGGTTAGTTAAAAAAAAAAGTTTGGTTCGTATTGTGTAAAAGTACCAAAACATTAAAAAATATACTTAAACACAAGAGAAAAATCAACAATTTCTTTCGTTCAGTAACGTTTTCGCGAAAAAAGAAAAAAAATTAATACATTTATTTTTTTCGTTTAAGTTCATTAACTTTTACCAGTCTCTGAAGTCTCCGGTGAAACTCGGAATTGATGACGTAAGTATTGAAATTTTCTTGGATACTTATTCCATCGATTTTCTAAATACAGACGGACACAACATTATTAAATTATATTTTAAAATTTTACCTACTATATATATATATATATATATATATATCATGGATTCGTCCAAACACTTTAAAATGCAGCAACATTTTTGTGAGTAACGGATAAATTTTATTAGACAGACGAACAGCACAGGTAAAGAATTTTTTTTTTTTTTTTTTTTTTTTTGTCTTAAATAACTAATATAAGTTAGCAAAACATTTATATGGAACAAAACGTAGATTTAGTATAAGGAACGTTTATGTTTTTGTCTTTTAAGGGAAGTGGGGTCTGATCAACTCTGCTGGGAAGCCATGAAATTAAATACTGTCTTGTTTTTAAATTCCCGAAACAGTTTTTCATGGTAAACAACTGATGATCCCTTAAAATAGTGTTAGAAACTAACTAATATAATAACTGTAAAAAATAAATTGACTTACATGAGTGATTTTCCACTGGAAGACTTGAGACTATAAGTTTGTTTTTTTTTAAAGTTTTTTTTTTATATAGTTTTAATGGTTGAGAAACTTCCGAGACTATATATATAGATAGATAGATAGATAGATATATATGGTGTTTGAAAATATATATACATAGTAATGTAAGAATATAAAAAACAATTTTTTTAATATAGTTTAAATCGACTTATGAGAATCAATGTCCAAAACAAAATAAAGCTCAATATTCAAACCATAATTTTTTTTAATTGCAATAAAGCTATAAATAAATAAAATGGCAAGTCAGATTAAATCATTGTATAATATAACTATCAGTTTCAGAGCAAAAAATAATCTTACACGCGTTTCTGGAGAAAATTCACAGCATACTTGAACAAATAGTATTAAAATATATGTATGGCAAGAAAGCTACACAGAAACGTTCATGTTTCATTTCCGAAGGAAATTATCAGGCTAAATGCGTATATGTATGGTTTGTGATTGCTTTTATATTATAGCGATATAAAAGCAATCGCAAAACATACATCCAGGCATTTAGCCTGATGGTTTCCTTCGTGAATGAAACATGAACATTTCTGTGTAGCTTACTAAACTCTACTCACGTATTGAGCACTGTTGAAGTAAATACTGAAAATATATATATTCAATATATATTATCTTATATTTTATGTGTATATACATGAAATTTTTTTTTTTTTCAAATATATCTATCCAAAAATTATGAAAAAGACAAAAAAAGGAAAAACAAATTAAAGAATGGAAGAAATCATCAAAAACGAGATTTACCGGTTTTGTTCATTGATCCGAACAAAACCGATAAATCTCTTGTTTTCTTCCTGTGTTTAATTTGTTTTCTCCTTTTGTTTTTTTCATACATCTTGTCCCCATAGGATTTCATTTATCGTGTATTTTATCCTCATATGAATAAATGCAAAAGTTTTTTTTTCATCTATCACTCCTATTATATTACTATCATAAAAGGTTACTTTTATTTAAATCAGCAATACAACAGAGTATTTAGAAATACCGTTTATATCATAGAGGCGAAAGGCCAAAGACAAATCTTTGCCTGCTTTATTTGAATAACTACTTTTTTAAAAGTTCATAATAAATTAATGTTTCAAATTATTCATTCGTAATTTTATTGTCCTATTTTTTCTATATATTAGCAATAGTTTTTAAAAAAGATATAAGAGGCATAAGCAAGAGTTCAGAAAGGGGAGAGGGTAACTGATTGCTCCCTTCAGATAGCGACCAACGCCACATTTTTTAATGTTTTTAAATTCAATAAAAAAATTGTAGGTTAAAAAAAAAAAAACCACACACACACACCATCGCTCAGGTGAATTGATTTTCTCTTTCTTTTCATTTCTTGACGGTTTTATTTAAAGAGTATATAAATTTGTATCAAAATTACTAAAATGTTTATATCTATTTATATGAATAAATGTGAAAGTTTCTTCCTTTTGTTTACAACAAACTTATGAATAAAATGTTTAATAGTTAACATTTTGAATTCAAGTAACGAACTTTGCGAAACAATAACGAGCTGGCAAAACCAGCTAGTATATATATTTAGTATATTTATTTATTTATATATATATATATATATATATATATATATATATATATATATATATATATATATAAGTTTGACTACAAATAATAAATACATTTATAGATATATTGTTTTTTTCATTTTTTTTATTGATGGATCACCGCGTATCAAGGCCCGGAGGCCACTCGAGGATAAGGGTTAGAAAGGTTGCTGGTTTGGTTGCTGTCATGAGGGGAATGGAATGGGCAGAAACGGCTCAACAAGTAATTGTTTACATTAGACTTGAAGACGATCATGCTGTAGTTATTTGGGAAGCAGGCTCATGGTATCTTGTTCCTAGATGGGATATTCTATATATATATATATATATATAAATATATATATGTGTTTGTGTGTATTTTAATTCGACACATTCACAAAAGGAGTGCAATACCCTCATACAAAAAAGAAATTATGTCAAGTAAAGGTCAGCTGAATCCTTGTCTTAGACAAGCTCAGCCATTGGCTAATGAAAACATTAACCCATGGGAGGGAATAACAACAAATCTGATCGGTTAGCTAACTAGACTAAATAGCATGTGGATATATAAACACAATTAGTAATATGAATTCCATGAACTTAGCCTGATGATTCCCAGGATGAAACGTGGACGCCTCTGGATAGCCTTATTGCCATAAATATATGTTCATAACTTACTATATATTAATAAATAAATAAATAAATATATATATATGCCTCATTTCGTGTAGCTTCTGTACGTGATGGTATAAAAGCTGCTGACAAAGATTTCTGGTATCTTAAAGAATTTTTAAAAAAACAATAACATTTTTCCAGAAAGTCTTGGAAAGGATCGTACACCGAATACTTGTTGGTTATTAATTCTTAAAACAATGTTCAAATCATATTGATCTAAATTAACATATATATGTGTGTGTGTGTGTGTGTGTGAAAAAATGACAAAGGGAAAACAAGTTAAAGTGCAGGAGAAAAACAAAAACAAGAGATTTTTTAACCGGTTTCGTTCGTGGCGAACGTCATTTTCTGAAGACGTTCGCCACGAACGAAACCGGTCAAAAAATCTCTTGTTTTTGTTTTTCTCCTGCACTTTATCTTGTTTTCCGTTTGTCATTTTTTCACACATTTTGTTCATCACGATATTTCATTTTCATGAATTATCGTGTACCTTACCCCATATATATATATATATATATATATATATATATATATATATATATATGAGAAAGAAAGGATGAGAGTAATGCGACGTAATGGGAAAGGAAAAGAAAAAAACCAAGAGATATTTTTTATATATTCATCAACGTTTCATCTTTATTGTAAGACTTCCTCAAGATGATAATTTTAAGAAAAATGTCATGCAAGTAAATCGAAATATTGGGTTGACATGATGTACTTGCATGACATTTTTCTTAAAATTATCATCCTGAGGAAGTCTTACAATAAAGACGAACCGTTGATGAATATATAAAAAATATCTCTTGGTTTTTCTTTTTCACATATATATATATATATATATATATATATATCGTACATGTATTGTATTAGTTTCTGTAAATGTAATTCCGTAGAAAGTGTATAGGTGCATATAGCTGTATATGTTGAGTATGTATAGACGTATGGATGTATGTATTGAATATATATCTAGAATATTCTTATTTCTTAATTTTTTATTGAATATACATCTAGAATATATTTATAAGCACGTATGTATTCTGAATATATGCTTGATTGATAGTGGATCTGTGTAGGTGTCCATGTTTAGATGTGTATGTATATCAATGTCCGTTTATTTATCTGTTTGTTTATTTAGGTGTGTTTGGGTTTGTTTATATATGTGTGATTCTTGATATATAGATAAGATATGTATACTTGAGTGAGTCTGTTAAGCTGGCAAGCGAGAGCAATAAAATGAGGACAAGAAAAGGCAATGGAGACGCCATAAAGAGTAATAAAAAAAAAAGGGAGGGGACAACCACTGGCAAAAAAGGTCAACTAGTGAAATAGGTAATCCGATACTAATTCATAAGAAATAGAAGATGCTAGATCCAAAAAAAGAGTTATTTAGGATAGAAAATTCTTCAAATCCATCCATTCCTGAAAAATTCTTGGTCTGATGAGGTTGACTTTCTTGGAAAAGTGCAACCGAAACATGTATGCACATATGTAACCAATAATGTTTGTATAAATAAAAATTTATACTTATATATATATATATATATATACATACACAGAAAAATATATACATATATATATACAATGTTCTTTGCTTATTACCTTATTCCTATTTCCACCAACACACCAACACACACACACACACACCAACACACACACACACACAGACACACGTATGTATATTAATAGCGTTTTTTAATATTCATTAGTTCATTTGCTTATACTCTGCTGTTTCGATAATGCTACCCAACAATCTAACATTTCCAACTTCTAGTTAAATTTTAAATTAAGATTTAATTAAATTATAATTTTCAAAGCAGACAACCAAACAAAATATACAATCTTCTCAGCAAAGGTAATGACCGTACGTTGGGTGACCCGTGGGATGGGGGGGGGGGCTAATACTCTAAGAGCAGGATATGAGGAGTCAGGATATCCTTTTAATATAAAACTTCCTTTTTATAGAGGACGGACATTTTTAAATAATGACAAACTATACTATATCCTCCGATAATGTGAGGGACCAAATGAGTCATGATCAAGGCCATTCTTATAACAGGCCAAGAGATCTAACATTTGGGGCCTTTTAAAAGGCAAGATTTCCAGTCGGTCAATAAATATCATTTTAGCTGCTAACACTTCATCCTCTCAATTTCTTAAGCTAAATTTGCTAATTTTATATATTTTGTAAGTTTCATGCGATAATCTTTTTTACAGGGTTTTTTTTCCCACATTTACAGCTTTCTTTGGCCTTTTGGCTAGGAGCAAAATGTAGTATCTGTTCTGATACTACACTTCATCTTTTCTATCCTAGGTCAGTGAAGGAGAACTCCTAAATTGAGGCGATTTTTATTTTTGTCCCAATCCAGAGTGCCCTTTTTAGGGATCTGGATTTTTTCTCCACGTTAAAGACCGACCTTGTGTCTAACTCTGTCCTCGTGGGGAGGCAAGTAAATAGAAATAACATTTTTTCCTTTTATTTTTGTAGTTAAAAAAAACAAAAAAAACAAACAAATAGTGTTGAAAAAACTCAATAATTTGTTGAAGACGATTCTGTCTGGCTTTTTACAAAATATATAAAAACTAATGATTAAATTTGGCTTCAGAAATATAAAACAGTGCGAATTACTGTTTTCATGTTTTTTTTAGGCGACAGGTAATACACCAGACTTTCCCCTGGAAGGGAGCAGATAAAAGTTAAACTCTCTGCTACCTCTGAGAGGAGGAGGTAATGACTAAGAGGATATTCTTGGAATGTAGAGGGGCACGCTTGGAACATATCATTGAACGGTAATAAAATAAAGACTGTTCGGTATTCATGACAAACTTGGTGGACAGGTCAGGAATAGACTGAACTTTATTTGTACCAAATATAGTTGGATTGTAGAAAGGATAGTGAATTTTATTAACGGTTCCATGGGTGGCATTTCTTTAGGGTCACCATGTCCAGGGATGACAGAAAAATCTGAAATCGAGATGAACTTCCCAACTTGGGGAGACATAGCCCCCTACCAATTTCTCTGCCCTAAGGATTTCCGGGGGGGGGGGGGGGGGGGGGGCCTCAATTTTTTCAACCCCTACCCCTTGAAATTTAATGTAGAACGATCCCCCATTTCCAGGCAATTCTAGATTTTTAGGGCAGTTAGCCTAAAAATTTTTGCTATGGGAGATAAATTCTGTGCAGATGGGGGGGGGGGGTCATGTTAAAAAGTGGGTATACAAAAAAATGTACTTATCCTACCATAAACCCTAAGTCTGAGTGGCAAGCCCCACTAAAAACCTTACCTAAACCTTGAGTCCGAGTGGCAAGCCCACCCTTAAACAAAAAAACCCTTATAGAACCAAACGTAATTGTCTAAAAAAGTAGAACCCCCCCCCCCCCCAAAAAAAAAATGCATAGTTTATCTCCCATAGCAATAAAGAGCAGAATTCTGCTTTTTTGGAATTACAAGAAAGTGGAGGTCACATATCCCTGATATAAGAATGTTTGGTTTAGAGGCGGTTAGAATGCATCAGTTTGGCATCAGATATAGATGTCAATTGTATGTTTGCGTATTCATTTAATATCTTTGAAATGATATATATTTCTAAATAAAACTCTTCTTCAAAAGAAAAATTTAGAATTGTGATCAGAGCTTGTTATTGTTTGCATATCTCTTGTTATTGGATACGTCATTTCAAATCAACATCTCTTTAAATGGAGACGATGTATGTAACTGTTGGTTGAAAGGATTGTTGTCGAAATATCCTCGTAGGTCTGAAACTGATAAAAATAATTTGCTGTACACATGTGTGTCAGTTATATAAAAAGTGTTTAACATCTTTCTTTTAAAACTTCTCTCTCGCCCTCTCAGGCACATTTTTTTTTAACAACCTTCTCCCCCTTTCTCTTTCTCACACACGTTTTTTTTTTAAGAGCATAAGCTTTTTAGGTGATTGACTGCAAATGTCTTAATTTTATTCATAATCCTAGCCGGCTTAATTATTATCAGAAATAAGTTTAAGCAAACAAAATTAAATTCTGGCCAATAACATAGTAGAAGAAAAGACAAAAAAAAGGCCAGTCCGAATCAAGTATCGATTTGTGAGATGCACAGCAATTTCAGTAGATTTTTTAGAGCCCGGTTAACTTTATGTTATATATTAGATTTAACTCCAACCAAATAGTGTGTTTAGAAAATAATCGAACTAATGGTGTGAATGGTTGGTTCATTGTATCTAAGAAGGGGGGTAAGCTACTAAAACATTTGTTATCGGTTGTCACAATGCGTTACTTTGGCATTAGATATAGATGGAAATTGTGTTTATTTCTTTGTTTCTTACATCATTAATATTATTAATATTTCGTGAAATATCTCTTCTTCAAAGGAAAATTAAGAATTGATATTGGAGCTTATTTTTTTGCGTATTTCTTGTTATTGTACATGTTATTTCAAATCAGCATGTTTTTAAATGGAAACACTTTTTTTAACTGTTGGTTTAAGATATTATTGTTAGAATGATGTCATAGGTGTGAAACTAATAAAAATGATTTATTCAAATTTGAGTATAAATGGTGCATACATGTGGGCGTCAGTTATGTATGAGTGTGTTAAATTAATTCATTTACTTATTCTCTACACACACACACACACACACACACATATATATATATATATAGGTAATAGCGCGTATGTTTGTCTAAGTTTGGTAAAATCATTAATAAACGGACCGTTATCTCTCTTTCTCTTTCTGTCTCTTTCTCCTCCTTTCTCTCTCTCCCTTATTATATATATATATATATATATATATATATATACTAATATTTTAATCTATACAGACATGTACAAAGCTCCGTTACACTGGCATGTCGATGTATATATTTCCAGTTATTAAAAACTAAATGTCTCCTCAGACGGAAAAAGTCTAACTTTACACTTAGATATTCATATTGAATATGTAGGATCAGACCTACTCATCAACAACCCCTTTTGGCTAAGATCAAAGTGTAGTATCTGTTCCGATGGATACTACACCCCATAGACTGGTATTGTCTTGGCCTTCGGGGCTTGATTTACGCCGGTCTATGGGTCTGTCCTGTGCAGTTCTAGGAGGTCTACCCTCCCAGGCTTCGCCTCCCCTCTTTGGGGAGGAGTAAGTTTATTGCTTACTGCCTGAGGCGCCCCTACCGGGGAATGCCAACGGGGCTGCCCAGGCAATTTTTGATGGTCAGAGTGCTCACCTCTCGGGCGCTGGCTTTTCAACCCCCACTTTCCGACCCGACCTTGGGTCACATCTTACTTGTGGGAGTAGGATAAAACTGGCCTTGTGCCTAACTCCTGGAGAGGAGTAAATAATACTTATTAAGAACGTAGTGATGTAAAGTTAATGTTATAATTAAATTTAAAAACGTAACTTAATATTTTTAAATATCTGAAATTCAAAAATTTCTGGACATTCGCTGCAACATTAATTCACCTTCAGTACAGAACCCCTGCCATTGGTCTTTTATAATGAAGGCCGACTCATGGCGCCTTTAGTATAGAATACCAAGTAAATTAAACAAATTTTGGAGTGGATATTCCAATATTTAATCGTTATCTGGTTTCTTAATAATTTTCATATTTTACTAACGGATGCTTTTCACATAGTTATCACATTAATTACTTAAACACACGGGTCAACGTTCACTAGAATTATTCGGACTTAAAAATACTATATTCAATAAGTCAGGGGTATTCGGGTTTGTTCGGCGGCGGTGACGTCGTTGTAAAATTTCGACAATGAGCAAAAAAGAGAACAAATTAAAAACATTCTGTATAACACTGAAAAATGCTTGCTAACCCGAGATATTTGTATTCATATAAAGATCTCGTTGCATCGTGAACTTGTTTCATAATAATTGTCATTATATATATATATATATATATAAAATGAAGTATAATAACACGAAATTACATAATCATCGATGCAATAATTTATTTCAACCTTGTGGTTTTTTCAAGCATCCGATCAAGACGATTACATTTTTGAAACTGAAAGAAAAGAGTTAAATTCACACTCGACAATTCAAATATAATTGGAGAGAGAGGTGGTAACAACCCATCCAATTCATATTTAGAGAGAGGGGGAAATTGAAGCATCTCTTATCCTTAAGTCTAACTTGGGAGGGGGAATTACATAATTTACTACAGACACCGAAGGGGGATCGAGGGGGGAGGGGGTCCTGTTTTTCAAAGGAATCGGGTCATGTCAAAAATTATACATATATGTGTATGCTTGTATATGATTGTGTGTGGGTGGTGATGTGTGTATGTATGTACATAGGATGTGTACGTATTTTTGCACGCCTATGTATGCGTGTGAGTGAGATTGTGTCAGAATTTAGGTTCCTTCCTTCCACGCACAATATACATTTATCGCTAGTCGGTAGGTGTCATAAAACAATGATGAGGGTTAATACTGTTAATTTTTGACACGACCCGATTCCTTTGAAAAATAGGACCCCCCCCCCCTCGACCCCCCTTCGGTGTCTGTAGTAAATTATGTAATTCCTCATCCCAAATTAGACTTAAGGATAAGAAATGCTTCAATTTTCCCCCTCTCTCTAAATATGTATTGGATGGGTTGTTACCACCTCTCTCTCCAATTATATTTGAATTGTCGAGTGTGAATTTAATTATTTTCTTTCAGTTTCAATAATGTAATCGTCTTGATCGGATGCTTGAAAAAAACCACACGGTTGAAATAAATTATTGCATCGATGATTATGTAATTTCGTGTTATTATACTTCATTTTATTCTTGCTCTGTTTATCACATTGAGCTCTCCTACCCGGATTTCCTCCTGGAATTATTTCATTATAACACACATTATATATATATATATATATATATATATATATATATATATATATATATATATGGATTAAAAAACAAGGTAAGAGGAAAGTACAAAAATATGTGACAAAAATATCAAATTTAAATTTTCCTGGGCAACACCGTGTAGTCTAAGACCTAAAACTAATTGTACTATCCTCGTACTTTGCGAATATTATAATACTCGTGGAACTGTTATTCAACGAAATTATTCGCAGACATTTAATTTATTTTCTTAAGACATCAACACCACACATTTCAAAAATACAACTCTCATTTTTCATTTTTATACTGTTGAAAATATTGAGTAGATATTTGTTTGAAAACGATAGATGAAGAAATAAATAGTAAGTCCCATTCTGTATTTGATTTATTATTTTTGTTCCTTCCAGCTTACATCCTATCCGGAATTTGCATTGCCCACAGCCTTTTAAAAACATACTATTCCCAGCAATGCTTCAAGCAAACTACCATTCTCTCTCTCTCATATATATATATATATTTATTAGACTCATGCCTTGAAACTAAAAGTCTACAGCTGTAATTACACATTTCATTTTTTTAGCAAACCACTAATATTTATTTTATATGAAAAGAAAAAAAAATCAATGCAGTCGTCTAGAATAGAATTCCAAGTAAATTGAACAAATTTTGGAATGGATATTCCAATGATCAAGCTCTAAGAATTTTGGAGCATTTTGATATGGGTCTCCAGTCCTGGCCCTGAGTTAAAACATGAGTAGGCCTTTGACCTTTAATTTATTAAGAGTATTGTTGTGAATATGATATAATTAAATTTTAATTCTATATTTTTAAAAATATGTGAAATTCAAACATTTTGAAAACAGCCTCCAGTTCTGGTCCTTAGTTGCAGCACGATTTGGCCTTCCGTATAGAACGCCATGACCAAAGATAAAAAGGATCTGTGAGTTTTGAAATGTTAGCGCACATGTGAACGCAACGTATCTAAGATAATTTCAACTCTATTTGCCAATTTTATAATCTCTAGCCATTATTCCACATGCATCTTCCCGATTACAAACACACTAATGTTTAGAAAATATACACGGTCTTATGGAATTGGCACCATATTTTTGTTCTGCCATTGTTATTGTTGACAGATGAAGATGTTCTGGGTGAATCAAAGGTTGGGTTGAATCGCTTCGATACAAGCAGTAAACACATAATTGGCACCTGCTATTGCAATTTCATATGCAAATGAGATCCGATGCAGAGTGGCGGAGGGATTGGTAGTAATGGAAAAAGTGGCATCAAGGATTGGGGTGTCGTACATGATGTGAAGAATAAGATGTTGAGAGAGTGAAGGAGTAAACAGATGGGAAAAACATTAGGGGTTCTTTGTGTTGACTTGGTGAGCAGAGGTGTCCATTTAATGGATGGCGAGACAGGTGAAGTGAGGAGGTGGGGGGGAAGACAGAGAGAAAAGATAGAGAAAGAGGGTAAAAAAGAAAAGGGAAAAGAGAAGGACAAGAAGAGAGGAAAAAGATAAAGAGAGAATATGGAAAAGAGAGAGAAGTGAAGAGACAGCAGTGAAAAGAGAGAGAGCAGTGAAGAGAGACACAGAGAGAGAGAGACAGAGAGAGAGAGAGAGAGAGAGACAGAGAGAGAGAGAGAGACAGAGAGAGAGAGAGAGACAGAGACACAGAGAGAGAGACAGAGACACAGAGAGAGAGACAGAGACACAGAGAGAGAGACAAAGACACAGAGAGAGAGACAGAGAGAGAGAGAGAGACAGAGAGAGAGAGAGACAGAGACACAGAGAGAGAGACAGAGACACAGAGAGAGAGACAGAGACACAGAGAGAGAGACAGAGACAGAGAGAGAGACAGAGACACAGAGAGAGAGACAGAGAGAGAGAGAGAGACACACACACACACAGAGGGAGAGAGACACAGAGAGAGGGGGAGAGACACACAGAGAGGGGGAGAGACACACAGAGAGGGGGAGAGACACACAGAGAGGGGGAGAGACACACAGAGAGGGGGAGAGACAGAGAGAGAGAGAAGGGGTATTGATTAAAATCCGAGACTCTTAAATGACACGATTTTACAAGACACAAAGCTGCATCGATGCAAATTGAAAAATTGGCCGGTGTGCAAGTTCGGGTTAATCCACCCTATAATCCTGATGATGCTTCATCTGACTTCGGTTTATTGCGATCAATTTGAGACTTTTCTGGTGAAGTCCATGAAACCTATCAAGAGTTTTTTTTTTTTTTATTTAAAGCGAAATGTTCGTATTGTGATCAAATCCGAAAGCTTGCAGATCATGGGTAGAAAGTCGTGGGTAGCAATGATGGTGTCTATTTTAAAGAATAGTCATGGATTTCGAATAAATTCTTGCCTAATAAATCCCTTTTTGAACAAGGTGCACACTCTTCTTTTTCAGCAACGTAATACTATGTACATATTTTCTCTTATGGTTGTAAGTTAAAATAGGTAAAAAAAAAAAAAAACTATTCCAAAGTCAGTCAAGAGAAGGAAAGAGAAAGAACTGACGGGGTGGGGTGGGGGAATGAAAAAACAAAAAGGAAGGGGGGGTAGTCGGTTACAAGCAGCTGACTTGAAGAGGAGGGTCCGTTTCTCAGGTATCATATTACACCCTACCTAGATGAAAATAAAATCGCTCCCCCCCCCCTCACACTTTTCTTCCACTGCTTCCTCCTCGGTCCTGAATTTACAATTAGATCCACTCGTTTACAAAAAGAAACCAATTCTTCAGTCAAATCTCACATTCATTGCAGTCAAGACTATAAATAGTAACAACTAAAATGTGTGTGGGGGGGGGGGGGGCAATTTTTTTACCCTTTGGGGACCCAAGCCCTGTAGAACATCTGTAATTATTCTAAGGAACTACATGTAACAAATAAATAAAACAAATTAATATAAAATGCTTAGACAATTTCATGTTCGTACGTACGTTATCACCCTCCATCTTTTTTTTTTTAAAACAAATCAACCGATAGCCGAAAATGCAATGCAAAAAAAAAAAAAAAAAAAAAAAAATTAATTTTATCGCATGACACTATTGTATCGAACGTGAAACTAAAATACACTTTATTGGCCTTCAGGTTAGGATTAAAGTGCCGTATCTGTTCTGTCCAAAGATAACACAATAATATCGTGGGGTCTGCATCGTGCCACCAGACGTCCATAGATAGGAAATATGTCACAAATTCCTACAAGGGTTTCGGAGATAGACCCCCACAATCCGATATATTCTGAAACTACATTAGTCAAAGTTCTTAGATAAGTATGTCTCAGTTTGAACAAGGATAGTATATTAATATTGTGAGATCTGCGTTCAGGCCGGATGTCCATCAAATGGAAACATTTTTAAACACAACAGCAAAACACAAAAAAATGTAGGATATAACTGTGGAATTTCCACGGGTTCCACTAGTTTACATTATTTGGATTATTCGGACTACTGTACTCATCTTGGAAGTGTAGTATCTGTTCTGATGAATACTGCACCCCATAGACTGGTATTATCTTGGCCTTCGGGGCTTGATTTACGCCGGTCTATGGGTCTGTCCTGTGCAGTTCTAGGAGGTCCACCCTCCCAGGCTTCGCCTTCCCTCTTTGGGGAGGAGTAAGTTTATTGCTTACTGCCTGAGGCGCCCCTACCGGGGAATGCCAACGGGGCTGCCCAGGCAATTTTTAATGGCCAGAGTGCTCACCTCTCAGGCGCTGGCTTTTCAAACCCTACTTTCCCGACCCGACCTTGGGTCACATCTTACTCGTGGGAGTAAGATAAAACTGGCCTTGTGCCTAACTCCTGGAGAGGAGTAAATAAATACTCATCTTGGATGTTATTCTCACAACGTTTCGGTCGATGTAACCCCTGTCCTCCTTCAGATGAGTCTTGTCAAACTCGGGAATTCATATGGAAATCCCAACATAATCCTTTATTTAATCCACAGGGATAGCTTGTTCTCGTTCTATCAGCCATGACTAGATAGAAGTGTGGATCCGTGGTGCAACGGATAAAGTGCTAAGTAATAATCAGTTTTAAGTGGTAGTCTTCTGGGGGTTGAAGGTTCAATCCGCAATACGGGCGATACTAAGAATACAATTACGAATGGCTTAAGAATTTCACCCGGTCATGGCTGACGGAACACGAGCAAGCTATTCCCATGGATTAAATAAAGAGTTACGTTCGAAACTCCGTACAAATTCCAGAGTTCGACGAGACACACATTTTTTTTTTATTACTTTTTATTCACCCCAAACAAGGATCATTGCCATCGAGACGTAAGGGGCTACTGTGAATTAATGACCATACCCACAGGGACATCCTAAGTAGGGAGTTGAGCAGCGAGATGTCTGTTACTATTACATTGAAATTTCTGCATGTTAGTACAGTCAGGGAAGCAAGGAACAGGGAGGGAATTCCAAAAGCTAGAAGTTTAAGGGAAGAAAGTATTAGAGTAGAAAGCTTTCCAGCATCTGGGAACCTCTACAGTGAAGGGGTAGAATTTTGCTGGTTGTCGGGTCGGTTGGGGATATTTATGTCGAGGGGGCATCAGTACCGCAAGTTCATCGGAACACATTCCTTCTGAAGAAGATTAGAGATTACATTGGCCGAAACGTTGTGATAATAACATCCAAGATGAGAACAGTCATCCGAATAATTCAAATAATATAAAATATTCTTATCTTCGATGTTATTTTCGCAACGTTTCGGCTGATGTAATCTTCGATCTTCTTCAGGTGCATTTTTTTCTAACTTTGGAACCTTTATGTCGGAAATCTATACGGAATTTCAAACTGAACCCTTTATTCAATCCACAAGGGTAAATTGTCATAGATTTCAGAGTTTGAAAAGATGCAGTTGGAGGTTACATCGGCTGAAACGTTGTAAAAATAATGGAGATGAGAACAGTAATTTGCGTTTATGCTTAAGCTGGTTGTCCTCGGGTGGAACACCGTGACACTGCAGCGGTTATTTTGACAAATAGAATTTGAATTGAGATACAAAAAGATCCATCTGGCTTTTTTTTTTTATATATCTACTAAGGAGACACGACTTATCAAGGCCCAAAGGCCACTCAAGGGGTTAATGAGTGTCAGGTGGACGGTGAGATAACTCTGTGATGATTGGTTAAAGATAGTTGAAATTGAGCAGAATTTGATTATTTAAGAGGACGGCTCAACAAGAATTTGATTATTTAAGAGGACGGCTCAACAAGAATTTGATTATTTAAGAGGACGGCTCAACAAGAATTTGATTATTTAAGAGGACGGCTCAACAAGAATGTGATTATTTAAGAGGACGGCTCAACAAGAATGTGATTATTTAAGAGGACGGCTCAACAAGAATGTGATTATTTAAGAGGACGGCTCAACAAGAATGTGATTATTTAAGAGGACGGCTCAACAAGAATGTGATTATTTAAGAGGACGGCTCAACAAGAATTTGATTATTTAAGAGGACGGCTCAACAAGAATTTGATTATTTAAGAGGACGGCTCAACAAGAATGTGATTATTTAAGAGGACGGCTCAACAAGAATGTGATTATTTAAGAGGACGGCTCAACAAGAATGTGATTATTTAAGAGGACGGC
>OY744552.1:22870944-22970944 GCA_963556195.1 Sepiola atlantica | reverse complement strand
TGCAAGGTTGTCAGTAATAAACTAGTGTTTATTTTTCTTTCCTTAAGCCAAGGCTTTTCAAAGATCGAAATCTTATCAGAGGATAAATACAGATGGATAAGTTGGCTTTCGAAAAAACCAAAGTTCAAATATTTGAAAAATATGAGAATTATTAATAAAAATTATTAAAATAATTTTTGTTAAAAACGTATTGAATGAAAAGAAAAATTCCGTGAAAAGGTATGCAAATTGTCCGGGTGGTAAATTTCCGTTGAAAAAGTTCGGTGAAATTGTAGAAAGTGAAGAAAAACTCTTTGCATGGGAGCAGATTGGAGAAGGTGCTCAAAAAGTAGATAAGTCCAGATGCACTTAAAAGAGGTTGAGAAGAGGAAAACAGGCCATTTTTTTGATTTACTTCCGGGCCTAGTAAAACAGTAGGATCTCATACAAGGTTTAACTCAGGTTTTTTCGAAAGCCAACTTATCCATCTGTATTTATCCTCTGATGATAAGATTTCGATCTTTGAAAAGCCTTGGCTTAAGGAAAGAAAAATAAACACTAGTTTATTACTGACAACCTTGCATTGAACAATTGAAATAAATTTGGACAATCGTCGCATATTTATCACTCTTTTTTCTTCTATCTCTATATATATGTGTATATATATATTATTATTTCATGTATCCACATAAAATTTTATAAAGGAGATAACATTTTTCATGTATCAATTTTCAGTATTTACTTCAACAGTGCTCGATACGTAAGTAGAGCTAGGTAGTAAGTTATCAAAATATATTTATGGCAATTAAGCTACACAGAAGCTCTCGCGTTTCATCACCGGGGGAATTTTCATGCTAAAATGCCTGAAGATCCCCCCCCCCCCGGGATGAAACGCGGGAGCTTCTGTTTAGCTTAATTGCCATAAATATATTTTCATAGCTTACTATATCTATATCTATATATATCTATCTATCTATATATATCTATCTATCTATATCTATCTATCTATATCTATCTATATATCTATCTATCTATATCTATCTATCTCTCTATATCTATCTATATCTATCTATATTTATATATATATATATATCTATGCATCACCAATACCTTCTTTCCGACTAAGCCCCATCACAGGGTGTCGTGGAGACATCCCAGGTCTCGCCACTGGCATCAACTAGACTACGTCATTACTCGTAGGTCGCTCCTAGATCAAGTACTGGTTACGCGCAGCTTTCACAGCACCGACTGTGACACAGACCATTCTCTGGTCGCTAGCAAGATACGCCTCCTCCCCAAACGTGCCCACCGATCAAAGCAGAAGCCCCTGCCTCGCATCAATACAGTCGGAACTGCTATGCCTGAGCTGCGTGAACGCTTCGCCAGGGCCATGGACAAAGCCCGAGAAGACTGTCCAATCAACAGTGTCACGCTGAGGTGGAACCACATCCGAGAGGCTATGTTTCAGACTGCTCTCGATACTTTCGGCAAGAAAGAAAGGAGGCAAGAAGACTGGTTTGAGGCGGGAGCTGCTGAGATCAAACCTGCCATAGCTGCAAAGCGTGATGCCCTCCTCGCCTACAAGAGAGATCCATCCACTAGGACGTTTGCGGCACTCCGTACTTCTCATAGCGATGCACAGAGGATTGCCAGACGCTGTGCAAATGATTACTGGCTCCATCTCTGCCAGAACATCCAGATTTCTGCCGATCTGGGAAACGTGCGCAGAATGTATGAGGGGATGAAAAAGGCTTTCGGTCCAAACGTCATCAAGACTGCCCCACTCAAGTCAGCTGAAGGCCTGGTCATTACTGACCGATGCAAACAGATGGAAAGGTGGGTTGAGTACTATCAGGAACTTTACTCGAAGGAGACCACTGTCACTGACTCAGCACTTGCGAAAACCAAATCGCTTCCCAGAATGGACGAGCTGGACACCCCACCCACCATGGAAGAGCTCAGCAAAGCCATCGACTCCCTAGCCAGCGGCAAGGCCTCAGGCAGCGATAACATCCCACCTGAGGTAGTAAAGTTGGCAAAGGGTAGCTCCCTCCTGGAGCACCTATATGGACTCTTGCTGCACTGCTGGGAGGAAGGAACTGTGCCCAAAGACATGCGCCACGCTAAGATCATCACGTTGTACAAGAACAAAGGAGAAAGAAGCGACTGCAACAATTACCGTGGCATATCACTGCTAAGCATTGTCGGCAAGGCCTACGCACGCGTCCTCCTCAACAGACTGCAAATTCTAGCTGATCGCGTCTACCCAGAGGCACAGTGTGGCTTTAGACCCACCAGATCGACCATAGACATGGTTTTTTCCATAAGACAACTCCAGGAGAAATGTCGTGAGCAGAGGCAGCCTCTCTATCTGGCCTTCATCGACCTGACCAAAGCTTTTGACTTGGTCAGCCGAGATGGACTGTTTGCCCTAATCGTGTCCTTTCATGAAGACATGAAAGGGACCGTCCAATTTGATGGATCGAGCTCTGAACCGTTCCCGATCAAAAACGGTGTCAAACAGGGATGCGTTCTTGCACCTACGCTCTTCGGAATTTTCTTTTCCTTGCTCCTCTCGTATGCATTTGATGAGTCTGTTGACGGCGTGTTCATTCACACCAGGAGCAACGGTGGATTATTCAACATCGCACGTCTGCGAGCCAAAACAAGGGTTCAGAAGGTTCTCATCAGAGATCTCCTTTTTGCAGATGATGCTGCCCTTGCTGCACACTCAGAGGAGGCCATGCAGCGTCTTGTTGACTGCTTTTCAGCTGCATGCAACGAGTTTGGACTGTCCATCAGTCTAAAGAAAACAGAGGTAATGTGCCAGAACGTTAGTGATGCTCCAAGCATCTCCATTGGTGAACACACCCTCATGGTTGTGGACGAGTTTACCTACCTCGGCTCGAAAACCGTAAGCAGCCTTTTACTCTGAGCTTAACACAAGGATCGGCAAGGCAGCAACAGCAATGGCCCGCCTGACCAAACGAGTTTGGGAAAATGGTATGCTGACTACCAACACAAAGATGCAAGTATACCGGGCAGTTGTGCTGAGCACCCTCCTCTATGGCAGTGAGGCATGGACACTCTACTCTCATCAGGAACACAGACTGAACGCCTTCCACTTTCGTTGCCTCCGCAGACTCCTCGGCATCACCTGGCAGGATCGAGTCACCAACATCGACGTCCTGGCCAAGGCAGGATTGCCCAGCATGTATGCTATGCTGCGAGCTAGACGCCTCCGCTGGTTGGGCCACGTGCTTGCATGAACGACGGCCGCATCCCCAAAGACATGCTTTTTGGAGAGCTTGCCACTGGCGAAAGGCGTACTGGACGCCCCGTACTCCGCTACAAGGACGTCTGCAAGCGGGATCTTAAAGCTGGCGGACTCAACCCCTCTCAGCTCGAGACCACTGCCTTAAACCGCCATGGTTGGCGAACCGTCATCCGGAACATCATCAGTGCAGCTGAGGAGAGTAGAAACACCCGATGGAGGGAGAAGCGATCACGCAGGGCACAAAAGACAAGAGTCGCCCCATCACATGCTCACTGTTAAAAAAAACAGAAAGATGAGAAAAAAAGAAAGAAAAAAAAAGACTTCACAGCCTGTTGCAGCCCTGGGTACGATTCTGACCAAGACCACGACGCGCATCCCCCATGATCTCCCGAGATCGATGGAGCCAACAACATATCTATCTATCTATATATATCTATACATCTATATCTATATATCTAGAGAGAGAGTTATTCACAGACATGCGCTTCGTCATCTCTACGACTCATCAGTTTGGCTAGACCTAGTGAGATTCGAAACTGGGACACCAGTGACTGATGTCCGGCGTTCTACCAACTGAGCCAAGAACCTCCTACTGGTAGTGAGAGAAATTGTATCGCACTATAAATTATGTTATTTGTCAGTCTTTCCTCTTTCAGCTTGTTTAATCATGAACACTCTTTAATAAAAAAAGTTTTTATATTAATAACACTACCACCTATATATATATATATATATATATATATATATATATATATATATATACAGGGTGAGCCAAAAGTAGGTGGACAGTAAAAAATATTTTTTGTCGAAGCGTAAGAGGCAGACTTCAAAGCTGTGTAAATCAAGAAGGAAAACAGTTTGAACACTTGCGTTGATAAATAACATTTAATTTTCATTAATATAATTGTTTTATTACATGTAATTGTACGTATAAGTGATCTCTAAATAAATGTTTTTTACTGTCCACCTACTTTTGGCTCACCCTCCTTTTTTTGGTAATTTATTGTATTCTTGAAATATTCCAAGTATTTTTGATACCATTATTTCTCAATTTATCCAATTCCATTTTGAAAAGTTTTAAACTAATCTTGCTCCCAATCTGATCTGGCAACTTGTTCCAAAAACATTACTCTACTAGCTGCATATGCCTGGCGTCGCTTGGGAGTTTGTTTGTTTTTACCTAACACAGCCTGAGTAGGCTTTATTCATACCAAGTTTAGGATACGTCTCCAACAATCAGTCCAACCGAGTCTGGGTCATGTTTTGAGTAGATGATGACCTTGCATCTGTCAGACTGAGGTATGATTCTGTGCAGCTCTAGGAGGTCCACCCTCCCAGGCTTTATCTTCTCTCTTTGAGAAGACAGTTTATTGTGAATCGCTTGAGGCGACCCTACCAGGGAATGCCGATGGGGCTGTTTAGGCATTTTTACGACCAGAGTGCACACACTTTTTGTGTCCTGGCTTTTCAATCCCCATCTTCCAACCTTTTCAATCCCCATTTTCCCCCGTAGTGGGAGTGAGGTAAATACTTACCTTCATTTTTGCACCCCCCCCCCCCATTTTTTTTAAATATGCATTATTATTTTTTTTTTTTTTTAAAATAGGATTTTGAAAGTTAAATTTAAATATTACAGTATCGTTTAGTCATTAAACTATTAATGGAAACATTTTTATAAAACTAATTTAGTTATGGTAATGAATTACAAGATATTTATATAGCTCAGCAAAATAGATCAGATAGAGCCTCAGGCTGGAAAGCTAAAGGTGCAGGTTTCAATCGTGGTCTCGGCATCTGTATTTCCCTTGGGGGGGGGGACAATATGCGATAATTATAGTTTTCTAATAATTTAGTAACTAAGTGATTTGTACTTGATGCCTCATTACTTAACACAGCATTATAAGATGCAGATTTTATTTTATACTAATAGTTCACGACTTACCAAGGTCAAAAGCCACTCGAGGATAAGTGTTAGTGAGATTTTCAGTTGGATGATGGAAGAGTACTATCGGAAGGATCGAGGACTATGATTAATTCACAGGACGACTCGACAGATATTTGTTGACATTGGACTTGAAAACGACCATGTTGTAGTCGATAGGGAAACATTACCCCAGGAACATGTTCCACAGGTGGGAAGTTCTTGGAAAGAAACTCTGTTCATGGAAGTTCCGTTTGATTTTAGATACATAGAAGAAAAAAGGGGAGGTCTTTACAGTATTGGTAGAAAGAAGAGTTCTTGCTGAGAAGGTTTTACAGGGGGCCGGCGGGGGGGGGGGGGGGGTACCAGAGCTTGAAGTTCAGTCGAGTACCTACCATGAAAATACTAATAGAGTCTTAATTTACTCCTCTCCAGAAGTTAGGCACAAGGCCAGTTTTTATCTTACTCCCACAAGTAAGATGTGACCCAAGGTCGGGTCGGGAAAGTGGGGTTTAAAAATTGCCTGGGCAGCCCCGTCGGCATTTCCCGGTAGGGGCGCCTCAGGCAGTAAGCAATAAACTTACTCCTCCCCAAAGGGGGGGGGGGCTGAAGCCTGGGAGGGTGGACCTCCTAGAACTGCACAGGACAGACCCATAGACCGGCATAAATCAAGCCCGAAGGCCAAGATGATACCAGTCTATGGGGTGCAGTATCCATCGGAACAGATACTACACTTTGATCTTAGCCAAAAGGCCAAAAAGTACTAATAGAGTAGGGAAAGAGTAGAAACGACTCTTCTGTGAGAAAAGGGCTGCAGGGAGATGATTCTCCCACTAGATTACGATTTTGTACTCTGTCGAGGCAAGAACTTTGAGCGGCACCTCCCCAGATGTGACAGCAATACTCTATCTTGAGGCGAATCTGACTCTTATACAGGTAAGGGAGTGCACCTAGGGTCATCAAATAAACAAATATTCTTTAAATAAAGATAAAGATGAACCCTAATGGGCAACGCCGGGTAGGGGCAGCTAGTATATACATATTTACATTTAGCAACCAAATTTGAGATGAAATAAGTTAAAACTTTGGAATCAGATAACCATTTTTTTTTTTTTTAATTTAGTAATCTGGAAAATAAATTCTGGTACTTGTTCAGATTAGGACCTCAGCTAAAATCGACTTGGCGTCAGTAGTTTCCGAATGTTTACGTAGACGGCTGGAAAATGTTGAAGCGCTTATCCAATCAGAATGTGAGAAAATAAGCAGACGACAAGTTAACATTTTAATTGATTGAATCGCGAAATTCACTAAATGGAAATAAAAATTGATCAAAGCGATAATGAATTTTAACGAACCCTAACCCTAACACCGTTTTAACACTTGTTCAGTGATATTTTTCTGAAGAAAAAAATTTAATGTGTAAAAAAACAAACTTTTTTTTCCAGTTGTACATTCAGCTTCGTTTTGGATTTTGTGGACGCAGGCAACAGAGTTTTTATTCGTCTTTTCTCGAATGTCTATGTAAACATTTGGAAACTGCCGACGCCAAATCGATTTCAGCTTGGGTCTTAATCTTGGCAAGTACCTAAATTTTTGAATTTGTATCACCAATTTGTTCGGGGAATTTCAAAATTCTTTTATTTTATAACTCAAACGTATGTGATACTAGTGAAGAAACATAATTTATTAGAAACTGTTTTAGAAATAAGTGTGAAAATTCATTTATTTCGGTGTTAGCGAATTAGGTGCTCTTTCAAAATGTGATCTACCGAGTTGTTCACATTCCAATGTGATCTACCATTAACACTTGGCCTTTTGGCTAAGATCAAAGTGTAGTATCTGTTCCGATGGATACTGCACCCCATAGACTGGTATTGTCTTGGCCTTCGGGGCTTGATTTACGCCGGTCTATGGGTCTGTCCTGTGCAGTTCTAGGAGGTCCACCCTCCCAGGCTCCGCCTCCCCTTTTTGGAGAGGAGTAAGTTTATTGCTTACTGTCTGATGCGTCCCTACCGGGGAATACCGACGGGGCTGCCCAGGCAATTTTTAATGGCCAGAGTGCTCACTTCTCGGGCGCTGGCTTTTCAAACCCCACTTTCCCCGACCCGACCTTGGGTCACATCTTACTTGTGGGAGTATGATAAAACTGGCCTTGTGCCTAACTCCTGGAGAGAAGTAAATAAATACCCATTAACACTAACCTGTGGTTAGGATTCGGGTTAGGGTTAATGGGTAGACCCATGGCCATGGGTAGACCCCATATTGGAATGTAAGCAACTCGGCAGATAACAGATTAGAAACCATTCAGTAGATCACATCCTAGAAGAGCACCACGAATTACTATATATACATTATTTCAAAATATTATGTTGTATCATTGGGTTAAATAAGTCTGATCCGTTTTACTGTTAATATACTTCAGATAACAATTCGGGATACAATTTTGCGATTTATTCATTTTGATAAAATATACAAACATGTCCATTTTTTGTTGCTATACATAAACAGTATTTTTTTTTTTTTAACTGAAGTTATACCAATATTTTTTAAAAGCGAAGTACAAAACAATTATATAAACTAAAAAAAAAAAAAAGAAAAGCACAAATCAAATTAACTTTGCTTTAAGAAAGAAAGAGAAGAAAGAAAAATGAAGTCCCGGTGGGGGGGGGGGGGTAAGTGACTTCATTCGTTACCGGTCGTACGGCAATCCTTACATGGTTAAAATAGAGTAAACCCCCTTCCTTTACGACCCCCCCCCCCCTCTTTCAACAGACATCAAAAGACGGTAACCAAAAACCCAAAGCAGGAGATAAGATTTCAGGTAATGTTTTCAAAGCAATGCTTTTAAGAAGTCAGACAATTTCAGGTGCAGCTCTTCGGTAGAAGAAACGATATAATTACACACAAGGTGTTGCCGCAAAATCCGACACTCCACACAAAGAAAACGAAATAAGTAATAAAAACGAAATTTGTATATGCAGAGACCAGACAGTTTAGCAACAGTTAAAACTTGAACAATACTTTATTTTTTCGATGTAAGCGCTGCCGGTGGAGACGACCACCTGAAGGCCGGCGCAAAATGAGTCACACACTTTGGCGACCATGTCCTTGTCTATAGCGGCGAACGCTTCCACGATGGCAGCATTCAGAGTCAACCGTGTTGTGGGCATGCTTTTTGGGGCTTGGCCTAGATCACGGGTCAGAATAAATAGTCAAGGGGGTTGCAGTCAGGTGAGGAGGGCATCCCCCAAGTCATTGTTGAGCAGCTACGCCTGGGTCGTCTTGGCCTTGTGTGCAGGAACGGAATCCTGCTGGATTCTGACATTATCTTGTCGGATGTTTAAAGTCTAATAACATTTAAGCTAACAAATAAACTTTGCTTCTAACTAGCCAATTCCCATTTGTTATTGTTGTGCTGTGTTATTGGCAATAAAATAACGTATTTCGACACAATTCATTTTTTAAATTACTTAGTCCGGCCCAGACGAATGTTAATTTGAAACATTTTTTAAATAATCACCTAAAAATAAAAATCAGCAAGTGAAATTTTTAAAGAAGAGTTGTCTACCTTAAATTAAAAAATGTACAAACAAATAAAAATTAAAAGCTAAAATGACTTCACTGCATCCCGGGCAACGCCGGGTAGGGACAGCTATTTTTTTTTTTTTCAGATTTTATTTCCTCAATGTGACGAATATCAATTTTCTGTTTGCATTTTGTTTCGGGATTATCGCGAGAAGGATTTTTTTTTATGGTGAACTACCGGGACTTTTTGCTTATTATACAGATTTTTTTTAACAATTGTAAATCCGATAACTTGCTTTGGGTATAAATTATTGTAAAATGATATAAATCTTGAAATATAAGCATGTATCAACAATAATGCTTCATAAAAGAACGACCATCAATTTCTTTGTTACTAGCGCTGCCATGCGTGTCTATAACAACCAAGGAAATATATAACAAAAGGATTAATAAAAAAAAAATGAAACATCTATTTTCTCTGATGAGGGTATGTATCGCAGAAAAATTTAAGATTAATAAATATTCATCTACCTAGGCAACATAATTGATTCCAGTGGGCGAACTGCCACCACAATAAGATGACGTATATCTGCCACATGGAGAGTCTTCAGGCAGTCGTTGCCAATTTTACAAAATCCGGGAATCCCATCATATGCAAGAGTGGCAACATACAACACACGTCTACTGACCTGTACTCTTGTATCGCTGCGAGATGTGGTCGACGATGAAACGTCAAAATAACACGATACTGGCTATAGCTCATCTGATGGAGAAAATTGCCTTTCTCACTCTACAGCACTCCGTGAGAAAGTATGCCACACAACGATGTCTCAACTGGTATGGTCACGTCACTCGCAACGCTTCAAAGGATGTCATTGATGCTGATGGCCCAAAGCTACGTTGTAGGCTGCTTAAGACAGAGGGGATCAGTTGATGACGACCTGATCCTGATGGGCGGCACATGCGAAATGCCAACAAACCCGAGAAGTCTAACCATAGCATGAGACAAGATGAAAAAGAAAAATAATAGAATAATAATGGCTTCTAACGGCTTTTTTTATATTGAAATTCATATATATATATATATATATATATATATATATATATATATATAAGGGTCCTATCTTTAAATTTGAATAACTTGAATAACTTCCACAAAATAAAAGTTAAACTCACCAAACTTTATGTGTGTGTAGACTGACCCTTCCGAGATTTTTTGAAATAAACAAAACAAATTTTAGCCGAAAAACACTTCTTAAAACTTACAAAAACTAAAGTATTGTTTTTTACACTGTTTTGAGTTTTTTAAGCAAAAATAATGTTTTCTAAATGAGGGTACGTTCCTTAGGGCTAATACGGCTCATGCTTGCTTCGGAAGGGGTCCTTTACTTATTCTAAAAAAAAAAAAAAAAAAAAAAAAAATCAATAAATAAAAAAGTTATGAATTTTTAAAAATAGGACCCTTATTTTTGCCCACCCTGTATATATATATATATATATATATATATATATATATATATATATATATATATATATATTACATACTAGCTGAACCTACCCGGAATTGCCTGGTGGTGTTTTTAATTGCAATTTGCTTTTTTTGTTATTTTTGTTTTTTTTAAACTATCAGTTTTTTTCTTGGCAAAATATAGAAATACTAAACAAAGGGAAGTAACTATTGCCAAATACAGAGTTACGTCCCTATTTTTTTAATCTTGATAGCATAAAATGTGACCATCCATTTTTGGCCTCATTCTACTATTGTCGTGTTGTCTTGTATGAGTTGGCATTCATAGAATTTCTCTTAAATTCTAATATACAAAATTAAGTCGGTTGAACTTTTAAAGTCAGACTCAAGTAGCAATGTATTTGACATATCGATATTTGATTATGATTAACCAATTTGTAATCACCTTTCTACCATGTTCTTTGCAAGAAAATAATGTATTTCGCGTAGATTTCTTTTTAAAAATTGCTGTTCCAGCTAGGAAGATTTTTACAATGGAGATAAATTTAAATAATAACAGAAAAAACTGTATTCTTTTTTTTTTTAAGAATACCCTAAATAATGTAAGGGAGATGAATCTTAATTTTTCACTCGAATGCTAAAAAGGGAGTTAGCTTCTTTACAGGATAACTTTTTTTCCATCTCTATATCACTTTTCATGTTTCTGTGTATGTGTGTTTCTTGCCTATATGTGAGTTGCACTTTTTTTTTTCAAATTCAGTATTATTAATTAAATAAAAACAATACAAACTAAAATTTTAATTCTGTGTATAGTTTTTAAATTTAGTATTATTAATTAAATAAAAACAATACAAACTAAAATCTTAATTCTGTGTATAGTTTTCAAATTTAGTATTATTAATTAAATAAAAACAATACAAACTAAAATTTTAATTCTGTGTATAGTTTTCAAATTTAGTATTATTAATTAAATAAAAACAATACAAACTAAAATTTTAATTCTGTGTATAGTTTTCAAATTTAGTATTATTAATTAAATAAAAACAATACAAACTAAAATTTTAATTCTGTGTATAGTTTTCAAATTTAGTATTATTAATTAAATAAAAACAATACAAACTAAAATTTTAATTCTGTGTATAGTTTTCAAATTTAGTATTATTAATTAAATAAAAACAATACAAACTAAAATTTTAATTCTGTGTATAGTTTTCAAATTTAGTATTATTAATTAAATAAAAACAATACAAACTAAAATTTTAATTCTGTGTATAGTTTTCAAATTTAGTATTATTAATTAAATAAAAACAATACAAACTAAAATTTTAATTCTGTGTATAGTTTTTAAATTTAGTATTATTAATTAAATAAAAACAATACAAACTAAAATTTTAATTCTGTGTATAGTTTTCAAATTTAGTATTATTAATTAAATAAAAACAATACAAACTAAAATTTTAATTCTGTGTATAGTTTTCAAATTTAGTATTATTAATTAAATAAAAACAATACAAACTAAAATTTTAATTCTGTGTATAGTTTTCAAATTTAGTATTATTAATTAAATAAAAACAATACAAACTAAAATTTTAATTCTGTGTATAGTTTTCAAATTTAGTATTATTAATTAAATAAAAACAATACAAACTAAAATTTTAATTCTGTGTATAGTTTTCAAATTTAGTATTATTAATTAAATAAAAACAATACAAACTAAAATTTTAATTCCGTGTATAGTTTTCAAATTTAGTATTATTAATTAAATAAAAACAATACAAACTAAAATTTTAATTCTGTGTATAGTTTTCAAATTTAGTATTATTAATTAAATAAAAACAATACAAACTAAAATTTTAATTCTGTGTATAGTTTTCAAATTTAGTATTATTAATGAAATAAAAACAATACAAACTAAAATTTTAATTCCGTGTATAGTTTTCAAATTTAGTATTATTAATTAAATAAAAACAATACAAACTAAAATTTTAATTCCGTGTATAGTTTTTAAATTTAGTATTATTAATTAAATAAAAACAATACAAACTAAAATTTTAATTCTTTGTATAGTTTTTAAAAATGTGCAAACAAACAAAAATTAAACTAATATTACATTAATGAATCACGGACAACGCCAAGTAGGTACAAATAGTATACAACTATTGCCACTACTTACCTATAGTATTTTGTAAAATAATACCTGCTCTATCTCACGATAATGAGCACTCCCAACGTAATACTATAAACATAGCTGCATCCAACATGCAGCTATGTTTGTAGCATTACGTTGGGAGTGCTCAATGCAATACTCTTCTATAAAATAATTGAGTTCTCTCGACTACCAGTATTATAAATTTGTAGACAAATGAAAAAAAAATCATTTAAACAATATTCTCCACTCATGATGGTAGGTTCTTCATACATTCCCCATAATGTCCAGATTTAATGTACCTCTTAGGTCATCAGATCTAAGCCTGTCTTCAAGACTCACATTACACATCTATCATAGCATTCTCATTATTTTCCTCCATGCAATGCATGTCCTCAAGCCAGGTTTTACTTCCATACATCATCACACTGCGTACACATGCCCGATAGACTCTTTACTTGGTTGACAATGGTAATGCTCTGCAAGTTAATAATGGCAGAAGTTTCATGAACTTTCTCCATCCACTCATAATTCTTGCAATCACGCTAGCATCTGCTCCACCCTGTGCTCCAATGGTATCTCCAAGATAACATATACAGACTTTAGTTAGTTTCGATTATTTCAAATAAAGAATTAATTATCTAAAAATAAATGCTTTATAGACTTTTCTCTTAGATTACATTGGTAACGCTCTGCTGGTTAGTAATACCCAAAAGATTTTACAGACAGAAGCATTTCAATTTGAAATGCAACTGTATTGGCTGAAGGAACTATTTGTTCTAAACAGTAATTACAAAACGGGCGTGCATTGACATAAAAAAGTAATGGTTCTCTTTGCCATTCAGTGGAGAGATTACCTCCACTCTTATGTCAAAACGAAAAATATAAGCTTAAAGTTGAAAATCCGGATTTCATATACATTCAATCTATATCAAGAAATACATGTTTTGATAAAGAGTGAATGACCACTCGAAATATGAAAATTATAACACCTATAATTTTACATGCTTTTATATTCTCCAAAAGGCTATTTTTCATTGATCAAATGTGAAGAAATTCATCTTTAGCCGAAACACACACACAGACACATATTTATATGTAAGGTTACTGGGAGAAAACCCAAGCAGAATGCTTGATTATTAAAAAAAAAAAAATCAAAAATAAGAGCGTAATATTTATTTATATATGTATTACAGAAGATCAGAACAACATTGGTACCGTCGGTTTCAAATCCAAACAAAGGGGACCCATATTTCTTCAGCCTCAGCATATATATATATATATATATATATATATATATATAGGGTGGGCAAAAATAAGGGTCCTATTTTTAAAAATTCATAACTTTTTTTATTTATTGAATTTTTTTTTTTTTTTTTTTAGAATAAGTAAAGGACCCCTTCCGAAGCAAGCATGAGCCGTATTAGCCCTAAGGAACGTACCCTCATTTAGAAAACATTATTTTTGCTTAAAAAACTCAAAACAGTGTAAAAAACAATACTTTAGTTTTTGTAAGTTTTAAGAAGTGTTTTTTCGGCTAAAATTTGTTTTGTTTATTTCAAAAAATCTCGGAAAGGTCAGTCTACACACACATAAAGTTTGGTGAGTTTAACTTTTATTTTGTGGAAGTTATTCAAATTCAAGTTATTCAAATTTAAAGATAGGACCCTTATTTTGGCCCACCCTGTATATATACACACATCCACAGACAGAATGTTTCGCTGTATCACAGCTTTTCAGTGCAGCTAGACAAGCCAAGATTGAAACTCGGCTGTCAAGCTGATAGTCGGCGCTTCTAACCCCTACACTATCATCCAACACCTGCTGAATGTAAGCGAAATCTCAATGTAAACATTGTCAAGTGCCGAAGAGCTAGAATAGTTTTTACCCAATAAAAAGCTAGTGGCAGTTGGCGATTTTCTTACGAGAGCTCTATCCCAGAAGGGGGGCAAATATTAGAATACCAGTCTCAGGACGGGTAAAGTTAATTCCCCGAACAAAACAGTTTTGCAATACTTTTATGTCTCCTTACAAGGATTAAAATCAAGATACAATGATACTAAACCTTATGTCTAGAATCCTCATTTCAATTTTGATCAAAATCCATTACATGAATTTGATTCTAGAAAACATCTAAAATGTAATGCTTAAGCTTAACGAGTCTTAAGGTGAAATTGAAGTTCAGTGAATCTTGGTTAATTCGTGTCTAATGACTATGAATCAAATTCAATGAAAATCTGAAATGATTCAATTTTTAAATGGGACGTTGTGGCCATATTATGCATCCTAAAAGTCTTCCAAAGAAACATAAATTACGGGAACATTTATTAATTAATACCTAATATCTGTTGTTAAATTTTTACAAAAATCTCAGGTATCTAAATTTTCACAATAGATACAAAATTATAAATAATAATAAAATATGGAATTCAGGGTTAGGAGTAAGAGTAGTGAACCTCATCTATTCCCGGGCAACACTGGGTGTTCTTGCTAATAGATATTTAACCCCTCCCACCGTGGGAAGACATGACATTTCTGGAAGGTAGGGATTGAAAAGCCAGCACACAAGAGGTGTGCGTACTCTGGCCGTCATAAAAAATGCCTGGACAGCCCTGTCAGCATTCCCTGGTAGGATCGCCTCAGGCGATTAGCAATAAACTAACCACTTTTCAAAGAGATAAGATAAAGGGTGGACCTCCTAGAACTGCACAGAGCCATACCTCAACCTGACAGACAGAAAGGTCATCAATTACTCCAAAATGACCCAATTGTCGAGGACGTATACTCAACGAGGTAAATTCGTAAAAATCTATATAATAAAATTATCAGATAAGATCTAGTCTGTCCGTGTGAGTTTTTCAATTTAAGATTCAAATTGATAAATTTGGCAAATAAAAATCAGCATTTTTCAGTTGTCATGTAGGGAAAGGGGGGTAAAAAGTTACACAGAAGAGGCTACAGTAGCCTAGCATCTGTCTAATTTTGCCTTGGATTGCTGTGTCGTTAGCGCATTTATTACATCTTATGGAAGTCCATTCCAAGGTCCAGTGATCCTGATCAAGAAAGCAGACTTTCTCTGGTTCAGTAAAAATCGGCGGTAAAACAGTTTCTGGTTACGCCCGTGTAGACCTCTTTGTGGTGCTGGAGTGAATAATAAGTCCTGAAAGATATCGTAATGGCCATTGAGGAGATTGTTGGCCAAAATGAGATCACCGCATAATCGTCAGCGCTTAAGGGAGAAAAGGTTAAACTTCTTCAGTCGACTTTCATAGGGCAGATCCCATAGACCCTGCACCATTCGAGTAGCCAGTCTTTGAACTCTCTCAAGATGCTGGATATCACGTATTAGATATGGAGCAGAGGCCTGGACACCATACTCTAACAGTGGTCTGACGAGGGAGACATAAAGTGGGAGAAATATTTCAGGATTAAGTTTGCTGAAGGAGCGTTGACGGGTAAACATAACAGTCTACATTAAGTTTTTATCTTAATTTAATTCAATCAATTTAATGACGGAAAGATGTTTTAATAAAATTAACTCCAATTTCACAAAAATCATAATTAATTAAAAAAAATAATTTGCTAAAACTCCGCCTCCCATCCTATTGCCTTTTAGTTTCTTTTGTCTATTTATAAAGTTGGACCCTTTATCGCACTGACAGTGAGATTAAAACGCCAAATTCATACTCAAAATAGGAATAGAATAAAAATAGTTTTCTAATATACTGATCCGGTGTATGCAATCAACGTCCTAAGGTTAACTAATTTGCATACTGCTTTGCAAAAGTACATCTCATTAATTCACTATTCATTTGTATTGTTTTATAATCCTGGGATTGTTTTTATTTTATTATAACATAGTTCCATGTAGGTAAAAAAGCTCTTTGAATATTTTCTGGTCAATTTACTTCTGGAGGCTGTGAGCCAGTTCTACATTGTCAATTGAAAACAAAGCCCCACTCCCACATTAATTTCATTAAGAATTCCACCATAATGCTTGTCGGTTCCTTTGTAAGTAAGCCATTTCATTTTGTTGAATTGTAAATTAAAAACAACACCCCAACATGCACTGCGGCCAAGCAAACAAGTCAGTGAGTAACCCCTCCACAAGTATTTTTTTTTTTTTATATCGTGGATAAATACTTAGCATTTTGGATGAAAAGAGTATTTCTAACCCTTTTTAGATCAATTTACTTCTGAGGGTTGTGTCCTGGTTTTCTTCAATTTTCCCCGGACATTGTAACTCCAAAGTTGTCATTGTATTAAATTAAACATACCGGCCAAGCAAGCAAGTCAGTGAGTATCCTCACTGCCAAAGAACTTTTTACAAGTATTGGAGCTGTGGTCGTAGAACGGTACCAAATTGAAAGTAGAATTTGGGATATTTAAATCGAACGGAATCGAAAAATGGTCTCAAATCCATTGTCTACCTTTTCGTTCTTTTTATACGTTAATTATTAATTATAATTAATTTTTTAAATCAGACAATATTTTATTTTTAATGTTC
Organism: Sepiola atlantica; assembly: GCA_963556195.1. Lineage (NCBI taxonomy): Eukaryota > Metazoa > Mollusca > Cephalopoda > Sepiida > Sepiolidae > Sepiola > Sepiola atlantica. Next base: position 22,954,121 of record OY744552.1, on the reverse strand, counting down.
ATCTATTTTAAAAGCAACAAGAGTGGAAACCATTTTTTTTTTTTTAGTTAAAATTCCTTAACATTAGAATACTTAAGTTAAAGGCAATAATATTATTACACTGAAAGAAAAATGTCGACCCTGTGATTGAGACAATTAAATTAATTAAAATGACATTTAGATTAATCTTATCTTTCTTTTTTAAAGATCTGTGCATCGTAGTAATTAATATTTCATTGTCAGGTGTGGTTTTGAAAAGCCAGCATACTAGGATTAAGCACACTCTAGCCTACAAAAAAATGCCTGAGCAGTCCTGTTGGCATTTCCTAGTAAAGGCACCTCAGGCGATTAGCAATAAACTAACATGTTCACAAGGAGAAGGTAAAGCCTGGGCGGGTGAACCTCCTGGAACTAAATAGAACACCATACCTCAGCCCGACAGAGCATGTCCAGAAGAAACCACAACACCCCACCCTCTGTCAGACAGATCATTGAGGACATGTATATGAATAAAACTTACTCAGGCTGTAAATTTTCTGCCGACTTGTTTTATCTGCTTTCCCATTTGATGAAGTTCTGAGAAGAACCAAATCCATCGACATAAAGAAATTCATCGATTTTAAGTTTAAGCTTCGATGGTTTGAATCCAGAAAGAAGCCACAAAATTCTTTTTAAAGTGCATTTTTTTTTTTGTGTCTTGTAAGTTTGCCTCACAATATATATGTAGCAACAAGGATATTATTTTCTAGATAAAAACTTTAGCTTTAGAAATTTATTATGACCAATAAATAAACGAGGGGAAATATGTCACTTGGTCTTCAGGCTGGGATCGGGGTGTGGTATCTGTTCTGTCCTCGGTAACTGAAAGGGAGGTCCTTCTAGTCTAATACAATTTTTATTTTTGTCTCAATACAGAATGCCTTTTTGGGGGAGCTAGATTTTCCCCACATTAGAAACCGACCTTGTATCTAACTCTGCCCTCATGAGGAGGCAAGAAAAGAGCGATTCTTCTCAAATCGCTTTTATACTATGATTTGTTTTTATATTTAGTCTTCGTTTATTCTTTGCATCCTTATTTCCTAAAATCACACTCACATTAAATCCAATTTCATTTAATGTGAGTATGTATGTACATATATATATATATATATATATAACCATACAATATTATAATAAATTTTTTTTTAATCCTTATCCACATACACATGTGTTTCATCCTTTTCTGGGAATCATCAGTGTGGAGGATGACTGTTCTACCAGTCACAGATTCGAACCCCAGACCCAAGTCATCTTTTAACTTTCAAGTCTGAACCTCTACTAATGCCGGCAACCCAACAGCTATATCTCTATACAGACAGGTAGGATTAGATTTACTAACTGACAGGTTAAAAACATTATTAAAAGGACAAATAACATTTTAACTTATTACATTTTCTTACATTCTTTTTCAAAAAATTATTGAAAATAAGTTTTCACTATTTTATATATTTCGGTCAGTCCACTCAACACTCTACCCTGAATAATATTTCATTAACTGAAACAGGCTATATGAACTATGAAAGAAAATGTAATAATTTAAATATTTTCTTTTTCGTGTATAATATATACATATATATATATATATATATACACATATACATACATACACATACATACATATATACACATACACACACATATATATATATATATATATATATATATATATATATATATATACACAAACACACAGACTAGCAGGGCTACCCGCGTTACCCGGGACCATAAAAAACAAAATAGAAGTTTGTATAGCATCTTTATATTAAAACTTCCATCTTTTCCCCTTTTCCGTTTTTTTCCACATCCCTCTCCCCCATTCCTCTTTCACCTCCACCTAGCCCATTCCTCTCTTTTGTTTCAGTGTATTGGAAATAATAATAATGTAAGTCATTCACCTCTACTTAATATAATAGATAACATTGGAAAAGGCTGGAAAAAATGACCCCCCCCCCTCCCACAGACTAATCCTGGCCCAGTGTACCCCCAAAGAATGATTCATTTTTTTAAATTTTAGATCTTATTCACCAGGGCAACGCCGATTAAAAATATACCAACTTTGTAGGTGTTTGTTTTATATGTTTTGTTTTTTTTGTTTTTTTAACTTTTCGTTGAACACACCCAACTTTTCTTTATATAATAGAAGAGATATATATAAGTCAAAAGCTTAGACTTAGATAGTATCCTAATTAGACCCAGAAAAGCAACAAAAATACATAGATGAAAAGTAAAGTCAATTAAGCCCACCAGATACTTATTAGTATCTGCAAGTATTAAAATCATCTCTATGGTTAGGTCTTAGGGTGAACCAGAGATATTATATGACAACTTAGAACTGTGTCTTTGAAGTATTTAGCGACTATCTTACTGGGCTTTTGGCGAAATACTTGATTGTCGTTCCGTTTTTGTTCTGATGAGACTTATTAATAAAAAAAACTAAAAAAACTTTCTGTCTCAGAAACGATCGTACACAAAAGCTTTGTTGGTGTTGAATTTTTGCAACTTATTTACTCAATAATGATTATATCATAATTTTGTATCTTTCTAAGTTGTATATATAAATATATATATATATATATATATATATTATTAAAAATAACCGACAATTTTTGTCTGGTTATTTTAGTGTTGATCTCTTCAATTTTACGGATTAAAATCTTAATCTCGGAAGGAAATTGGCTGATGAAACTGCCATAGTGTACATGTTGGTCCAGAGTACTTTCTGACCCGTCTGGGTCCATCGTCAGTGGAATAATGACAAACAGGTAAAGACCTGGAGTGAGATTTATAATTAATTATTTACCTGTTTGTCATTATTCCACTGACGATGGACCCAGACGGGTCAGAAAGTACTCTGGACCAACATGTACACTATGGCAGTTTCATCAGCCAATTTCCTTCCGAGATTAAGATTTTAATCCGTAAAATTGAAGAGATCAACACTAAAATAACCAGACAAAAATTGTCGGTTATTTTTAATAATACGTGTCTTAAAGAAAAAATGCTGCCTCGATACACATATATATATATATATATATATATATATATATATATATATATTAGTGTTTGGACAATTAATCAGAACTTTACTTTTTGGGGGGTATCAGAATCGGTATCGGAAAAATGTAAGTCTAATTTCCGATTCCAAAAACGATTCTTTTCATTTTGTTTTTGTTTGTTTTTTTGTTTAAAACTTAATTTTCCATTGCTTGTACTAATGATAAAATTATAAATATTTATTGATTTTAAAAACCAGTAAAACTGAAATCTATATATCGCAATAACGAATTTGGTAAAAATGGCACCAGAAGAAATGGCACAGGTAAAATGGTACTAGTGGGTAAATAGGAAAAAAAAATGGCACAAGTGAAACATATAAATGAAAATCTCACAATGAGTTTATCAAATCACTATTTACAATCAATTAAGAGGAAAAGGTTAGAGAAAAAATAGTTAGAAAGATGTGCTCGTGGAATGTACGCCCTCCCGCCACAAGTGTACTTCTACTTTTGTGAAAATAGATGCACACATTACACGGTTTAACGGTAATCAAAAAAAAAAAAAAACTTCTATAACTAAATATTTCGAAATTTGAAAAGAATCGGAATCAGAAATTTTAAACAGATTCGGTAATTGTATCGAAATCAGGAAAAATATTGGAATCATCCCATCACTAATATATATATATATATATATATATATATATATGAGGATAAAATACAATATATCATAAAATGAAATACCATGGAGACAGGATGTATGAAAAAGATAAAAGGAAAAACTAAATTGTTTTTCCTTTTATTTAAACACAAAAAAATCATCAAAACGAGAGATTTACCAGTTTCATTTTTTCTGAAGATGTTCGTTGATCCGAATAAAACCAGTAAATCTCTCGTTTTGATAATTTCTTCCGGTGTTTAATTGTTTTTTTTCCTTTTGTCTTTTTCATACAAACATATATATATATATATACATATATATATATATATATATACATATACATATATAATGTATTTATTTCCGGGGGGGGGGGGGATCATCAGGTCCATTGCAATTCGCTTGATGATTTCCCCCCATGGAATGAACAAAAAGTTTCTGTGCAGCTTACTTGCCATAAATATATTTCATACTATATATATGTATCCACACGCACACTATGCATCAAATTCAATGCAAATCTGAAATATTTTAATTTTTTTTAGTTGTGCCCATATTATGTCCCCCAAAAACCCTTTAAAAAGAAATATAAATTTGGATAATATTTATTAATTTAAATTTCATAAAAATCAAAGGTATCTGAATTTGCATAAAACTTAAACTAAATATAGCTCATATTACAACCCCTTACGTCGAGCTGCTGTGATCCAAAATCCATAATGATCTGTTAATTAGTTTAGGGGTGAATCCTGTGCATACAAACATATAAAAATATATAAACGTGAATAACTTTATAGAGATATACACGGAGGATTCTATGAAGAAAGTAAGTTTTAAGTGCTTAAACGACTTTGCTATTTTGTGTCGATTTTTCAAGATGATATTAGAAAACACATCCGAATAAATGAAAAATTAAATTTTTCAAGATGATATTAGAAAACACATCCGAATAAATGAAAAATTAAATTTTTCAAGATGATATTAGAAAACACATCCGAATAAATGAAAAATTAAATTTTTCAAGATGATATTAGAAAACACATCCGAATAAATGAAAAATTAAATAAAATGGAGAAATCAACAAAAAATGTCTTTTATTCACTAAACCTATATTATATAAATCTTTTCTATATAGATGACAAAAAATATACTTTTCGAAACGTTTGTTCTTTTCTTGAGGTAACCATGGAAAGGTATTTCCTTTCTAGTATACAATTACACCAATTTAAAGCAAGACAGGTAAATATGCTAAACTGAGAGGGTAGGGAAGGAAAGAGCCCCTTCCTGCTCCCCCCAAAAAACAGGTTCAGTCCAAAACTAAAAAAACAAAAAAAAAACAATATTTTCTTTTTAACAGGATAATTGCAAAGAATAAAGAATTCTTGTTCTTACCATTAATTCTTGCAATTTCGCTTCCCACAGGCCGACATACACCCCGGTACTTGCCGGCCTGGAACCTTGATTATACCTTGAAGACATTTTCTTAATTTTTTTTTTTTTTTACTTTTTCTTCGTCAAAAAAAGAAAGAAAAAACGCACTGCTATCATCTGAAAATCATGAACCTGGTACCTTCACGTGTTTCTTGGTCCCTTTCGCGAAGTCGGAGCAGACAATACTGCAGGTTCGGCAGAGTCTGAGAGTGTAGAGGTGCCAGGAATCACCAATATCACCAGAAACATTACCTACCCTGCACTCCTCTTCGTTTTTTTTTTTTCGTGTTTTTTTTTTTTTTTTTACTTACAGCAAAGCAAGCTCCCTCTAGAAGCAGAAAAGAGTGGTGGGTGCCAAAAGCCGAGCACAGCTACTTTTGGGGCACCCCTTCCACTAATATTACTACTTCCTCCACTCACATGGAAAGAAGTAGTCTTCGTGACATAAGTAATATACACTACAGTAATCTGACGATGCTAACTTTTTCAAAAGTTTGGAAATTATTTCTGTCTCTTTGTTTCTCTCATATATATATATATATATATATATATATATATATATATATAGCTTGTGCTGATAGCGTAATGGTAAGAAGGCTGTCTGTTAAAACAGTCATGTTTTGATCTCAGCTTCAAGTACTTGCTTTTCTAACCACACTGAAGAGCTGTGATAAAGCAAAACAGTGTCTGTTGATGACTATATAATATATGTAAAGAACAGTTATATATGAAACCATAACATTACGGTTAAGTGCATTTTATCATTATTACTATATATATACACATACATGAAAACAGATTATATGTGTGTGTGTTTATACATATGTGTGTGTGTGAATATCTTCTTTTTTTTTTTTTTGCTTCATTTTACTTCAAAGTTCTTAGAAATCAAGGGGCTCCCCTTCCTTGATCTCTATATGAGATACATTTATATTCGAATAGTTCATTAAAGTTCTCCATCACCTTTCAAACGTTTAATTAGTAAAGAAGTTAAGAACCTTATTTTCTTTACCCCATTTGACCAGGTAACTATGTTAGTGTATATCCTTCTTGTGGTCTCTTGGCCGTACCGGATTCCAGAACAAGAATTCATCTAGTCTGGTGGAGTATCCAACTTAGTAATGTTACTAGAGGCAACATCATTTGGAGAAGGTGCACCATAAGTCAGTGTGGTGCAGCTATACCGAGGGGGAACTTATTTCGGCTTCGAATATAATGTTATTTTGAATATTTAATCAACGTTTACTTGTAGGAGGAAGTATCCTCATGCCAGGTGATACTGACAAACCCCTGTACAGAGACCTGAGACACTCGAGAACAGTGGCTAATAGGCATTCAAGTTCTCTCCATATATATATGTGTGTGTGTGTGTGTGTGTGTGTGTAGATATGGGTGTGCATGCATGCTCACATAAGTGTGTGTGTGTGTGTGTATATATATATATATAAATATATATATATATACATACACACACACTTACGAACATATACATACATCATACATATAGGATGAGTTAAGGCTTATTACTAGGTAATAAGTCAGTATATGTTTGTTTCAATAGTACTCATTACAAAAGTAACAAGCCGCGCATGCGTAGTCCCCCTCTGTATGTGACTCGATGTGGTGAGTGTAAAATGCAATAAATTTTGGCAATTTGGGGCATTTTTGACCCCCTCTGGGGGCGCTAACCAGAATTTTTCTGAGGTCAAGGATGCTCATTTTATATCCAGAACCATTGCCTATACATTTTGGCCAAGTTTCAGACAAATTGAACGGATGGATCAAACTTTATGAGAGAAAAGGGTCATTTTTTGCCATTTTAGAGGGGTTTTGAACACCTGGGGGCACGAACCAGATTTTTTCCACGGTCAGCGATACTTATTTTCTATTAGGAACAATTGCCTCCACATTTTGGCCAAGTTTCAGAGAAATTGAATGGATGGATGAAAAGTTATGAGGCAAAAAATGTCATTTTTGCCATTTCGGGGCCTTTTGACCCCCTGAGGGGGCTAACCAAATTTTTTTTTCAAAAATCGGAGAATGTCACTTTCTAACCTGACCAAAGTTACAACTTCATGCAAAACTTCAGAGAAATTCAATGGATGGTTGCGGAGAAAAATCCGGACGGACGGACATGCCTCAAAACATAGGTCCCCCGATTTTATAAATCGGGGGGACCAATTAGTAAAGCTGGTTAACACAGACAAATTAGAGTTTTGGTCTATACGACCTACTCAGAGCCACTACCCTATTCAACTGATTAAACATTTACTATAGTAAATATTTTGATATTTTAAATATATTTAATATCGTGTTAGTAAACCTCCAAAAAACAAAGCATATAGGGTCTGTGGATGACTATAATATATGAAAAAAACACAAAAAAAACACGAAACACACACACATACTATACATATAGTAAGTTATAGAAATATATTCATGGCAATTAAGCTACACAGAGGCTTCCGCATTTCATCCCCTTAGGGAATCGTCATTGTAGCCTGACGATTCCCTATGGGGATGAAACGCGGAAGCCTCTGTGTAGCTTAATTGCCATAAATATATTTTCATAACTTATTACTTAGCTCTACTCACGTATCGAGCACTGTTGAAGTAAATACTGAAAATTGATACATAAAAGATTATATCTCCTTATAACATTTTATGTGGATACAAATAAATAAATATATATGTGTGTGTGTGTGTGTGTGTGTATATATATATATATGGGAAGAGAAGGATGAAAGTAATCCGACGTGATGGGAAAATGAAAAAGGAAAACCAAAAAATGGATGTTTTTTTTTTTTATCATCCTGATGAAGTCTTATAAATAAAGACGAAACGTTGATGTACACATAAAAAACATCCATTTTTTGGTTTTCCTTTTTCATTTTCCCATATATATATATATATATATATATATATATATATATATATATTCTCCCAGTCATGGCTGACGGAACGAGAGCATGCTATCCCCATGGATTAAATAAAGGGTTCCTTCAAAATTCCATCCAGATTCCCAAGTTCGATAGAAATATTCCAGAGTTTGAAAAAATACACCTGAAGACGGCCGGAGGTTACAGCGTCCGAAACGTTGTGATGATAATACTCAAGATGAGAACAGTATTCCGAATAACCAAACTTATACACACTATCATTATGAATTATATATTTAAGGTAACAGGGTGAGTAACGCGGGTAGATTATTATTATTATTAGGTTTTTAAACTTTATCATTTTGGGAGGTGAAACCAAACCTTGCAAAGACTCCAGTCACTTTTCTTTGGTGGAAGTCGATCCATGTGATGTTAAAACGGAATCAGGATGAACAGTCTCAGCCAAAAACAGCTGCACACAGCAACATTAAATAAAGTAGAAATTGGAGGACAGTCTTGTTAATAAGCATTGTTAGAAATTTTAATTATTGAAAAATAATAAAACCATACAACGCAATTTTTTTTTTATTAAAAAAGAAAAAAAATGCATTGTATGGTTTTATTATTAATCAATAATTAAAATTTCTATATATCAACAATGCTTATTAACAAGAATGTTCTGTCTAGCATAGAATAGATACCCTAGTATTTCTCTCCCTTTGCCGGACTTTTTTTTTATGGGAATTCCTTCTAGCCCGTCACCGGCGAGAAATTTTCCAGTGCGTTGTCTTCGATCTATTTAGCTGCTTTCTTCACAACCCCTCATGGAGAGTTTTTCTATCTCTTTAAATATTCCGACATTTTAAGCATCACCGGTAAGAATTATTGCCTCCTTTCTTCTCTCTAAGAATAGAATTAAATAGTGCTAATATTACTTTTTAGTATTATTTCTATATTTAGCGTATCTTATTTACTTTTTCCCACGTGAAAGCATTCATTTCTTATCGCTCGTAAACCGGCTTCTACCTGATATTTTATTTGTATTTTTCACTTTCCACTTTTATTTCTACGCTCAAATATCTTCTTTTCTGCAATATCATTTAGTTTACAGCTCACTTCATATCTTAGTAAACTCCTCGTGTCTGCCTTGTCTCGATTTTGTATTTACATGTTTCTGAAACAATGTTTTTATTCATTTTCAGTTTTACCATTGTCGATGATCAATAAACCTGTGTCAAAAATATACCATGACTCAGAGTCTTGATTGTCGATAAGAATTTATGCTAGCTGTCCAATGTTTGCACGTTTCTATGAAACATGCGCATCCAGAAGACAACACAAAGAACATTACCCAATTTCTAAAATATTATATGCATGTATGCATGTAGGAATACGGAAGAGGGAATGCTTCTGTATTGTTAGCAGTGAAGGTGTGCTTCTGTGGATGGCCTATATAAATTGTTTTTGGGGAGGAGTTGCATTATATTATCAATGTTGAATATATATTTCTTTTAATTTATACATGACAAAGCTTTTTTGAATAATATATATATATATATATATATATATATATATACACACACATGTACATAAATATGGGGCTCGACATTCTTTCAGATAAAACTTTATCACAATAATAGTTAAAAAGGGTATGCTTCTCTCTATTTCTAGTTTGACGTGAAACAAATCAAACGCTATGTGCAAGTGTTGTTAAGTCATAACACTCCCCTCACCTGGTTACATTTAAATAGGACTATTAATACCATGGTTCAAGCAATGTTTCCTTTGTCCAGAAAACAATAAAAAGATTTGGAACCACCCAAATTGTTAGTGTGTCATTACAATCAACCGATCTGGTGATCGATATGTGACAAATAAAAAAGATCACGGACACTAAGGTCAGGCGATTTCCAAATCTTTTTGAATATCAAATACGTCCGTGCGAAGAAAGTTAGGTATTGGGATGGTGAGTACTGACATGACGTAACTTGCATCAATTTTTCAGCAATTAATCTTAAATATCACCTAACAAGAAATCTAAGAAAAGCAATAACAATCATATATATATATATATATATATATATATATATATATTGATGTGTGTGTGTGTTTTTGGAGAGAGGGGATTTTCGACCCAAATAGATCTACGTCTAAAGTAGCAATCGACACACCAATATTCAGAACCTCAGCTCTTGTAGTTTCGAAGATATTTACATTTAAATAAAAATGTTTAAAAAAAGAGAATTTTTAAAGATCATCAAATAAGAATATTTGATAATCTTTAAAACTAATTGTTTAAGCATTGGTGCAAGTAAAAAACCTAGTTTATAATGTCAGTACTAACCATTGACAAATACTCAACTTTCTCTGCAAAAACATATTTGATATTCAAAAACGTTAGAAATTAACTTATTCTGATGTCTGTCTTTTTTAAGTGTCACATGTGGCTGCAATGACTACACTTAAATTATATGGTTCCGTATATTTTCATTGTTTCTGAACAGAGAAAACATCGAATGAACCATGGTATTAATAGCCCTATTTAAGTGTATTCTTTGTTTTAAACTAATTGCAAGTTAAAAATCTAGTTTTTAGTGTCAACACTCATCATACTAATACCCAACTTTCTCCACGTCGACATATTTGATATTCAGAAAATGTTGGAAATCGACCTCTTGTAGGTTCCGCCATTTTACATTTATACAAAAAAATGTTTCATAAATGAGGATTTTCCAGCATTTTTATTAGACAATTTTTTTAAAATCAATTGCTAAAAAAATTGGTGCAAGTTAGAAATCCGAACAGAGAAAACATTGATAGTCTCATTTACATGTACACATCCCCACACTCTGTTTAAAACTAGTTACTCAAAATTCGGTGCAAGTTAGAAATCTCGTTTTGGTGTCAGTACTCGCCATTGACCAATACCAAACTTACTCTGCAGGACATAAAAAAAAGTTGAACATCAACCTAGACTCCTTTTTTATGTGCCACGCATGGATAACTGGATTGGTTGGTTGTAATGACAGCACAAACAAGTTATATGGTTTCGTATCTTTTTATTGCTTCTAAACAGAGAAAACATTGCTTGAATCATTGTATTAATAGTCCCACTTAAATGTAATACACCCCCCGCGCGCGATTTTAAAACTAATTGTTTAAAAATCGGTTCAAGTTAGAAATCTAGTTTTTGGTGTCGGTACTATGTCTTTGACAATCAGTCTGACAGTGGCTTTGATGCTGCCGTGCTGAGGTATGGTTATGTTCAGGCTTTACCATGTCTTTTAAAAGGGTTTAGTTTTTTGCTAATCGCCTGAGGCGCCTCTACCGGAGAATGCCGACAGGACTGTTCGGGCATCTTTTGTATGGCGGAGTGTGCTTATCCTTTGTGCACTGGCTTTTCAAAACCACACCGGATCTTGTGTTTCACCTCCTGAAGAGGAGATAAATATACTCACCCTTGACGAATACCAAACATTCGACATGGATATATTTTATATACAAAAAAAAGTTGAAAATAGATTTATCGTAGCAGACACCATGAAAATGGCAAAGGTGATAATACAACAAATATAGGCATTGGTTAAGACATTCTAGAGCGAATTCTACCTAGAAGTTCAATCCTAGAAACAAATTACTAAAAATAGGTATCACAAACCAGCTTAGAGTTAAGTGTACAAAAATACGTAAATATAGTGGAATTCCCTTTAATTTCAACTTGGTAACTCATTCATTTTTTTTTTAGGTTATTCTGATAAAAATGTGGCTGTAAACAAAATGTAATCTTTTCTCTTTATACAATTTAAAATTCTTTCTTTTCTGTCATTAATAGTTTTTGTTTTTTTTCCCCCAGTTACTTCAAGTTAGGCTACTATTTTCAGTGACGGGTGATTTTTTTTTTTTATGTTGGTGTTTTTCAACTTAATGCGCACGCATGGCCATCCCTACTACAGGCCAGGCAATCGTGCAACTGGGGTCTTTTACTGGGGGCCATGTGAACTTTCTTAAATATTCGATATAGAAGTTGCAAACAAAGGTAAAATTCCTCTGTGAGATTAGTTTAATGTTTTTATGTGTTTTACATACCAAATAATAAGAACCACAATGCGCTAATTGATAAATTTGACAATTGACAAATTCCTATAAATTAAGAGACAGGTAATTTTGAATAAACAGCATATTTCGATGAAGAATTTTTATTTCAATGTTGGATTTTTTTTTTAGAGATTTTGTACTTATATCAAAAGATCATTACTTGTATATTGTGGTTAAAAAGAAAAAAAGGATCCGCACCAGTTGGTGATATAGTTTGCAACTTCTATATCGAATATTTAAGAAAGTTCACATGGCCCCCAGTAAAAGACCCCAGTTGCACGATTGCCTGGCCTGTAGTAGGGATGGCCATGTGCGCACGCTATTGTGTATCTCTATGCATATAAAAACAAGCCCATCCTCAAGGAAAAGGGTCACTTGTTAATATGGTGGGCTTAATATAGGGGTTTAAGTTGTCTTCACAAAAATATCCAAAGTGAAAACTTTAATGAATGACATTTTTGCCCGATTATCAAATTGTGTTTCCATTTGTTTTATATAGTCCAAATAGGAGTTTTATTCATTGATTTACTATGAAAAGAAATCTAGATTGATCTATACTGTGCTATGAATCATATTAAGAAGATTCAATGTGTTAGTTGTTGAAATAAATCTCATATGAACAGTCATAGTTGCACTTTCATGTTTATTTTTGCCCCCTTTTTTTAAGGGGAAATGGGATTTTACCAAATGATTAGTCTGGCTTGATATAATTATTGATCCATTCTGATTAATTTTTATTTATCACAAGATGACATTACATTTGTAAGGATTTTTCACTAGTTCAAAGCTTCCATTTTTAGTTATACACTGTGAAAATTGGCTCCTGGAGCACACAAGACAGCAAATTTTCTAATTTCCAACAAACTTTGAACAGTCATAATTCGGTGGTTAATTGTGCTACCAAAAAAATTTAGTACTATTGTTTATGTTTTGCAAAGATCTATTTGGCCACATTGAAAGTTTTTAGAATTTAATGAAAATAAAATTTTGTTTTTGAATATCACTAAAAATTAATGGATATGAGATATTTAAAATATCATGGAATGTGGAACGAGTAATCTACTCCAGTGGGACAAATAAATGGATCAGATTTGAATATGGGTGACCGACAACGATAAAATGCACCTGAAGAAACGGTCGAAACAGATTGAACACAACAATAAAAATGATGAGGACAATAATCTGAAACATGCAAGTTGATGGGGTTAAAGAAAAAACCAAAATGAATCAGAAACTACACAGATAAGAGCATGTATGCGAGGGCAAAGAACCTCATCATCAAAAGAAAAAATAGATAAACTGATAAGAAAAAAGTTCGGTTTGGGTGGGGGGGGGGGGGTAGCTCCTGGATCCGACCCCATTCTGTTCAAAATTGACACCAACTCTAACCTTGTCGCAGCCAACACGTGCCGTGCTGATGATAAACAAAAACAAGATGAAAACTTCAGATTCATTCTCAGATAGAAGGAATATCTCCATCACTTCTAACGAAAGAAAAAAAGAAAAAAGAATTCCCTTAAAGAAGCTGTCTACCTACCCACCTAAGACCATCCGTCATACCATTGGTTTCCACTGACATCTTATCTACCAGGTAGAAGAACCAGAGGGAGCAGCACTGGAATAGATTGAGATATAAAAAAGAAAACCCTGTTTTATCCTTGTTGGCCTTTTGGCTAAGATCAGAGTGTAGTATCTGTTCCGACGGATACTGCACTCTGTAGACCGGTATCGTCTTGGCCTTCGGGCCTTGATTCTGCCGGTCTGAGGTACTGTCCTGTGCAGTTCTAGGAGGTCCACCCTCCCAGGCTTTGTCTTCTCACTCTTTGAGAAGGGGTTACTTTATTGCTAATTGCCTGAGGCGCCCCTACCGGGGAATGCCGACGGGGCTGCCCAGGCATTTTTTGACGGCGAGAGTGCTCTTCTTCCTTTATGGCATTGGCTTTTTAAATCCCACTTTCCCGACCTTGTGTTACATCTTACCGCTGTGGGAGGTAGATAAATAACTTGTGAATTAACTTGGCTTTAAGAGTGCCTCTCCATCGCAACTATTCAGGCAAACACCTTGAGCCTGCTCTCGGCCTGCCAAATCAGCAGGACATCCGATGAAACTTCCTGACATTTGCATATTGGTTTCGCAAAAGGACATTTTATTAGTTAACTATTATTTGTCGTTGTTGAATAAATGAATGGGTTTGTACTGTGAAAAGTGGTAATGAAGAGTCTTTAAGAGTGAAAACACCGAGGAGGGAAAGCACTACTCAGAGCTGCACCGAAAGGGCACGGAGAGTACTAGAATTGTGAGGTGGGGAGGTCTAGTGTCACTGATATTTCATAGACAGCTATCAGCCATTATCAGCAAACCCCTTGCACACCGTGAAAAGATAAAACATCAGGTTCTCTCTGCTGTCTCTTCAAAGGAGAAGATAAGTAAAGATAGATAAATATACTTCCCCCACCCCTCACCCCCATTTATCGTACCACAGGATATATACGTTGTGGGTGTGTGCGTCTCCCCACGGCATAACGGCATAAGGAATGGAAAACGACCGCTACAGAGTTAGAAAAACGATTACTCACACACACACAAAAAAAAACAAAAAAAAAAAACAAGCCAACAATTCTGAAAACATATCGATAGTCACAGAACTTCAAAAAAAAAGCCACGCAGCATCTACAGACGTCTCCGTCCTCTTGCGAGATAAACGTCCGCCCAAGAAGTGTGTGCGATACTGCCATATGTTAAATGGGAAACAACTTCTTTGAATTTCAGAGGAAAAAAAATTCATTACGAAAGAAAATATTGAATATAAATGGCAAAATATTTATTCTGAAATTCTTCAATTCTGAAAACTTATTGATAATTACAGGACTTCAAAACAGACAAACAAAATTTATATAAAAAAATTGTATATGTATATATATATATATATATATATATATATATATATATATATAAAAGAGAGAGAGAGAGAGATAATACATACACTAGATATAGCTTTATTTATACAAACACTTTGGGCTACACATTTGCAAACATGTTTCAGTCAAAACTGTAAAACAGCAAGACCTTTTCGGGACACTTTTCTTTAAGTTAAAAAGTGCTTAAATCAAAAACTGATTTTAACACCCTTTAAGAAAACTGTATTGAAGAGGTCTTGCTGCTTTACAGCTTTGACCAAAATATGTCTGCAAATGTGTAGCCAAAAAATGTTTGTAGAAATAAAATGTTTTATATTTAGTAAACGGCTCTATTTATTATTGAGTACTTTTATATAAACACAATACGGATTCACTGAATTTTACATTGTGGACATAAATTTACCTGGATTATATATCTATGTATGGACATGCATCATAAAATGTATTTTCAACTTTACATGGACAAAAAAAAATCTACACAACAAGAAAAAAATACAGTTGAGACCAACTTTTAATTGAATACAACTCAACTCTTGTAAGTGTTTCAAAATAACGGTCACATCTCTATTTTTACATTTCGCATTTAGTTGATAAAGGAGATAGGATCTCTGAAAATTCTCACTCCTCAATGAGAAAAGAAAAAAAAGGAAAACTATATATTTAACAATATATAAACAATGGATCTTAAAAAGTTCCGCAAAATACCAGACGGATTTAATAAGTTCCAGCTATCTGTAATTTGTTTTTATTTTATTTCGTAACAAAAGGAGCATACGTGGACATGCATTATAATATATACATATCCACAGATAGCTGTTTCGTCATTTCAAGACTCACCAGTGTGGCTAGATATAGCAAAGGCATCGACCCCCAAGACTTTAAACCCGGACGCCAGGCCACTACTAACCATGGTCACTTGGCGTTGGATGTTTTACCACATGAGGTAACGAATCCGGTACAGGGAGTGGAAGGAATTATATAGGTAAAAATGAATTTATTCGTTTGTTTACAAATTTTACGATAATGGTAACCGTGAGAACTCAATTCTTTTTACGAATGAGTATTACATGACACTAAGAAGAAACCATCATTTCCACTATTAGAGTGTGCTACTCTTAGGGGAGTTCTTGGCCTTTTGGCTAAGATCAAAGTGTAGTATCTGTTCCGATGGATACTGCACCCTATAGACTGGTATTGTCTTGGCCTTCAGGGCTTGATTTACGCCAGTCTATGGGTCTGTCCTGTGCAGTTCTAGGAAGTCCAGGCTTCGCCTCCCCTCTTTGGGGAGGAGTAAGTTTATTGCTTACTACCTGAGGCGCCACTACTGGGGAATGCCGACGGGGCTGCCCAGGCAATTTTTAATAGCCAGAGTGCTCACCTCTCGGGCGCTGGCTTTTCAAACCCCACTTTCCCGACCCGACCTTGGGTCACATCTTACTTGTGTGAGTAAGATAAAACTGGCCTTGTGCCTAACTCCTGGAGAGGAGTAAATAAATACTCCTAGGGGAGTGTATACATATTCTTATATAATTCAGTAGATTACAAAATTTATGACATAATTAATATTTTATAATCATACTTATCAAATATTAATTATGTCATAAATATTGTAATCTACTTAAATATTATATGAAAGCTCTGCTTGACATAACATGTTAACCATTGAGCTTAATTTTATCTACAGTATTTAATATATCCTGAATGGTTCACAACATCTTATTTATTAATAAATAAATTTTGTGTTATGTAATCACAATTGTTTACATTCTTTAACTTAAACTTTTCCATGTATATACGGTTATGCTGTTTCGCGAGTTTGCAAAGCCAGTTAGATATAAAAAATAAAATGACAAAATCCCAAATTCTCTTTCTGCTTACCATATCTCCTGTTTCTCTCTACAGGGGCAAATAGTATTACTAGTTATAGTGATATCCTCTTTTATTTATAACAGACTATTCCAATCTTTTTTTTATTCTTTCCTAGTGACCGAATCGTATAAAATAAAAGCTGGGGGGGATGCCAAACAATATACAGTGAGAGAGGGTGAAAGTGATAGATTAAAAACCTTGTAAGAGATGATTCACTTAGTTTATTGCAAATTAATCAGAATAATTAAAATGGAAGCTTTTTTTTTTCAAGCATAAATCAATCCCAAAAATGAGAAATAATTTAGTATATTTTTTGCGTGATTAAAATATATAGGAATATTGTCTTAGGCAAACAAACGTTGATTAACTCAGATTTATTGTTTTTATTGCACACACATGCACACACTTATATTACAATACTCATTCCAGCATGGGTAAACTAAATTCTCCGAACTAAACAGTTTTGCACCACTTTTATGTCAATTTACGAAGATTCAAATCAATATATAATGATACTAAACCTTATGTCTAGAATCCTTATTCCAATGTTGACAAAAGTCCATTACATGATTTTTATTCTAGAAAATGTCTAAAATGTAAGAGGAAATTGAAATTCTGGAAATCTTAATTGCTGTCCAATTACAATGGGTCAAATTTAATGCAAATCTGAAATATTTGAATTTTCAAATGGGAGGTTGTGTGCATATCTCCTAAAAACCCTTTAAAATACTCCGAAGAAACTGAATGTTGGGGAAAATATATCAATTGATGTCTAATACCTATCGTTAAAATTTCACAAACATCGGAGGTATCTGAATTTTCACAAAGGGCTTCCACCTCCATTTCATCAAAATAAATATAGTCCACATTATGACCCCCTTATGCCTAGCAGCTGTGTTCCAAAATCCCTAATGATCGGTTAATTAGCTTAGGGATGAACCCTGTACATATTAATATATAAACATATACACATACCTAACTTTATATCAATAAGGATATAAGGACTACAATATGTATTTGGAGATTTTTAAATAAAGGAAAGGTGTAGATTGTTACAGAGTTGAAAATCGATAAACTTATAAGCATCTTCCTTCTATTTCAGGATTTTCCACACAAGAGTGTGTGTGTGATGCTATCTGCAGTATATGAAATGGGGAACAACTTCTGTTGATTTCACAAAATAATAATAATAATACATATATATATATATATATATATATATATATATATATATATATATATGATAATTTTATTTACACAGACATGTACAAAATCTGCGACACTGGCATGTTTGTACATGTCTGTGTAAATAAAATTATATATAAAGCTCTATTTTGATATTGAGCACTTTTTATAAACCCGGTTAAAATTCTCTGGATTACCACCCTGTGGATATTTTTCACCTGGATTATTACCATTATTATATATATATATATATTTAAAAAAATATAAAGATAATTATTTTCGATTAGATCCTATCGTGGTAGGGATATGCCTGATGTTGGGGATATATTCACTACTACAATGACTTTCTGCTCATTATTTAAACAGTTTTGGACTATTTTTGCTTAAAGCATAACTTAAAATTGTGCTGTAAATTTTTCAAATTAATACTTACCAACACTTAGCAAATTATTGTTTTTTTTTGTTCTTTGAAAATCCATGGATTAAAGGGCATTCCCATATTGTATTCCTTGTTTAAACATTTGATGATTATAATAAACTTGTAAAGTATGTAACTTTAGTTTTGTTTCATTATTTATTTATTTATATATATATATATATATATATATATAACATTATCAAAGCCTACAATATCCATACTGAAACAATTCAATTAAAAAATATATCAATATTTACAGATCTGATTAAATATGTTCCATCATTAGTTTAACATGTTTTACATGCTGACATGTATTTGACGGCTTTTAGAAATTAACTCACACACTAGCCTATCTCTGGCCAAGTTTTTATTTATCTTTCTCTCTCAAATCCATTCTTATCACTTCCTCCCAAGTGACCCTGCTACCTCAACTGTTCTACATCTATTAATCCAAGCACTCTTATCCATTCTTTCAATATGAATAAACCAACAAAGTCTTGTTATAGATAGTTACAGAGTTCAAAATCAACTACACAAAATCTACAAGCATATATCATATTGCAAGATTCTTCATCCAAGAGTGTGTGTGTGTGTCATGCTATCTCAACATATGAAATGGGAAACAACTTCGACAGATTCGAGGAAAAACATTACTTTATACACACACAAAAATAAAAATAAAACTATAAAAGCCTACAATATCCATTCTGCGACAATTGAATTAAAACATGTATCAATAGTTACAGGACTGATCACTGGATTGGAACAAAGATAAAAATTGCCCCACTCTAGAAGGATTTCTCCTTCACTGATCGAGGACAGAAAAGATGAAGTGAAGTATCATTCTAGCCAATTCTGAGAGTCTTCAATTATTAAAATGTCTTGAAAGTTTAAAACATTTTCCTTATTTCAAGATATTCCATCAAAGTGGGTGTGGGTGATTAGCCAAATAAGGAATACCATTAACACCTATTTGCACCTCAAGTGAGTGTCTACGAACCGTATGAAAAATGGTGAGAGAATTAATTTTTTGAATAGGACGAGAACAAATTTGTTTAAAAATAAAATGTAAAAAATATTACATTATTTTTTTAATACAAATCTAAATAGAATTTAGATTTGTATTAAAAAAATATTACATTATTTTTTTAATACAAATCTAAATAGAATTTAGATTTCACAGCTTTTTTTTTTTATGATTACTTAATTTTCTAATCTACAAACATATTCTTTATATAGAACGAGTTTTACCTATCCGACGTTGCCCAGGAATCTGTTTACTTTCATTTTGATTAGCTTTTTATTTTCTTGTTAATTATGCATCTATTTTTTGTTGTGGTTGTTTTGTTAACCAACTTAGTTCTTTTATATCAGATTTTTAATTGAAAATATTATTTACCTCTTTGCCAGATTAGACACAGGGCCAGGTGTGCTTTTGAGATGCAAGCGCATTAGGAAACGTGCACTCGGGCCTACAAAAATGCCTGAGTAACCCTGTTGGCATTGCCTGGTAGTGGCGCCTCAGGCAATTAGCAATAAACTAACCCCTTCAAATATGGAGAATTTTTTTTTTTTTTTTAATATAAAGGCCTATAATATCGATTTTGAAATGTTTTAATTATTTTTAAAAATCTGTTGCGAAATAAAAATCAAAACACGTTAGAGTGGATATAATTTAATAACCAAATGTATGTACAATTTCATGTTACCTGTGAATGTTAGGCCAAAGAGTTTGAACATTGGACTTTCAGGTAAGGTGTTATTTGCCATGGCAATTGGTGGTTGAAGAGGTTTCTTTTAGTTGTTGAAGGAAAGGAGCTTTGTCTTAGCAGCATTAAATGTTACCATCCATTTATGACCCCATTCCACTACAGAGTGGAGGTCACTTTCTAAGGATTCAGCCATTGCCTCGGATATGTGCGCGTCCGTTTTACCCACATGATGAGAGTAGAGCGTAGTGTCGTCAGCAAATATACCCATTTCAGACACAATGTCATCAGGTAAGTAATTTATGAAAATCAAGAACAATAAAGGTCGAAGGATCGATCCTGGGGTACACCTGGATTTATGTCATGTTGTTTGGATGAACGGCCATCGAGTACAATCTGGATTTTTCTTTTGGATAGGAAGGATCTAATTATATTAAATATTTGTCCAGTAATACCATATGAATGAATTTTTATGAGAAGACCTTTACGCCAAACCTTGTCAAAGGCTTTGGATTTTTTTTTTAATGGAAATCGCTCCAGACAAGGCATGAAGCCACTTGATGTAAGGAGCTAAAAAAAAAAAAAAAAAAATACCACTTCAAGGTCAAAACCCAGCCAACGATAAATGTTAAATGGATAGATTCCGACCCAGAAATCAGCAATTCTTTCGCCTTTGTCAGAAATATTGCTCAGAAAATGTGAGGACTAAAGGACAAAATAAGGGAAGTTAGAGTTACGAGGCTGCCAAAAGTAAACCCAAGTTAGTCACTTTCTACTCTCTTCAAATTTGAAATGACATCAGCGTTATCAGTAAAAGAATGAACTGGTTTGGTCATCCTGAAAGCAATGAACACTTAGCATTCAAGGTAGAATTTCTTGCTAAAAGATCTTGGCACTGGACTGATAAAATCCAGAATGATGTAGAGATTAGCAAAGTAGCGAACAATATGGAAGGATTGTGCATCCAGAAAGTATGCAAAGATTCTCGGATGATTTTTATGCAATGAAGTGATTTCTTGTTTCAGCTGATATTTTTGTGGTCTTCATCAGATGTGAAAATGCCATCTGTTTGGAGTGTCTTTGAAAAAAGACGCATTATTAAGCGCTACCGCCCTAGCTTCACCTGCCTTGTCCAGTGTATGGTATATGTGTTCAGAGATGACCCTAGGATATCCGCAGTAGATCGTGCTTGCCTAAATCATTCAAAGATTTTAGCGAAGAGCGGGGGTAGACTGATGGGACGATAATTCTGAAAGTCAGTTCTATCTCCAGAATTCTTGAAGACTTGGTACCACAGAAGCAATTTTTCATTAGTTATAAAATACTATTAGACTATTTAAAAAATAAAATGAAGCATTTAAAAAATATTTATAATAAACTAAAAAAAAAATTCCAATTATTAAAAAGTTGGATTTGTTTGTTTGTTAAAAAATATCTTGAGCTAAAATAAAAATTTAAATTATAAAAACCAGTTTGATTTTCTTGTGTTAATAATTTTTAAAATTCTTGAAAATAAATTTTTAATTGCGGGAAAAAAAAAAAAAAAAAAAAAAAAAAAAAACATCCGGCCTGTAAAATATAATTGGGAACTGTTTTTTGATAAACACCGGTTGTCAATTTCTGATTTCAAAAACAGCAGCCATACAAAGTGAACACTTTCTATTCTTATACTTAAGCTGAGCAAATAATATTTGTTTAAGTTTTTTCCCTATATACTTTAATGACAAAATACATGCTAAAATATTCCTTAGTCCAGGAATTGAGTTAAGTTTGAAAAAAATCCATTTTAATTTTTCTAATTAAACGTAATTTTAAATTAACTGAACAAGTCACCCATCTCTCACTTAGCTATCTATATTTCTCTAGCTGTAAGTTGATTCAACAACTCCCTAATATTTTTTAATGTCTCTGTGAGCATTTTAAGAATAACTCTCTTCAGAATTGCTTCTTAACTGCATCTAATTTACAGTGTGTTCGTAAACACCTCTTTACTTCTATATTATCGATAATAATAATATAGAAGTAAAGAGACTTATTTTTTTTTTTTAATTAGGCAAGAAGAGTTTCTCAAATATATCAGTTTATTAATTTTTGAATGAAATCAAAGTAGAATAAATAGTGGTAGTGATTGTGACCCAACGGGTCACCGATACGATATACAAGCACAAACAGAAAAACATACGTACAAAAACAGAGAGACAGAAACACTAACAAATATACAAACATACCAACAAAGACACATTCAAACTAACAATGTAACATCCTTGTGCTTGTTTTACAAATACTTCAATGGATTATGTTCCGATGAATTGGCAACTCTGGTGCCCCCTCGACGTAAATTCACTAGACCAACTCGACAATCAACTAAATCCCATTCATTCACTGTGGAGGTCCCCAGATGCCGGAGAGCCTTCTACTCAAATAGCTTCTTTCCTTGTGCTGCTGGCCTCTGGAACTCCCTCCCTGCCTCCTGTTTCCCCGACAGTACTGACATGCAGAAATTTAAAACTAATGTAAACAGACATCTCGCTGCGCAGATCCCAATTTAGGTTGAAAAACCTTCTCCCCTTTTCTTTTTTCTCAGTAGCCCCTTACATCTACAGTGGAGGCCTGCCTTGTTTGGGGTGAACTATGTTAAAAAAAACAAAAAAAAACTATAAACATTTTTAAACGCACAAATGATTTCTAAAAATCTATTTGGAGATGCTTCACAAACTTTGGACTAAGATGGGGATGTTTTAAGTATAGCAGTCCATAAAGTAAATGCGGTATTGTGGTAACTGCTGAAGTGAAAGTGATAGACAAATAATGATGGAATGAAAGGAACAGTATTTGGACGAATGGGTCAACGTGCGTCTAGTTCTTCGCCTTCAGGCTGGGATCAAAGTATAATATCTATTCTGTTCTTGGTCGGTGAGGGAGGAATCCTTCTGGAATTAGGCAATTTTTATTTTTGTCCCAATCCAAAGTACCCCGTTTTACGAAGCTGGGTTTTCTCCAAATTAAAAACCTACCTTCAGTGTAACTGCCCTCGTGGGGAGGCAAGTAAATAGAGACAGAGGATAACTCTCTCCCCCAACACACTCCCCATACTTGTGAGGTCCATGTGCCTTATTTGTAACATGTTTCCCTTTTTTTTTGTAAATAAATAATTCAAAGTATAGTATATGTCTTAGTCGATTTCAAGACCCCCCCCCCCCTTTCCGAGGCATTACCTCCTCCTTTGGGAGAGATTTAGTTTATTGGCGATTATCTCAGACGTCATCACCGGGACTGCAGACGGAGTCGCTCCTATATGGACATGAACCTCGGCTCAATAACTGAAGTCAAGAAATCTCAGCCATGACCAGTCCCTAACAACATCTCAGGAAGAAGTGAGGCTACAGCTATGGATCAGAAAGCTAGAGAATGTCCCCACCCCTTCCTACTGACATAGGAATCCCTTTCTTCTGAAACCCTTCCTACTGGTTCAGAAACACAGTGGGTTCAGTGGGATACATTGAATCCCCTTAGAATAGGAATGGGGGTGAGCAAAAGCTGCTTCAGCCAGATGGAGCTACAAAACCGACCCAACGATCTGCAAATCCAGAGAGGAGGACCATACGATGTCAATCCTGTACTACCCAACCAGTGCAGATTTCAATAATTATGTAACGGACTGTGTAAAGAAATAAGAAACTCATCAGCACATGCTTCTTGTAGACTCATTATAAACTGACCTTGTGTCAAACTTTTCTGCTGTGGGACAAAATAAATAAAATCTATTCCAACACAGGTTCTTTGCATGAGCCTCTGGCCTGTAGAAAAAATTGCCGCAGGACTGCTTCCCTGCAAACTAAAACAGTCATCTTCAAATCTAATTTCAACAAGTACTTGTTGTGAACCGTCGCATAAGTAAATAAACTTAGTTTGTAGCATTGACCAATTTCGACTGATAATCGTTCCATCCCATCAATCCTTATCCTCGAGTGACTCTCGGCCTTGATAAGTAGTGACAGAAAAAAAAAAGAAAAACAATTTTTGAATGTGGCAAAATTAAAAGAAGAGATATTAAAAAAAACAAAAAAACTTCTTAGAATTCACATTGAATCTGGATTCACCACACGTAAGTCATTTTTTGTTAATATATATATATATATATACAGGGTGTCTCAAAAAAATGTACTCACTCTTAGAATGACGAGAAAACCTATGCTATTTCATTTCACTCTATGTTCATAAATAAAAGTTTTCTCGTCATTCTACGAGTGAGTACATTTTTTTGAGACACCCTGTATATATATATATCTCCTCGCATCCGGAATTGAAAAGTCTGAGAAAATTCATTTCTTTAAGATTCAAAGCCGGACCTTTTAAAATTTCAGGACACTCTACTCTTATTTTACAATCTACGATTTTCGTCTCTCGTCTCTCATAACAGTCAAAAGGTAATAAAACTAATTATAAAAACAGAAGAAAAAATAGGAAATATCACCACAGGTATTAATATTATTTAACCCAGAGAAAAAGAGAAAAGGGGAGAGTTTAGATTGTCTTTTTTTTTTTTGTTAAATATAAGTGGCTTTACAAACTCACTTTTTGCTAGTTTAAATTTAAGCCAAGCTCAATGGGTGACTCAACAGGTCACTTTTTTTTCTTTCTTTTTTTTTTTAATAGGTACATAATTTTAACTCAGCTTAGCCGATCCCATAGTCTTGGCTAGTATCCATTATACCATTCATTATCTCCCTTTCTTTTTTAATCATAGTCATGTCGGTACATTTGCTAACAAGGGTGGTGTCCCTTATCATGTGATATTACTTCATAAGTGTGCGTGTGTGTTTGTGTCTGTGTGTGCGTGTCGATCAAGCCTATTATAAATAAGGGGAAACAACCCCTTAGAATCAGATTACTTAAAAAGAAAGCCCTCACCCCCATTTCACTTGATCTCAGAAATCAAGGGGCCCCTTTTACTGGGGCTAATAATATCAGATACACAGATACCCTAGTGTTCAAATGAAGTTCTTCTTTACCCCTCAAACGTTCAGTTATTAAATCAGTGAAGAAGATTACTTTCCCTCTCCCCAAGTGATAGCTTAACTATGTCATAGTTTATCTTTATTGTCGTCTTATTCTGGTCTTGCCGGATTCCAGGACCAAAACTCATCCAGTCTGGTGGAATATCCAGCTATGTGCTATTACTTGAGGTAGCATCACTTGGAGAAGGTGCACCATTCATCGTATGAGCCAGTGTATAAACGTGTTGAGAGGATTTTAGTTGGGTTTCGAATACTATGTTATTTTTAATATTTGGTCAGGGTTTACTTGCAGGGCGATTTATACTTATGTCAGGTGGTCCTCACAAACCATTGTACGGAGAGAACGAAGACACTACTTTTTGCCTTCGTCCATGGACATATTCGTTCACTTTAATTCTTCTCTTTAATTTCTCATTTTATTCACATGTTAACGAAGACGACAAATAAAGTTGTTTTAACTATCAGAAAATGGACTTCGTCTAATTTCTGTAGGCATTCATATGTCTATATCATTACTTAAACTAGCTGTGTCTACCCGGATATTTATTTACTCCTTCGCTAGGAGTTAGGCACAAGGCCAGTTTTATCTTACTCCCACAAGTAAGATATGACCACAGCTTGGGTCGAGTAAGTGGGGTTAAAAGCCAGCGCTCGAGAGGTGAGCACTCTGGCCATTTAAAAATTGCCTGGGCAGCCCCGTCGGCATTCCCCGGTAGGGGCGCCTCAGACAGTAAGCAATAAACTTACTCCTCCCCAAAGAGGGGAGGCGAAGCCTGGGAGGGTGGACCTCCTAGAACTGCACAGGACAGGCGTGCAGTATCCATCGGAACAGATACTACACTTTGATCTTCCGGGATTCTTTTTTTACTGTCATTGTTCGTTCATTGACCCCATTCTTGCCTTTTCTCTTTATTTTGTGAAAGGAAATATTTACACTTTTTTCAAAGATAAAGGAATATGCCATTAAAAAAAATCGGTTTGCAATAAAATGCTAGGACATGTTATGAAAATGTTAAATTTAAATCCCATAAATACTTTGAGATTGTTATTTTTCTACTTTTAACAAAGAAATAGACATAGTACGAAAGATCTCCATTTATCTATATAAATGGAGATATTTTATAAAATCGATTTTTTTATCTTTTAAAAATACGGCTGGTTTTAGTAATAATATCGACAGACGAATGCCTATAGAAATTAGACAAAGTCCATTTTCAATATTTAAAACAACTTTATTGGTCATTTTCGTTAAGATAATGTTAGGTATGTGTCTATGTTTATATATTTGTATGTACAGGATCCACTCCTAAACTAATTAACCGATTATGATTTTTTTAACATAGCTGCTAGGTGTGAGGATGGTTAACGTGGGCTATATTTAGTTTTAGTGTTATGCAAATGAGACGAAGAAGGAGTAGAAATCCAGATACCTCCGATTTAAGTGAAATTTTAACAATAGTCCACAAATGTGTGTCTTTGGAGTATTTTAAAGAGTTCTTAGAGGCCATAATATGGGTACAACTTCTCATTTAAAAATTCAAATATTTCAGATTTGCATTAAATTTGATCCATAGTGATGATACCAATTAAGCAAAATTCTGTTAATTTCAATTCCTCCTAAACTTCAAGCCTTAAATTTTAGATATTTTCTAAAATCAAAATCATGTAATGGATTTTGATAAAAATTAGAATAAGGATTCTAGATGTAAGGTTTAGTCGTATTAAATCTTGATTTTAATCTTCGTAAGGTGATATAAAAGTGGTGCAAAACTGTTTTGTTAGGAGGAATTCGTTTTTACCTGTCCTGGGACAGATATTTTTCTAGCTAATATATATCTTGCATATCGGTTCTACATCCCCCTCCAACTTTTTTAGATCAGATTTTTGTTAAGTTTAATTGAATTATTTGGTCATTATATTAATTGTTTAAAATTATAACCCACTTTTTAAAAAAAAGTTAATTCAAAAACACATTTACGTTGTTGTCTGACAATTTTGTTAAATACTGGTTGTACCAACTAACATAGCTGAAGATCCAGTGATGTCATTTTTATTGTATTTGTTAAACAAAAAAGTAGACAACTATCATATTCTTCAATTTAAAATAAGTTAGTCCCTGTTTATGACATTTTGAGATGAGGATTGATAATTTGTATTATGTGGATTTTTCGGACTACTATCCTCATCTTGGATGTTTTTCATTGACTGAAATGTTGAGAATAACAATAAAAAATGGAAACGGTAATCAGAATGATCAAAATAATGAGTTATCCCCTAGCTGATTTTTAAAAATGTTTTATATTAGCAGTCGTCTTGGCCAGATTAAGTGTAATATTAAAGAATGCCCTCTCCCCCACAATCAGGACCACCGGGATATATTAGCTATAAAATGAAAGACATTAAACAAAGACATTAAAAGCGACGATCCCTTTGAATTACGCAGACAAAGCGACGCCATGACAATTAGTTGTTAACAGCCAGAGAGTCAAGATGGAGAATTTGGAAAAATGAAAAAGAAAATGGATGTCTTCAGTTTCCGGTGAATGAGAAAAAAACGTGCATTTGATTTCCGATTAGATATATTCGGGAGACGCCAGTTGTTAGCTGGAGAACGATCATGGCGCTGGATGGAGAAGGTTCGTGAATGATGGAGTTAGTCTTAGCTGGGAATTTGAAGGTGAGTGATGCAGAGACGCTAGCTTTAACCACACAGACACACACTCGTCTAAGACACTTGTATACAATGTCCGTATTTTTATTATGCATGTAAACTATGGACTACGGCTTCACACTCGGTGACCGCCAACACCAGAATCGCAACATGGTTGATAAGATGAAGAAAAGGAAGAACAACGGTACATGTGTTTGGGATAAGGCAGCAAGTCATGGGGCGCAGGCGTGGTTGCATATAAGTAATTAAAAAAAATAAATTGTAACAAAGTACATAATTGTATTGCCAATAACATGGTACAACAATAACATATGTAATTGTCTAATCAGAAACAAAGTTTGAATTATCAGCTTACGGTTCTTTTTAATGGTGGTACAGCTAACTAGTATTAGTATGGGTTTTGAAATACGACTAAAATGTCCTGCAGACGACAAAATAGCCATACAAATAGTCATCGTGAGTCACGGACACGTTTTTGAACAATATAACTAATTAATAACTTTCTCACTGTTGTAAACGCCTTTCGGCTATCTCAGCCTTGGTGTAAATACGATTCAAATTCTTTTATTAATACTTTTTAATTACTTTACATATATGTTCATAAATATAAAATGCATAATATAAAATCTATTACATAAAAAAGTAAATATAAGAAAAAAAATGTCATTCTCATGAACTTAAAAATTCAACCGGAGGCAATAAAACTGAGTCTGTGATTATTCTCACAAGATTTCTTGTTTGTCAAGGTTTTCAAAGTGTTGGTTTAAGAAATAATTTGTGGATACAGACGTAATGAGTGAATTCTTGGATACAGACGTAATGAGTGAATTCTTAGATACAGACGTAATGAGTGAATTCTTAGATACAGACGTAATGAGTGAATTCTTAGATACAGACGTAATGAGTGAATTCTTAGATACAGACGTAATAAGTGAATTCTTAGATAAAGACGTAATGAGTGAATTCTTAGATACAGACGTAATGAGTGAATTCTTAGATACAGACGTAATGAGTGAATTCTTAGATACAGACGTAATGAGTGAATTCTTAGATACAGACGTAATGAGTGAATTCTTAGATACAGACGTAATGAGTGAATTCTTAGATACAGACGTAATGAGTGAATTCTTAGATAAAGACGTAATGAGTGAATTCTTAGATACAGACGTAATGAGTGAATTCTTAGATACAGACGTAATGAGTGAATTCTTAGATACAGACGTAATGAGTGAATTCTTAGATACAGACGTAATAAGTGAATTCTTAGATACAGACGTAATGAGTGAATTCTTAGATACAGACGTAATGAGTGAATTCTTAGATACAGACGTAATAAGTGAATTCTTAGATACAGACGTAATGAGTGAATTCTTAGATACAGACGTAATAAGTGAATTCTTAGATACAGACGTAATGAGTGAATTCTTAGATACAGACGTAATGAGTGAATTCTTAGATACAGACGTAATGAGTGAATTCTTAGATACAGACGTAATGAGTGAATTCTTAGATACAGACGTAATAAGTGAATTCTTAGATACAGACGTAATAAGTGAATTCTTAGATACAGACGTAATAAGTGAATTCTTAGAATCACAGTATTTGTGTTTACATTAAAAAGAATACAAGGCATATTTCTCTTACACTTCAAAGAGTGATTGTCGTGTTGGCCGAATGGTTATGAGACCAGAGTTCATAATACTTTGATCTGAGGTTCAAATTGTTCAACCGGTGATACAGTTACCTAATTTCATACTGACCAGCGTAAAACATGTCTATGGATATAAAAATATTTATTAATAATAATTATCTCTTATATATATACAGGGTGGGCAAAAATAAGGGTCCTATTTTTAAAAATTCATAACTTTTTTATTTATTGATTTTTTTATTTTTTTTTTTTAGAATAAGTAAAGGACCCCTTCCGAAGCAAGCATGAGCCGTATTAGCCCTAAGGAACGTACCCTCATTTAGAAAACATTATTTTTGCTTAAAAAACTCAAAACAGTGTAAAAAAACAATACTTTAGTTTTTGTAAGTTTTAAGAAGTGTTTTTCGGCTAAAATTTGTTTTGTTTATTTCAAAAAATCTCGGAAGGGTCAGTCTACACACACATAAAGTTTGGTGAGTTTAACTTTTATTTTGTGGAAGTTATTACAATTCAAGTTATTCAAATTTAAAGATAGGACCCTTATTTTGGCCCACCCTGTATATATATATATGTGTGTGTGTGTGTGTGTGTGTGTGTGTGTGTGTGTGTATATGTGTATGTGGGGAGATGGGGAAGACAAATGGCTTCATGGTTAATGGTTACATAGTGTTTCAAGGCTGTTGAATAACACTTTCAGATGTCCTTGATTTGTGAATTAAAACATATATATATGCATGTACACATCAACATGCATATATTCACATTCACACATACAAAAACATTATATACATACATATACACAACATACACACAAATTATGTGTGTGTGGGTGGGTGTTGTTGCTTCTTTTACACAAGTACACATAGAAAAAAATCCCTAATCCCTACTTAACAGTAAGAAATGATCCATACATCGTAACGTTTGATTAAATCTCAGATATTGAAAGATTGGATCCAGACAAGAATAGAAGGCAGATCAATACAATAGGATTGTTTGTTTTTTTTAAACCATGTATACAATTCACTCACACACGAACCATGTAAGACATTGTGTATAGATTATACTTATATATTAAGAAATCCACTCGTAAGACATCCATTATACACATTCATGTGAAAAAGACATACACACGCGAATACGTATAGATTAATAAGACAAGACACAGCAACATGTAAACAGCCGGTCTTAAAATATGTTTTTACTGGAGGTTCAGGACACTTTTTTGGAAAAGAAAGGAGAAAAAAAACGTCATATCTTGGCCAATAATTGATGCATTCTTAAAATTCAAAGTGCATCTCTCAGATGATCTTTTGCTCATTCAAAAAAGACACTTTGAGCAAAATTCCCCGAATTTCAATCTCTTAAGATTCTTCAAGTCTTAAATTTTAGAAATTTTCTAAAATTATTATATCTTGATGTTTATCTTTGTAAAGGGACATAAAAAGTTGTGCAAAACTTTTCTTTTCACGGAGTTAATTTTACCCGTCCTAAGACTGGTATTCCTCTAATATATATATATATATAATATATATATATATTATATATAATGAAGAAGTCCATACTTGAAACGTTGATGGAATAGCAATAAGAATATTTTGAAAAACCTGAACAACGTAATTTTTTTTAAAAACAAAAAACAAAAAAAATATGTTGTTCAGGTTTTTCAAAATATTTTTATTACTATTTCATCAACGGTTCAAGTGTGAACTCTTTCATTATACATTACAACACGTAAACCACGTGATACACACACCCAGCATTCAAACACTAACCGTCATAACATCAAGACAAATTTCATCTTGGCTGCGACAATATGTCCCAATCAGGAACGATTAAAAAGAAAAGTAAACAGAAAAAAATTCAAAAATGTCTATACTTTTGACAAAGGTGTATATCGCCGAAAGATCAAGTTTTTAGAATAAATACATAATTTTAGAAAACAAAAAAAAATATGTTGTTCAGGTTTTTCAAAATATTCTTTATATATATATATATACAGGGTGGGCAAAAATAAGGGTCCTATTTTTAAAAATTCATAACTTTGTTATTTATTGACTTTTTTTTTTTTTTTTTTAGAATAAGTAAAGGACCCCTTCCGAAGCAAGCATGAGCCGTATTAGCCCTAAGGAACGTACCCTCATTTAGAAAACATTATTTTTGCTTAAAAAACTCAAAACAGTGTAAAAAACAATACTTTAGTTTTTGTAAGTTTTAAGAAGTGTTTTTCGGCTAAAATTTGTTTTGTTTATTTCAAAAAATCTCGGAAGGGTCAGTCTACACACACATAAAGTTTGGTGAGTTTAACTTTTATTTTGTGGAAGTTATTCAAATTCAAGTTATTCAAATTTAAAGATAGGACCCTTATTTTGGCCCACCCTGTATATGTATATATATATATATCATAGATAGATAGATATTAGCTTTTCTAAAAAGAAATATTTAGCAATTGTTATCAATAAAATTCGATTACTACATGGAAGGTCTAGATGAAACCACCAAGAAATATTCAATAATTGTTTTCAATAAAATCAATGAACATCAATATTAAAAAATATCGTCCTTGAGATGAAAAAGAAAAAATAAATTGAAATAAAAAAAAAGTGCTTGTCTTTTTAAATCTGAGAATTATTAACTGGGATGTTAGTCAGTGCAAAGAACATCCCCCTGCCCCACCCCGAATCATAAATGTATACATATGAGAACACAATAAATAATATCAGCTTAAAAGTAAACAGTCTGTCTGTGGATGACTATATATGCCCTCACATCTTCATTGGTTGAGTACTGTCGTTGTTAGGAGCAGCAGCTGCAGTGAATGTTCTTTTTACACATCGACTCTTTACAGGACAAAAGCTCAAATTGGCAGTTTCTTTCAACCAATCACAGCACAAGAAATATTCACTTCCTAAATCGTGCATGTACTATAAAAACTCAAACACAGCCTTTTCTTTCTCCCTTTTCTTGTTTTCTTCCAGGGGCAACATATATGTGCAGGTCACAATCTAGCCTAGACCCTTTGGGATCCAAAAGGGCCTCATCAAGTAGCACACATGATGAGAGACACACGAACTGCTAAACATAGCGACAGCATATACACACTGCTAAACAAACAGTTCATACATGCACTCTCTCATTAACAAAACAGGCACGCTAATATATACGCATATCTATCATGTCTAGCTAGTCTACACACACTGTAACACGTAAACGCACACAGTGCAAGCCAAAATAAACATGTGTACCCAATTTTTCCTTACAGATAAAACAACTTTTTTTCACTCAGAACGTTCTTGGACACTCTGAACTCTCAATCTTTACCAACTCTTAATTTTTGGATGCCCTGACAAGTTGTCAATAAAAATTAATTACTTTTGTATGTCAATCTTTCTTTGATAATGTTCTATTATCAACATTGGTGAACCTGACGTGTGATCACTTTAATACCATAAGTGAATTTCTTAGCTACCATTGACGACAATGCAAAGCACTTAAGTGACTTATCTATCCGCCAAAATATAATTCTTCACATTAAAAAAAAAATAGCTTTATGAAAATCATAAAAACATGAAAATTATACTTGTTAGCGATGTTAAACCGAAAGAAATTTTTCAGTTTATAAATATTTAAATTTATAAACTGAAAAATTTCTTTCGGTTTAACATCTGTTTTACATGATGGCATGTGTTTGACGGCTTTTAGAAATTGACTTTGAAACTAACCTATCTCTGGCCAGGCTTTTATTTATTCCTCTTTCCCTCAATTTATCATTATCACTTCCTCCCATGTTTTCCTTGGCCTTCCCTTGCCAACTGACTCCGCTACCTCAACTGTTATAACGAAAGAACTCTAATCCATTATTTTAATGTGACCAAACCAACGAAGTCTCCTGTTCTGCACACATCTTCCTATATTGTCCAGAGTTAATATTCCTCTGAGGTCATCTAAGCCTGTCGTTAAGACTCACGTTACACATCCATCGTATCATTTTCATATCATTTCTCGCCATACAACACATATGCTCAACCCTCACTGGCCAGGTTACACTTCAATACACTATCACACTGTGTACACATTCCCTTCAGAGAAGAATTGGTCCAATGGGTTATTAAGTTCGAAAAAGCAGTAGGCAAAGACAATATAGCGTTAGTACGGAGGCAAATAGAGAAGAATAAAAACAAAATCTGAAAACATAGTTTAAAGTTAACATACAAATGATATAAAATTACACAAAAAGGAAAAAAAAAAATTTTTTTTAAACTATTGTTGTACTGTTGTAACATTAAAAGTCTTTAAAACATCCGTGAAAAACAAAAAAGACGAGTTCTTTCGTCTACATATTCTATATAATAAAAGTCAACGTATGTGTGTCCAGCTCGCTTCAATAATCACATATGCAAATTTAATTTTATGAGCAAAGAAGAGGAGGCTTAAGCTTAATAATCTTCTTCTATTCATTTAACGTCACTTTTCCCTTGTTCAGGGCTCAGACGTTTTCTGGATATTACGCAAGCTCACTCTGCACTTCTCACGGTTCAACGGGTCAGCTGTCTCCAAATTCCACTCTGTAGTCTTGCCTAATCACTTGCTTCCAAGTTTTCCATGGCTGGCCAATCTTCCTGCGATTTAGGACATTCATGCTTCTGCAACGGTTTATCCAAGACCATACCAGCATAATCGATTCATCCTTATGATGACCTCCATGCTGGACAAATGTGCTTTCAGCAAATCCTCTGACCTGACGTGTTGGGTTTGGTCAGATTTCACATTGCAGATCCATCTGATCATGGATCTGTCATTGCATTGCAGACAAACAAGAGAGGACTGGGTGAGGACCCAGCATTCACAACCACACATCATGACACTCCTGACACAGCTGCTATACAACTTACCCCGGATGTAGAGAGGGACAGCACGTGATATTAAAACTAATAATAACCGGTAATAATAAAAAAGATAAATAAATGAATGGTTAAACA
Source organism: Sepiola atlantica (assembly GCA_963556195.1). NCBI lineage: Eukaryota > Metazoa > Mollusca > Cephalopoda > Sepiida > Sepiolidae > Sepiola > Sepiola atlantica. Next base: position 22,919,628 of record OY744552.1, on the reverse strand, counting down.
TTATCAATGGCGTTGAAAATCATTTGGATTGTCCAAAACTATTTTTCTTTAACTACGTATTGGCATTAAAAACTATTTATTATATAATATATACTAGAATTTGGGCCCATGTATGTATATATATATCATCTATATATCATCTAACTCTATAAAATAGATGTTCTGTAAAATAGTAAATACCCACTTTGAAAGGAACAACACAGGTAAGGAAACTATATTTTAATACTTTAGAAAAACAAATCTGGAGGCAAAACTAAATTAAATATTTGTAAACTTTTTAAATTAAAAAATAATTATTAAATAGGGAGGTGGTGTCTGATCAACACTGCTGGGATGCCATGATAAAGAAATACTGTTTTGTTTTTAAAATCCCGAAACAGTTTTCATGGTAAACAACTGACGATCCCTTATATATAAAAACATATATAAAAATATATTTATATTAGAGTATATTCTTGGAAGTAAACTAAAATAGTGATTGCAGTAGATTGATTGACTTACTAGACTAAAATCTTTCAACAAAATTTTTTTTTTTTTTTTTTTTTTTCCCCAGTTTTGAAGGTTAAAAGAACTTCCGAGACTATATATATATATATATATTAAACTTCAAGAAAGAGGCAAAATGCCTTCAAAAAACTAATATATATATATATATATATATATATATATATATATACACACTAGACAAACTGTCTAGGCTCGAAGGGTCTAGTCTATATAATAAAAGTTTACGTACGTGTATCCGGCTCACTTCAATAATCACATATGAAAATTTAATTTTATAAGTAAAGAAGGATAGGCTTGATCTTATTAATAACTGATAATAATAAAAAAGAAAGGAAAGAATTACTTTTAATATAGACACAAAAATATTTCCTTACAGTAATAGTAACAAATTGATTAGCAGTAATAATTTTAAAACGTGAATATGAATTAAATTGCGAAATGATAGCGAGCAGATGCAGGTAGCCCGTGAATAATATAATCAGTTTCAAATAATAAGCAAATTTTTTAATAAGCAAAAAATGAGAAGGAAAACAAAATAGGTAAATATAAGTACATTACCAAACAGCGCAGTTAACTTACCTGAAATCAAAGAAAAGAAATCATTAGTATTATAAATATATGAAGACGTGTAATGCATTTTTTAGACAAAAAGATTTATAGTTCTTTTTCATTTTCACTTGTGTGTGTGTGTGTGTGTGTGTGTGTGTGTGCGTAGCCTTCTAGACTTACTGTGTTCTATACTATGATCAGCAGTCAAGTACTATCCCCTATGCTACCGAAACTTGTCCCGATCGTAAGAGAAATTATCGCACTTCTGCTTTTTTCTGCTACACTCACGCTACTGATTAACAAGAGTACTCGAATATAGAAGAGTATCTTTTCATTTATTCATTCAATTTTTGTAATTACGTATATTCATCCGAAACAAGGCAGATTGCCACCGAGACATAAGGGACTACTGAGAATTAGGGGCCACATTCATAGGAGCATCCTAAGTGGGGAGTTATGCAGCAAGATGTTTGTTCACATTACATTGAAATTTATGCATGTTGGTGCAGTCAGGGAAAGGAATACCAAAGGCAAGCAGTTTGAGAAAAAGAAACTGAGTAGAAAACTTTCCGTCATCTGGGGACCTCTACAGTGAATGGGGTGGGATTTTGCTGATTGACAGGTTGGTCAGGGTTATTTATGTTCAGGGGGTACAAGTGCAGCAAGTTCATCCGAGCACATTCCATTGAAGTGCTTGTAAAACAAGCACAGGGAGGTCACTTTGTGGTGATGGGACAGGAGCTGAAGCTTGGTAGACAGTTGGAGTATTGCTTTACGCTAAGTGGAAACCGTTATTTCCTCTACAAGCGAACTCACTTTAAATTGGGAGCATATCTAACAAAGTTATCTTGTGAGGTTTTACAACTTAGACCTAAATGGCATTTAAGTTGACATATCAAACTTTGATTCTAACTAGCAAATTTTCATTTGTTATTGTTGTACTTTGTTATTGGCAATATGATAACGTACTTCGCTAGTTTATTTTAAAAAATCATGTAGTCCTGCATGGACAACTGGTAATATTAAAACATTTTTAATCATGACAAAAAAAAAAAAAAAAAAATCAGCAAGGGGAATAACTCATTTTAATTGAAGAATATAAAGAGTTATCTCCCTTAGAACTATAATTTTATTTTATTTTTTTAAATGTGCAAATAAAAATTAAAAACTAAAATGACTTCACTGCATTCCGAGCAACGCCGGGCAAGTACAGCTAGTATACATATATACTAGAAAAATAGCTGTCCCAGGACGGGTAAAATTTACCCCCCCCCCCCGAATAGAACAGTTCTGCACCACTTATGTCCCATTATAAAGATATAATGATACTAAACCTTATATCTAGAATCCTTATTTCAATTTTGATTAAAATCAATTACATCATTGATTCTAGAAAATGTCTAAAATTAAGGCTTAAGGAGTCTTAAAAAAACTTGAAATTCAGGAAATCTAGGTTGATTTGTGTATAATGACTAGAGATCAAATTTAATGCAAATCTGGAATATTTGAATTTTCAAATGAGAAATTGTGTCCATATGTCCCTTTAAAATCGTTTAATATACTAATAAAAAAAACAAAAACCCTGAAATTTGTCCAAATTTCACAAAAATCGGCAGTATCTGAATTTTCATGAAGGGCTTCCACCCACTTTGCATAAAACTAAAACTAGATATAGCCCACATTACATACCCTTATGTCTAGCAACTGTGTTCCAAAATTCATAAGGATCGGTTAATTAGTTTAGGAGTGAATCATGTACATTTTTTTTTTAAAACTTTTGTTTACCCCAAATTGCCTACTTTGATAGGGGCCAGATTTATAGGGGAGGAGAGCAACCTGGGTGGGGATGAACATATTATACATTATATATATATATATATATATATATATATTCCATGAAAAATGCCAGTATACTGAAATCATATGCCCTTAATAGGGTTAAGATGAAAATTAATATACACTAAATGTACAAAAGCAAGGAAATTCCCAATTTTTTACACTTTTATTGTCATTAAGGGTATGCGAGCACAACAGGGCTATGTATTTTACTGGTAGGAATTTTCTTTCAGTGCACCTCACACACTTCATCCACTCATGCATAGAGATTTATACTGTAGTGATGTGATAATGAAATGGTTTGGTTGATATGTAGTCATACCCTTAATGACAATAAAAGTGTAAAAATTTGGGAATTTCCTTGCTTTTGTATATTTAGTGTATATGAATTTTCATCTTAACCCTATTAAGGGCATATGATTTCAGTATACTGGCATTTTTCATGGAATGTCACTACTTTTGTAAAGGCTATGCCTCAATACAATGGTCATTTTTAAGGTTTTTGGAATTTTCTGGAAAACTAAGGTATATGGTAAACTGAAATTAAAATGCTATCAACTAGACCCTAGAACCTCGATCTCTGCCAAAAGTCAGCTGAATCCGTCAAATAGTTGGTGAGATACAGGGTGGCACATACGTACGTACGCACAGATAACATGATTTCATGACTGAACTTTCTGGATCTCGTGGTTGTCTTGACTAATGATGCTGAAATTCTACACACTTACAGAATCTATCAAATAAAAATTTTGTGCAAAGTTTGAACTAATTTGGTTTATTGGTTTTTGAGTTATGATTGATCAAAGATATGAGATTTCCAGCATAGGCCATTCTTGACATCTATTAAGGGATAGAGCGCTCTCGCGCCTCCCTCGATTATATATATATATATATATATATATATATATATAATTCAAAAGTTCTTGTCATCAATTAGAATACAGAATGGTATTTTTTTTTTTTTTATATCATCTTTGTTATGCTTGCCGGTTTTTACCAACATTGTAGTCCCAACCAAAGTCATATCTATTGCCCTTTAAGATTCTTCTGTCAGAACAGACAAACGCACATACTTGTCTTTATTCATAAGAAAATCTCTAAAAGGTCTAAACTAATTATCCTATGTTAGGAATGCAATGTCTTATTAGGGATCATGACATCGGAATTCAAACAAGGGTGAGAGGAGGGAAGATAAACTATGTGTTAGAGGGGTTATAATTCAATTTCGTTCAACTCATGAGCCATGATTCACACACAAAGTTAATTAAATTTGTGTTGGTTCTGCTTTCATAAAAGGAAACTATTAAGACAAGTTTAGAATATTGCAGAAAGAAATTAACGCACTCAGCTTCCCGTCCAACCCCATTGTGTGACGAATACAGAGTTTTTAAGGTTGTTTTTGATTTTGTTTTTAAATAATCTTCTCTTGTATAAAGAGCAGTTGTCTGTATGTGTATCTAGCTAAAAGTCAGAAACTACATAAGACACATCCACAAAGCTGATATATTCTTTTTCAGTGTTGCCACAGACAGAATATAGACTTCATTTTGACCAGGAAGAAAGTGGAGGGTCGACTTTAAGGGAGATGTTTTTCCATCGACTTTAGATGTGAAACTAACTAAAATAAACTTTTTCGGCCTATAGACTAGGAAAAATTCCTCCTTGGCTTTTTGGTTAAGATCAGAGTGTAGCATCTGTTCCGATAGATGCTATACTCTGTAGACCGGTACCGTCTTGACCTTGATTCTGCCGTTCTGAGGTATGGTTCTGTGAAAATTCTTCGCAGTACTTTCACATTTCAATCAGTTGAAATGTCGTCTGCTTACTTTCTCGCAATTTGATTGGCTAACTGCTTCGGTACTTTCTGGCAGTTTACGTAAACATCCGGAAAGTACCGACGCCAAGTCGATTTTAGTGTGGGTCCTAATCTGAAGAAAGTACCCATCTTTTCTCTCTTTTTCCAATTTTTTTCTGTTTTTGCTTTTACTTTTTCATCTGCAAGTTTTTCAAGATGTTCACACATAATCACCTAAAAAAAAAAAGTAGAATCTCAATTTTCTTTTTTTGAGTGGGGTGGTGGAGGTTCTTCATCTACAAATTTATCAAATATAAACAGCACCATTGGTTTTCACGTAAAATCTTACCCTAGGAAAATTGTATTGTATTTTGATATAGGTCCTTGTTTTCAATTCAATCACCGGACAGACACAGACACCAAATATATAGTATAAGCTTTTACTTACAAAAATTAGATTACATTAATCATCTGCTCTTAGTTAATAGCCTGACGACATTTTCTGACATCATCTGACAGGCAGAAAGAAGGTCACTTTTGTTTTAGAATCAGCTATATAAACAAAAAAATTACTCTGAATCCTCCAAACATTGTTGACTCCCATTAGGGAGAGTAGCGACTCAACTGACATTTGGCAAAAATGACGACTGTGCATATTGTGTTGTAGTTAACAAAAAAAAATAAAATAAAGTAAAAAAAAAAATTAAAAAAAATTGACAAGTAACTTTTACCAAACTCAAGAAAATTTAATCTTCTATTGACTTGCATAGGTTTTCAGTTTTGACACTTTTTCAAGTGTGTGTGTTTTTCTTTTTCAGATTTTGTATTGTTGCCTCAGAGGCTTGTAAAGATAGGGATTCAAGATGGTGCCATATTTTACTTAATGTGAAGATCTGATGTCGTATTTTTAACAACTGAAAAATCAAAAATTAAACAAAAATAAAACTAATAACTCATCAATTAGTCCAAAATTTAATTTTCGACCGATCTGTATATTTTTAACTTAATGAAACTGTTTTTAAGTTCTTTATTTCAAAATACTTATCACTATACTGAAGATTTCAGCCTCAGGTGGTCGCAGCCAGCTTGAATCCCTATTTTTACACGCCTCAGAGGTAACAATACAAAATCTAAAACACTTTAAAAAAACTGTCAAAACCGAAAAGCCATGAAAGTCGATAGAAGATGAAATGTTCTTGCATTTGGTAAAAGTTATTTGTTGTAAATGTTATTTTTTTTTTTTTTCACCCCTTTTTTTCTTACCGAAAAAATTGCAGACTCCTAACCAAGAGGCTGGGAATCTGTTAAAAAAAAGCATCTACTGCAAAAAGATGCTGTGTCAGATTCTGCACATGTGGTCTTAATACTACAAATATATCTATCTATATACTTACATGCTTAGTCATAGTTGTACGCAGTGGCATCCAATCAAATTCAAACTATCTCCTTTTCTCATAATATTTCTTAGTATTAAGACTTCTACTCGAGTTGGCCCCGGGCATCACCAGACCATTGCACACCACTGTTTGTACGTACGTTATCACCTTCCACGTACCCACTTTAAAAACAGATTATCTGATCTCCAAAGATGAAATGCAAATCAAAAAACTAATTGAAAATCAACTGGTGCCGCGAAGATAAAATAAATTTTTAACCTTTTTAAAATGAATTGTTCCAAAATCGAATTCTGTCGACTTGATGAGATTAAAAAATCTACTCTTTGCGTTAATAGTAACCATTAAGAACCCTTTTCAACCCTGTAACGTTGATGCACCGCTTTTGGACACACTATCATTCGTTTTTGCTGTTAATTCGTCTGATAACGAATCATTTTCTAAAAAAAAAAAAAAAAAAAAAAAAAATTTTTTTAAGTCACCAGGGAAGCGGTCAAAAAAAAAGCGTACAATTTTTTCTAAAAAATATTTCCGGGTCAGATAATTAATATCATTAAATAATTAAATATGTCCACAAATACCGCCTGCATCAGATGCAGAAAAAATAAAAAATAAATAATAAAGATTAAATAATAACACTGAGCTGACAAGTTTTTCATATCACTACTCCTAAATATAGATGCACATAGTTGATAACTGCCGGATTATTTTTTTTTCTTCAAAAAAAAAAAAAAAAAAAAAAAAAAAAAAAAAACAATGTTTTTGTTCAAAATTTTTTTTTTATATACCTAGGTATATAAAAAAAAAATTTTGAACAAAAAAAATAAATTTGAATTCGGATTATTCAGACTACAGTTCTTATCTTCGATGCTATTCTCAACGTGTCAGCCGATGTAACCTCTGACCTTCAGCTAGATTTTGTTGAACTCCGGAATCTGTACAGAATTTTGAACGGAACCCATCATTAAATCCACGGGGGGTAGCTTGCTCTCGTTCCATCAGCCATAACCGGGTAGAAGTCTTAATTCGTAATTGTATTCTTAGTATCACCTGTACTGGCACAACGGATATAAGTGCTGCGTAATAATCAGTTCTAAGCGAGTCTTCTGGAGGTGGAAGGTTCAATCCCCAGTACGGTAGGTACTAAGAATACAATTACAAAAGACTTCTATCCGGTCATGGCTGGCGGAATGAGAACAAGCTACCCCGTGGATTAAGTAAAGGGTTTCGTTCGAAATTCAATACATATCGCTGAGTTCGACAAGATGAACCTAAAGAAAGTCGAAGTTACATCAATCAAAACGTAAGAATAACATCCATCCAAGACTTTCCCCATTTTAAAATAAATTGTTCCAAAATCAAATTATGCTGTCCAATCAACTAAAACAATTCAAATTTTTTTTTTATTGATTTGAAGAATATTCAGCTGACAATTATTTTTACAGTAAAAAGACAGAATATTTATTGTTTCAAAAAGAATTAAATTGCTACAATTGTAGATAAACAAGCCGCGCGTGTGTGTGGTCCCCCTCTGTATGTGACTCGATGTGGCGAGTGTAAAATGCAATAAATTTTGGCAATTTGGGGCATTTTTTACCCCCCTTTGACCCCCTGGGGGTGCGAACCAGAATTTTTCTGAGGTCAAGGATGCTCATTTTATATCCAGAACAATTGCCTCTACATTTTGGCCAAGTTTCAGAAAAATTGAATGGATGGATCAAACGTTATGGGAGAAAAGGGTCATTTTTTGCCATTTCGAGGCCTTTTGACCCCCTGAGGGGGGCTAACCAGATTTTTTTTCAAAAATCGGAGAATGTCACTTTCTAACCTGACCAAAGTTACAACTCCATGCAAAATTTCAGAGAAATTCAATGGATGGCTGCGGAGAAAAATCCGGACGGACGGACGGAAATGCCTCAAAAAATGCCTCAAAATCGGGGGACCAAAAATAAAGATTAGACATATTCGTTTTATTTATTTAAAGAATATTTATCTGATAATGATACTTATTTTGACTGAAGAAATTTTACTGGCTCGCAAGCCTACCAACCGTGACTAGGACGGCACTGCACGAATCTGCTGGGCACACTACATGCTCACCTTAAGCAGGCAGGACTAGGACCACTGCGTACAGCGAAACAACTTCATTGCCTACAACAACTTGCGCATGACAAGACCAGATGGCGTGGGACTAGCATGGAGGACCGATTGCAGCTACGGGATGTCATTTGACTATCGTAGCCACAGAACACAGTTTAAAGAAATTATTTTTTTCTTAATAGAGTTGACCCTGACAGACATTTATTATTTAAAAAGGAATACTATTATCATTATTGTAAATGGTACAAATTAATGTTAAAAGCACCATGGAATTTCCACGGGATCCCACTAGTATATTATTTCATTAATAGTTGAAATAATATTGTTGATTAAAATAATAAAATGTCCAAATAGGTTAGTTGTTTTGTTTTATGGCATATCAACCCTTTTCGGGTTATTTAATGCCAAATCTGGTCATTTTGGTAAAAGTTTTTATGCTTCAAGTTCTTTATGTCTTCAAATATTTATTCATCGTGTTTAGTTTTGTTGTTTTGTTTTACGGCATATCAACCCTTTTCGGGTTATTTAATGCCAAATCTGGTCATTTTGGTAAAAGTTTTTATGCTTCAAGTTCTTTATGTCTTCAAATATTTATTCATCGTGTTTAGTTTTGTTGTTTTGTTTTACGGCATATCAACCCTTTTCGGGTTATTTAATGCCAAATCTGGTCATTTTGGTAAAAGTTTTTATGCTTCAAGTTCTTTATGTCTTCAAATATTTATTCATCGGGTTTAGTTTGGTTGTTATGTAGAGGAAAATTGTTGTTTTTTTTCTTTTTTGGGGGGGTGGGGGCTTTGCAGAACATGATTGAGTTTTGCAAAGGGAAAGGGAAAAAAACAATAACATCAATGTTTGGTGCATTTTAAGTCAGGAAGCCGGTATCTTCAGACAGCCTGATCTGGTAGCACCCAGGTCCAAATAGTCTTCGATCCGAGTAAGTTTTAAAGTAAGTGCAATGGGAGGCTTTTAGGGTTTATAACTAATCAGCTAATTGATTGACGTAGCATAAAAAGGCTTACGAAGAAAATTAATTGCTTGTAAATTAACAATCAAGCACAGCTGATTTATAGATTTAAAATAAATTGCATTTTAGCAGAATAATGAAAAACAAATAAAGAATTATTAGAGGATATTAATCTGGGTATAATCGGATGTCTATGCTAGTTTTTTTTTTTTTTTTTTTTGTGCATATTCTTTATAACGATGATTCTGAAGGTGGGACCAATTTGAATTTTTTTTACTTTTGAAAGCATTCGAATCTAGAGTTAAGCAATTAACTAAGTTGGCTACGTAGCCCCCCTCCCCATTTATTTTTTAAAAGGACAGTAGTTTTTAGGGAAGAATGATCATCATATTCCGTTTAATGTATGTTTGACATGCTGGCATGTGTTGGACAGCTTTTAGAAATTTCTTTCCAAACTAACCTTTCTCTAGCCTTATCACTTCCTCCCATGTTTCCATCAAGCCGGAGTACGGTTCCGTGCAGTCCTAGAAGGTCCACCCTCCCAGGTTTTACCTTCTCTCTTCGAAAAGGAATTAGTTTATTGCTAATCGCCTGCGGCGCTTCTACTGGGAATGCTGGTGGGGCTGCTCAGGCATTTTTTGTAGGCCAGAGTGCACTTTCTCCTGTTCACTGGCTTTTCAATCATCACCTTCTGACCTTGTGTCAACATCTTCCCGCGGTGGGAGGAGGGTGGTAAATACTAGCTGTCAATGTGACCGTACCATCAAAGTCTCCTGTTGGGCACAGATCTCCCTATACCCTTCCTTTCCTCCAAGGTCATCAGATCTAAGCCTATCTTTAAAATTCATTACACATCAATCATACAACTATATCATTTCTCTCCATGCAACACATCCTGAATCCGATTGGGTTTTATATGAATAAAAATGTGTTTATTTCTCAATTAAGGATCAAGACACTTTTTAATCTATTATACCTACAAGATATACTTCTACGAGATCCTTTTTAATCTATTATACCTACAAGATTTACTTTTACAAGATCCTTTTTAATCTATTATACCTACAAGATTTACTTCTACGAGATCCTTTTTACTCTATTATACCTACAAGATATTTTTTAATCTATTATACCTACAAAATATTTTTTAATCTATTATACCTACAAGATATTTTTTAATCTACTATACCTACAAGATATTTTTTAATCTACTATACCTACAAGATATTTTTTAATCTATTATACCTACAAGATATTTTTTAATCTATTATACCTACAAGATCCTTTTTAATCTATTATACCTACAAGATATTTTTTAATCTATTATACCTACAAGATATTTTTTAATCTACTATACCTACAAGATATTTTTTAATCTACTATACCTACAAGATATTTTTTAATCTATTATACCTACAAGATATTTTTTAATCTATTATACCTACAAGATATTTTTTAATCTATTATACCTACAAGATCCTTTTTACTCTATTATACCTACAAGATCCTTTTTACTCTATTATACCTACAAGATCCTTTTTAATCTATTATACCTACAAGATATTTTTTAATCTACTATACCTACAAGATATTTTTTAATCTACTATACCTACAAGATATTTTTTAATCTATTATACCTACAAGATATTTTTTAATCTATTATACCTACAAGATATTTTTTAATCTATTATACCTACAAGATTTACTTCTACAAGATCCTTTTTAATCTATTATACCTACAAGATTTACTTCTACGAGATCCTTTTTAATCTATTATATCTACAAGATATACTTCTACGAGATCCTTTTTAATCTATTATACCTACAAGATATACTTCTACGAGATCCTTTTTAATCTATTATATCTACAAGATTTACTTCTACGAGATCCTTTTTAATCTATTATATCTACAAGATTTACTTCTACGAGATCCTTTTTAATCTATTATACCTACAAGATTTACTTCTACAAGATCCTTTTTAATCTATTATACCTACAAGATATACTTCTACGAGATCCTTTTTAATCTATTATACCTACAAGATTTACTTCTACGAGATCCTTTTTAATCTATTATATCTACAAGATATACTTCTACGAGATCCTTTTTAATCTATTATACCTACAAGATATACTTTTACAAGATCCTTTTTAATCTATTATACCTACAAGATATACTTCTACGAGATCCTTTTTAATCTATTATACCTACAAGATTTACTTCTACGAGATCCTTTTTAATCTATTATATCTACAAGATATACTTCTACGAGATCCTTTTTAATCTATTATACCTACAAGATATACTTTTACAAGATCCTTTTTAATCTATTATACCTACAAGATATACTTCTACGAGATCCTTTTTAATCTATTATACCTACAAGATTTACTTCTACGAGATCCTTTTTAATCTATTATACCTACAAGATTTACTTCTACGAGATCCTTTTTAATCTATTATACCTACAAGATATACTTTTACAAGATCCTTTTTAATCTATTATACCTACAAGATTTACTTCTACGAGATCCTTTTTAATCTATTATACCTACAAGATTTACTTCTACGAGATCCTTTTTAATCTATTATACCTACAAGATTTACTTTTACAAGATCCTTTTTAATCTATTATATCTACAAGATATACTTTTACAAGATCCTTTTTAATCTATTATACCTACAAGATTTACTTCTACAAGATCCTTTTTAATCTATTATACCTACAAGATATACTTCTACAAGATCCTTTTTAATCTATTATACCTACAAGATTTACTTTTACAAGATCCTTTTTAATCTATTATACCTACAAGATTTACTTCTACAAGATCCTTTTTAATCTATTATACCTACAAGATTTACTTCTACAAGATCCTTTTTAATCTATTATACCTACAAGATTTACTTCTACAAGATCCTTTTTAATCTATTATACCTACAAGATTTACTTCTACAAGATCCTTTTTAATCTATTATACCTACAAGATTTACTTCTACAAGATCCTTTTTAATCTATTATATCTACAAGATATACTTCTACGAGATCCTTTTTAATCTATTATATCTACAAGATATACTTCTACGAGATCCTTTTTAATCTATTATACCTACAAGATTTACTTCTACGAGATCCTTTTTAATCTATTATACCTACAAGATTTACTTCTACGAGATCCTTTTTAATCTATTATATCTACAAGATTTACTTCTACAAGATCCTTTTTAATCTATTATACCTACAAGATTTACTTCTACGAGATCCTTTTTAATCTATTATACCTACAAAATTTACTTCTACGAGATCCTTTTTAATCTATTATACCTACAAGATCCTTTTTAATCTATTATACCTACAAGATATTTTTTAATCTATTATACCTACAAAATCCTTTTTAATCTATTATACCTACAAAATATACTTCTACGAGATCCTTTTTAATCTATTATACCTACAAGATATTTTTTAATCTATTATACCTACAAGATATATTTTAATCTATTATACCTACAAGATATATTTTAATCTATTATATCTACAAGATATACTTTTACAAGATCCTTTTTAATCTATTATATCTACAAGTATCCGTATTCTTTGGATTGTTCGGACTACTGTTATCATCACAACGTTTCGGCCGATGTAGCCTCAGACCTTTTTGAGATGTGTTTTTGAATTCGTGAATCTGTATGGAATTTCAAACTGAACCCTTTATTTAATCCACGGGAGTAGATTCTTCTCGTTCCATCAGTCATAACTAGATAGAAATCTTAAGTGATTCTTAATTATATTCTTAGTATCGCCTGTACTGAGGATTGAACCATCAACATCCAGAAGACTGTCACCCATGGTGCAACAGATAGAGTGCTAAGTAATAATCAGTTCTAGATAATAATCTTCTGGAATCAACAAATCACTGGACATGGGATCTATTATCTGGAGTGGACATTAATTACTTAGTATTTCAAGTGGTCTGTTTTCTTCAGCATGAACCCCCGTTTTCAAGAAGCCTTTTTTTTTTTTTTTTTCAAATAGCCCAGCCGATTTCTTGGGTGGTCTCTTCTTAGTTAAATATTTTGTTCCTACTGCATACCTGCCGTTCATAGCATGCATCTATGCATCACAACAAAGCATGCTGTTACCTGTGGCACAACGGATAAAGTGCTAATTAATAATCAGTTCTAGAATCAACAAAGTGGCTGAAAAGCAAAGAGGGAGCTAGAGCCAGAGTCGGGAATATTTTGTGGAGTCAAAGTCAATTTTTGTTTTTTTTAATTGACTAGGAAAGCAGATTTTTTTTAACTGACTGCTCATTTGAGGTGGAGAGTAAGGAGTCAGCAATTTTATCAGGAGTCCGAGTCAGGGTTATTAAAACTGACTCCCGACCTCTGCCACAAAAGGCTATAATTACTTAACTAGATTTTGAAAGACAATCCAAGCAAATTCCTTCAATTTATTTAAGGGCGTTAAATCCATCAGATTCTGAGGAATACAGGAACTCAAGAGTTCCAGGAAAAAAACAATTAAATGATTTTAAAATTTGAGATTAAAAAACACAACCGCTCAACAATTACTTCCTGTATAGTTAAGTAGACACACTTGATTAAAACATGGCGTACATTGTTTATAACGATGATGATCAAAGTTGAGCCAATTTTAAATATTCTTTTGAAAGCTCTCGAACCTAGGGTCAGAGTTAAGGAATTAATTAAGATCAGTACATAAGCCCCCTCCCCCCCAACTCTTTAAAAAGACGGTAGTTTATTAAAGAAGAATCACCATCATATTCGGTTTAACGTTTATTTTACATGCTGCCATGCGTTGGACGACTTTTAGAAATTGACTTCCAAACTAACCTTTCTCTGGCCAGGTCTTTATTTACCCCTCTTTCACTGAAGTCCATTCTTATCACTTTTACCATGTTTTCCTTAGCCTTCCCCAGCCAACTCAACTATTCTAAATCTATCAACCCAAAAACTCTCATCCGTTCTTTCAATGTGGCCATACCATGAAAGTCTCCTGTTCTTCACACATCTCCCTATACTGTTAAGATTTAATCTTCCTCTGGGGTCATAAACCTGTGTTTAAGACTCACATTGCACACCCATCATATCATTCTCATATCATTTCTCTCCATGAACCACATATTCTCAACCCTCACTGGTCAGGTTTCACTTCCATACATCACACTGTGTACACATGCCTGATAAACTCTTCCATTAGTCGACAGTGGTAACACTACTGGTTAGTAATCAAAGTCTCCTGTTTTGTCCAGATTCAATCATCCTCTAGGCTATTTGACCGTTACTTTTCAATTTCAAATGTCATGGTCAAGTTCATATTACATGCAGGACTTCATCTAATATATAAAGTAGAGACGATTTTTCCCCTGTACCTTCTCGGAGAATAGGAAAATAACCACATGCATCACAGGCTACTAAACTCACCATTACATTACACTTATTCACTCGAGCGTGTTTTAGTACATTTGTTATTCTTTTTTCCCAGCTTACATTAAATATTACATTTTGCCCGTTATCCACGACTCTCCAGAAAACCAACTCCATATAGATGGTAGCAAAAACTTTTCTCTCTAACAATTCTGTACTGTCACTCTACTCATCGACACCGGGAACTAATACACACAGTTTAATTTTCACAAAGCACCGGTTCTTATTTATTATTAAGTTAATTGACCTATTTTCACATCTATTTTAACCCGAATGCGTGGTGCAGTCGGTAAGAAGGCAGGATTCATAATCACCTGTTTTAGCGTTCGATCCCATTCTACTCTACCACTTTTTAAATTTTTTTTTAAATTTAAAACATTCGCCAACACAATAGACGGGGGGGGGGGGAGAGAAAATAGGTAATTTCCTTTTTTTTATTTGACGTCATGCAATAGGTAGTACTTTCTCCCGTGCAACGCCGGGCGACGGGTTCCGCTAGTTTACTATAATATGGACCAGATAGTGAACAGAACCGAAGTGACTTTCACCGTATTCCAAAGTCTTTTATGTACCTTATTTCTCAATATTGTATGAAGTATTTCCGAAGTTATGCCATGGAAACGTTGAAAACTCATAATTTCTAATATCCTCAACCATCACTGGTCAGGTTTCACTTCCATACATCACACTGTGTACACATGCCTGATAGACTCTTCCATTGGTCGACAGTGGTAATGCTCTGCTGGTTAGTAATATCAGACGTTCCTTGAACTTACTACATCCACTCCTATCTCTTGCAATCACACTAACACCTGCTACAACCTCGGCTGCAATGGCAACAAAACTTCTGAACAAAAAAGGAAATAAATACCAATGTTTCATGGACCAAAACATAAATATAAAATATAAATAAATATGTAAATATTACAACCAAAACGAGAATATTATCTAAATAATCAAAAGTTTCATTTATTTATAAATTCTAGATTTTATTTCATTCTTAAGTAAGAAAAGCTTAGAACTAGTGGTTAATTTTTTAATGGCAGACTATCTAAATCTCGTGTTCTGCACACATCTCCCAATTTCAAAATGTTTGATTGTTTAGTGTTATTTAT
Source organism: Sepiola atlantica (assembly GCA_963556195.1). Classification (NCBI taxonomy): domain Eukaryota; kingdom Metazoa; phylum Mollusca; class Cephalopoda; order Sepiida; family Sepiolidae; genus Sepiola; species Sepiola atlantica. The sequence goes on along the minus strand of OY744552.1, from coordinate 22,903,915 downwards.
GTATAAATGGACACAAAAAATACTACTCGCATGAATCTGAAATTTTCACCCATTACATCTCACCCCGATTTTAAGTTGTCTTTCATACAAAAATAACTAGTTGAAAACTTTAGTGAATTAAATATTCGCCCTATTATTAAATTGTTTCCGGCTGTTTTGACATGGTCCAAATCTGAGAGTTTTTTTTTTTATTGAATTATTAAAACAAAAATCAAGCTTTATTTCTAATTAGGTATTAATCATTACGATTTAATGTATTAGCTGTTGAAATGAACCTAATATGAACAGTCAAATTGCGCTTTCGTGTCATTTTTGTACAATTCAAATGGCTGACCTGTTTATGAAGAAATCGAAATGCATTCTGGCAGATTTAATTCTGTAATTAGATTATATTATTACGGTATATTTTGGCCATTCAATTATTAATTGAACCAAATTGTTATAAAACCACAACCAATTTCGTTATGGTAATGTTTTGATCTATTTATAAAATGATCGGATGTAAATAAACCCCAAAACTGCCATCTTTTTAATACATGAAGATTTGCTAAGAATGTTAAAGCCAATTTGAATGCTTTCAAATTCCGATGGGTCACCGAGTAATGCATTCTTTTTTCTTTTTAAACTATTAACGAAGATTAAAACGGCTGACCTGTTTACAAAGAACCCAAAATGAATTTTCGTGGATTTAATTTGTAATTAATTTTTTTTTTAAACCAGGATTTTTACAATTTCGGTTTATTTGATGCTATTACATTTGGTTTCAATAAATTTGAGATCAATTATAAATAAATTTTTTTAAATATTAATTTTATTAATATAGCGATCATTATTATTGGGAGAAGTGGACCCTTAAAAATTTCAAAAGTCTGAGTAGAGCATTTGACCTAGTATCTCCACAGTTGTGGCACTTACTCTCTCTTGAAAATAAACAATTAGCTCTCCCTGACACACCAGAATAAACACAGAATTAGTAAGATTTAAAAAAATAGTTTTCATAATGGGTTCTGTCAGTGTTAATCAAGATCAGCAATTTTGTACAATCACAGGCCATTTGACTTTTAAATACTTGAAAATATTAATTCAAAATGCTAAACATTTAATTTTTAAGCTAGCTGGCTTTGAAATAGTTGAAAACATTAATTTAAAATGCTAAACATTTGATTTTTAAGCTAGCTGGCTTTGAAATAGTTGAAAACATTAATTTAAAATGCTAAACATTTGATTTTTAAGCTAGCTGGCTTTGAAATAGTTGAAAACATTAATTTAAAATGCTAAACATTTGATTTTTAAGCTAGCTGACTGGCTTTGATATACTTGAAAATATTAATTTAAAATGCTAAACATTTGATTTTTAAGCTAGCTGGCTGGCTTTGAAATACTTGAAAAGATTAATTTAAAATGCTAAACATTTGATTTTTAAGCTAGCTGGCTGCCTTTTAAATACTTGAAAATATTAATTCAAAATGCTAAACATTTGATTTTTAAGCCATTTGACTTTTAAATACTTGAAAATATTAATTTAAAATGCTAAACATTTGATTTTTAAGCTAGCTGGCTGGCTTTGAAATAGTTGAAAACATTAATTTAAAATGCTAAACATTTGATTTTTAAGCTAGCTGGCTGGCTTTGAAATACTTGAAAATATTAATTTAAAATGCTAAACATTCGATTTTTAAGCTAGCTGGCTTTGAAATAGTTGAAAACATTAATTTAAAATGCTAAACATTTGATTTTTAAGCTAGCTGGCTGGCTTTGAAATACTTGAAAACATTAATTTAAAATGCTAAACATTTGATTTTTAAGCTAGCTGGCTTTGAAATAGTTGAAAACATTAATTTAAAATGCTAAACATTTGATTTTTAAGCTAGCTAGCTGGCTTTGAAATACTTGAAAACATTAATTTAAAATGCTAAACATTTAATTTTTAAGCTAGCTGGCTGGCTTTTAAATACTTGAAAATATTAATTTAAAATGCTAAACATTCGATTTTTAAGCTAGCTGGCTTTGAAATAGTTGAAAACATTAATTTAAAATGCTAAACATTTGATTTTTAAGCTAGCTGGCTGGCTTTGAAATACTTGAAAACATTAATTTAAAATGCTAAACATTTGATTTTTAAGCTAGCTGGCTTTGAAATAGTTGAAAACATTAATTTAAAATTAGAGATGGGCGGTTTTACCGAAAAACCGCGGTTTTTCGGTTTCGTCTCCATACCGAATACCGAATCGGTTTGTTTTTTTTAAACCGTAACCGTTCGGTATTGTGTTTTTAGTACAGTAAGCCACCATATACAAAGAAAACACGGTTGAAAAGATTTTCCGATTTGAATAAAATTGAATATTACCAAAAAATGTTATATTAGTAAGAGGACAGATTGAACAAATATAGGATAAAAACATTTAATTTACTTGTAGGAAGAAATCTTTGTTTACAGTTTGTTTATCATTAACATTTTGAATTTTCAAATGAAAAAAAGAAAAATACGACAGACAACATGACATCGTATTTTTAGCATTTTCAAATGAAAAAGAAAAAATCAAACGCGTTCCGTATGATGTCGAAAATCTATTTGATTCACAATATTTCATTTTCATCATCATTTTTGCTTAATTTTATTTGTAAAATTATTTTGTTTGTTTAAATAAATTTTCGTTTTTTAATTTCTTGCATTTCTGAGTTATATTTTAGCTTCTGATGGGTTAAAGAATTAGAATGTATATTCAAACTCAGTTTTATTCTTCAGAAATCTTTCATGAATCTTTGGTCACTGTTTTAACGAGTTAACTGTTGAAAAGGTATCAGAACATTGATTACAACAGTCAACACCTTAAAACTTACGAATAGGCTATATTGCCGGTCCTGGCAAAATAACGATTCCTGCGTTATTTTGCCGGTTCATGTATATTTAACTAAATTGTTAAACATACAGTGACGCCTGGCACAATAATGAGTTTTACGTCATTTTGCCGGCTCGTGTTTATTTAACTATAAATTACTTTTTTTTTTTTGTTATTTAAATTAATTTTTTTGTATTATTTAAAACTTTATCAAATGAAATTTTATTTATGATTTAAAGCTTTGCCTGATTGTTTTTTTTTGTTTGTTTTTTATTAAACTTTGCCTGATGATGAAAACAAATTGTTTTTAAATATTTGCCCTTATTTATTTCATTACCTTTTCTTTCGCAAGGCCATAACAATTAGGTTTTAAAAAAAAAAATGAACCGGCATAATAACGACCCCTTTACATTAGTAAATAATTATTTAGCCGGGCGTCACTGTATGTTTAACAATTTAGTTAAATATACATGAACCGGCAAAATAACGCAGGAATAGTTTCCTAAAACTTATATGATTCATATCATGGAGAATGATTCAGTCACAAAATTATCGAAACAGTGGCATAATTCAACTAAACGTTGAATAATAACTAATCATCACACAAGAGAATGAATAGCTTCCATAGTAAGAAAAATTTTTTTCAAAAAAACCGAAAAACCGAACCGTAAACCGAGGTTTTAAGGGAAAAAAACCGAAACCGATACCGAAATCAAAATTTCAAAACCGCCCAACTCTATTTAAAATGCTAAACATTTGATTTTTAAGCTAGCTGGCTTTGAAATAGTTGAAAACATTAATTTAAAATGCTAAACATTTGATTTTTAAGCTAGCTGGCTTTGAAATAGTTGAAAACATTAATTTAAAATGCTAAACATTTGATTTTTAAGCTAGCTGGCTGGCTTTGAAATACTTGAAAATATTAATTTAAAATGCTAAACATTTGATTTTTAAGCTAGCTGGCTGGCTTTGAAATACTTGAAAAGATTAATTTAAAATGCTAAACATTTGATTTTTAAGCTAGCTGGCTTTGAAATAGTTGAAAACATTAATTTAAAATGCTAAACATTTGATTTTTAAGCTAGCTGGCTGGCTTTGAAATACTTAAAAATATTAATTTAAAATGCTAAACATTTGATTTTTAAGCTAGCTGGCTGGCTTTGAAATACTTGAAAATATTAATTTAAAATGCTAAACATTTTATTTTTAAGCTAGCTGGCTGGCTTTGAAATACTTGAAAATATTAATTTAAAATGCTAAACATTTGATTTTTAAGCTAGCTGGCTGGCTTTGAAATACTTGAGAATATTAATTTAAAATGCTAAACATTTTATTTTTAAGCTAGCTGGCTGGCTTTGAAATACTTGAAAACATTAATTTAAAATGCTAAACATTTGATTTTTAAGCTAGCTGGCTGGCTTTGTAATACTTGAAAACATTAATTTAAAATGCTAAACATTTGATTTTTAAGCTAGCTGGCTGGCTTTGTAATACTTGAAAACAATTTAAAATGCTAAACATTTGATTTTTAAGCTAGCTGACTGGCTTTGAAATACTTGAAAATATTAATTAAAATGCTAAACATTTGATTTTTAAGCTAGCTGGCTGGCTTTTAAATACTTGAAAATATTAATTTAAAATGCTAAACATTTGATTTTTAAGCTAGCTGGCTTTGAAATAGTTGAAAATATTAATTTAAAATGCTAAACATTTTATTTTTAAGCTAGCTGGCTGGCTTTGAAATAGTTGAAAACATTAATTTAAAATGCTAAAACATTTTATTCCTAACTTTGTTGTAAACACAAAACAAAATCTTTCTCATTTATCCATATAGACATAAAACATAAGCATTAACATTTTGGTAATTTCAATACAAATTTATTTATCTTTTAAATATCACTAAAGAAAGGAAAAAAAAGTATAAGTCAATTTGTTTTTTTCATTTGCAATTTACAAATAGTAACTTGTTGAAAATCAGGATGGGATGGAGTCTCTAAATAAATCAACATATAACACAAATACTAAATATTTATCCAGGAAATAAAACAATATTGCAAAATAGAACTATGTTTTTGAATTTTTTAGATGAGGATTGATAATTTGTACTATTTGGATTATTCGGACTACTGTTCTCATCTTAGATATTATTTTTACCAATGTTCAGCCGATGTAACCTCCGACCTTCTTCAGATGCATCTTGTTGAACTCAGGAATATGTATGGAATTTTGTACCGGAAGTCTTTATTTAATCCAAATAATACGAAACAAAACTATTTGTTATATTAAAATCAAAACAATCATTGAATTAAAAAAACAAAAAAACAAAATTGAATAATTAATTAATACAACGTCCTTTTTCAAAACCAATATGCAAATTTGTTAACCTTGCAACTTACACTGCATGTACATAAGCAGTATATAAAAAAGATGGTGCATCTATTATATTAAGTTGAATCAACTTGAAATAGCAGGGTTTTTTACCCCGCCTAATAAACCGGTATCGTCCGGGCCTTTGGGTCTGGAATTAAGCCGGTCTATTGGGGGTTGTCAGTCCTGTGCAGTTCTAGGAGGTGCACCCTCCTAGGCTTTGCCTCCCCTCTTTGGGGAGGAGTAAGTTTATTGCTTACTGTCTGAGGCGCCCCTACCGAGGAATGCCGACAGGGCTGCACAGGCAATTTTTAAACAGCCAAAGTGCTCAAATTCTCGAGCGCTGGTTCTTTCCCACTTTCCCGACCTTGTGTCACATCTTACCTTGTGGGAGGAAGATAAATAGAAGGTTGTGTATGGACCCAACTATTGTATTTATTCATAGCAATATTGAATGCTAGGGTATGAAAATAGTGTTTAAAGTATTGTTGCCACATCTGGGCTGGTGCACCAACCACCAACCTATCCCTCTTGGACAGAGTGCAAAAAAAGAATTTCTCACCTAACAGGTCCCACACTGTCTGCCAAGCTCCAACCCCCGTCGCAGTGTTGCATCCCTGTGCTTGTTTTACATGTACTTCCACAGAATGTGTTGCAATTAACGTACAGTGTTTGTACTCCTCTCAACATAAATACCTCCGACCCATCCGACTAGCAGCAAAATCACACCCCTTCACTGTAAAGGTCCTTAGATGCCGGAAGAGTTCCTACTCAAATAGCTTCTTTCCTCAGATTGCTTCCGACCATATCAATATGCAGAACTTTTAAATATAATGTAACAAACATTTTCTGCTCAACTTGCCCCCCCCCTCTAAAAATCTGGCCCCTATCACAGTAGCCCCTTTATGCTTCAGTGGCAATATGCCTTGTTTGGAGTTGGTTTTAAAACAATGAAATAAATAAAATTTAAAAAACGGAAATTTCCACATGAGGTTAGAATAAGTAAGAAAAGTGAATTTTCCATGCGAGGGTAAGTGAGAGGTTAGGTTAACATGTACTAGAAGATGCGTGGCAGACAAGCGAGATCTGCCTCTTGAGTATTCATCGTCAAGGTGAACGGACATATTTTTAAGAGGCGGTTCCAACATCTACACAGGGGTTAGTTGAGAAGATAAAGTTCATAAAAAGTAGGCCTCAGAAACGCTGCCACATCACCGTTACAACTACCTATACAAAACAGATACGGTTTATAAATAAAATGACCCAATAATGTTTTTTTTGTTTTTTTAGATCTGTGCATTGTATTAATTAATGTCATTTCCTTGTAATAATATAATCACTTTTAACTTAAGTCTTTTAATGTTAAGGAGTTAAACAATAACTATTAAAAAAACTGTTTTCCATTCTCGTTGATTTTAAATAAATTAAAATTTAAAAAAATAAATTGTTTTCTTAAAAATTAATTACAATTAATAATTTATGTAAAAAGAACAGGTAGACCGTGGATTCGAGACCATTTTTCGATTATCTACGTTTTCAGCGTCCCAAATTCACCTGTCAAAAGGCCAGCAATTTGGTACCGTGCTATTACAGGGCTCCGAAGCAGGTATCACAAAACAGCTTGGGCATTTACAACGACAGCTAACAGAACAAAAAAGGGGTCAAAAAACAAATAGGCAACAAATAAATGTTACGCAAGGCAAGATAAGATACTTTTCTACTAACCTGGATAAGTCTATTTATGTTTTAACTTATTTTAAAGCGTGTTTTTTTGTTCAAAACAAACCTGGTGTTCACCTGTTCAGTTAGAACGGAAAAAATGTTGTTCATGAGCCCATCACGGGGATCCTTGATAATTGGTGAAAAATCGAAAAATAAACAAAATAGTGTTAGAAACATCAAATAAATGTCACCAATTGTGGGAAAATATAATGTTCTACCAGTATTTTGATTAATTTTCGTTTTTTGAGCGATTAGCGAAACTGTAATTTCAGCAATTTTGTGTTTCGTTCTAACTGAACAGGTGGACGCCAGGTTTGTTTTGAACAAAAAAACTTTTTTAAAATAAGTTAAAACACAAATAAACTTATCCAAGTTAGAAGAGTAACTTATCTGGCCTTTTGTAACATTTATTTGTTGGCTATTTGTTTTTGACCCCTTTTTCGTTCTGTTAGCTGTCATTAAAAATGACCACCAGCTTAGTTTAGTGTGAAATTGGTAAATATAATTAAACCCCTTCAATTGCAACTTTGTCTCGTTTATTGTGGGGTTATTGGGTCATCACGACGGGTTTCGTGCCGTATTCAGGGCAGTGCCCTTGTGGGGAGATAGGTAAATATTACTACATGTTAGAAAGCCGTTTTTGAGGCTGCCATGTTGGAAATTTCAAAGATAAAAGTTCTTTTTAGTTGTTGGCAAAAGTTAATCTGGCAATGTAGATGAGACATGTAGAAACATTCCACACACACATACAGAAGATACCTTGAAAGAGGACTGTTGGTACAGATTGTTTATAAACTAAAAACAAATGCTGACTATGACAATGGAGGTATTGATAGAATTAGGAAGAGCACAAAGTAAAGGGAAATAAGCATAAATAAAATTGTGAGAACATTGGCTTGGTTGTTTTTCAGAGAGAAAGAGAGAGAATTTGGGGAGGAAAAGACAGTAGGTGAAAGGGGACGAGAGAGAGAGAGAGAATTTGGAGGAAAAGACAGTGGATGAAAGGGGACGCGAGAGAGAGAGAATTTGGAGGAAAAGACAGTGGATGAAAGGGGAAGAGAGAGAGAGAGAATTTGGGGAGGAAAGACAGTAGGTGAAAGGGGAAGAGAGAGAGAGAGAGAGAGAGAGAATTTGGGGAGGAAAAGACAGTGGGTGAAAGGGGAAGAGAGAGAGAGAGAGAATTTGGGGAGGAAAAGACAGTGGGTGAAAGGGGAAGAGAGAGAGAGAGAGAATTTGGGGAGGAAAAGACAGTGGGTGAAAGGGGAAGAGAGAGAGAGAGAATTTGGGGAGGAAAAGACAGTGGGTGAAAGGGGAAGAGAGAGAGAATTTGGAGAAGAAAAGACAGTAGGTGAAAGGGGAAGAGAGAGAGAGAGAGAGAGAATTTGGAGGAAAAGACAGTGGATGAAAGGGGAAGAGAGAGAGAGAATTTGGAGAGGAAAGACAGTAGGTGAAAGGGGAAGAGAGAGAGAGAGAGAATTTGGGGAGGAAAAGACAGTGGGTGAAAGGGGAAGAGAGAGAGAGAGAATTTGGAGAAGAAAAGACAGTAGGTGAAAGGGGACGAGAGAGAGAGAGAGAATTTGGGGAGGAAAGACAGTAGGTGAAAGGGGACGAGAGAGAGAGAGAGAATTTGGGGAGGAAAGACAGTAGGTGAAAGGGGACGAGAGAGAGAGAATTTGGAGAAGAAAAGACAGTAGGTGAAAGGGGACGAGAGAGAGAGAGAGAGAGAGAATTTGGGGAGGAAAAGACAGTAGGTGAGAGAGAGAGGGAGAACAAGGAAATAAAAGGTCTAAAAAAAAAAAAACCGGAAACTCAACTAATTTATTTAGTTTAGACCTCGCCGAGCCCCACACCCCCACCTGCCCCTGAACAAAGCAACAGCATCCCCCCCCCCCCGTCATCCCCACCCCTCTAACCTATTAACCAATCTCTTGAATGTCTTGTTAGTTATTCTTTGGAAGATTACAATTTATTCAAAACGCTGATTTTTATTTTATTTTTTTAGTACAGCTGGCCTCCTTTGAACCAGTTTTGGGTGGAGAGAGGGGAAAGGGTGCACAGAAAGGGGAAGGAGGAGAATGAGAAGGGAGAGAAAAGGAAAAGAGGAGAAAAGGGAAAAAAGAGAAAAGGGAAAAAAGGGGAGAAAATAAAAAAAGAGAAAATAAAAAAAGAGGAGAAAATTAAAAAAAGAGAAAATTAAAAAAAGAGAAAATAAAAAAAAGAGGAGAAAATAAAAAAAGAGGAGAAAATACAAAAAGAGGAGAAAGAGAAAAGGAGGAGAAAGAGAAAAAGAGGAGAAAGAGAAAAAGAGGAGAAAGAGAAAAAGAGGAGAAAGAGAAAAAGAGGAGAAAATAAAAAAAGAGAAAATAAAAAAAGAGGAGAAAATAAAAAAAGAGGAGAAAGAGAAAAGGAGGAGAAAGAGAAAAAGAGGAGAAAGAGAAAAAGAGGAGAAAATAAAAAAAGAGGAGAAAATAAAAAGAGGAGAAAGAGAAAAAGGAGAAAGAGAAAAAGAGGAGAAAGAGAAAAAGAAGCAAAGAAAAAGGAAGGAGAAAAAGGAGAGACAAGAAGGAGAAAAAAGACAGTAAAATAATTTTTTTTTTTTAAACAGTAAAAGTAGCGAGGGGGGGGGGGTAAGAGAGGAAGAGCCCTCTAGAATACAAGGCATCCACATTCCAATGAAGGTCAAACATCACCAAAGTATGGCAGATGGAAGGAGCGGCGGCGGGGTAGGGGGCAATGTTGTGGGTAAACAGACATCCAGTTGCAACAGGTAAGATTTTTCTAGGGTAAGCAGCAGCAGCAGCAGGTATATTTCTGCAAACCATTTTCACTTACAGATGGATCTACAAGTACAACATAAGAGACACTCACCTTTTGGAGAGGAGCAAAGTGTGGTATCTGTTCTGATACTACACTTCATCTTTTTTTTTTTGTCTCAATCTTTTAGGGGGGGAGCTGGATTTTCCTTACATTAAAAACCGACCTTGTGTCTAACTCTGCCCTCATGGGGAGGCAAGTAAACAAGGAAATGAACAAGATTCAGGACATTTACAGTACATAGACACTCATTTTCAATCGGCGCCCGGGTTATATTATTAGAAAACTTAGTGGAAGTGGGGGGGGGGGGGGTCGTAAGTAACACGACACCAAACCCCCTACTAAAGCTGCATAAATAATAAGAAAAAAAATTTCCACCATTTTTTTATACTAATGAGTTATCACTTATCAAGGACCAAAGGCCACTCAAGGATAAGGGTCAATGAGATTGTCAGTGAGAAGATTGAAAACGATGGCTGTTCTGTCTAGCCTATAATAAGTCCCTTTGTTGGCTCTCCTTCTTGTAAGGGTTTTTTTAGCCTCGACACCGGGCGAGCGGCTTTCCGTTGTTCTGTCCCCTATCTCCTAGCTGCTTAGTCATGGACCTTCATGGAGGAATTTCTATCCACTTAAATATCCCGACATTTTAGGCCTCTCTGTTTTTACCTTTTTCGACGTGTAATAAAACCTGGGTTTAAACTACACTATGCCTCAGTCTTGTTTGTCAAGAGTTTAGGCTAGCTGTCCGACGGTTACAAGCAGCACTAAGAAAGCATAGTAATAACGGAGGGCCTCCTAATGACCGGAATACACATTCTACACCAACCGTCAGAAGTGCAGACTTATGGTCATTCCATGAAGAAAAGCAAAAAAAAGAATCCATCTGAACTACAGACGCTACTTCAACAACAGTAGTGCCCATACAGTTCGTACTCTTTCAGCTTCGGTCTCACAACTAGTCATCCCTATTTTTATCCTTTCGACGATGATTCACAACATGTCTAACCGGCCAAGGCCTCATGCAACTCTCGCTCCTCAAGCAGGACGTCTACAAGTGCTACTGCTATCGCCCAAGCAAGGGCTGAGGCGGCCAAGACACATCTAGCCTTTGTTGACAGAGAACTGGAAATAATGGGGAAAGTTGGAAAGATTACAGCTCGAAAGGGAGACGGCCACTGCCGCTGCCGAAGCAAAGGTTTTGAGGGAAGCTGCCAACAAGTACAACAAATGGTCCAATCATAGCCACTCAACAAAACTCGGCTATATGCCAGCTGACCTCGCAAGTCAACCCCAACGAGAGACGACTGGACCGCTACTAGCTCGAACTGTACACACAAGATCTATATAGCTATAGCTGTCAAGAAACCATTCGCCTCCGAATTCACTAAAGAACATAATACGGTCAGCCATCACACAGCATCTTCAAGAACACCAAAGCGAAAGGATGGCACTACAACCCCTGGTCCAGCCTGCCTTCCCAGCTCACCCCACGCAGCACCTGCTCCAGCCTGTCTCTCCCGCTAGTTTCAGCAGATCCTGTTCCTATTCCTTCCAGTGATTCCTGTCCTTGCATCCTTCCAGCGGGTCCCGTCCCTGCACTTTTCAGCTGCTCATGCTCTTTCCAGCAGCTTCCATCTCCTTTCTGCAGTGACTCCTCAGACCCGTTCTTTGTGTCAAGGACTAGTGCAATTTCATGACATCGAAGACACCAGGCGAGGAGTGTTCTGTCTAGCTTAGAATAAGTCCCTTAGATGTATCTCCCTTTGTCGGCCCTCTTTCTTGTAAGGGATTTTTTAGCCTTGACACCAGGCAAGTGGCTTTCCGGTGTTCTGTCCCCTATCACCTAGCTGCTTAGTCTCGGACCTACATGGAGGAATTTCTATCCACTTAAATATCACGATATTTTAGGCATCTCGGGTAAGATAGAATTAAATAGCATAAGTATCATTTCCTTTGTACATTTCTTTTATCTAAGCGAACTTTATTCACTCTTTCTCACCATGTGTAAATCTCCATTTTAACTGCCCGTAATTTACGTATCTCCTGTCTCGTATCATCTTTATGCTCCTAATATTTTTTATTCTGCAATCGATTAACTCACGGCGGCCCTTTAGATTTAGTAAACTCATCGTCTCCTGCCTCGTCGTCATTTTTGTATTCACATTTAGCTGAAACAATGTTTTATTTTTATTTCTTTTCAGTTTTTACCTTTTTCGACGAGTAATAAAACCTGCTTTTAAACTACACTATGCCTCAGAGTCTTGTTTGTTGATAAGAGTTTAGGCTAGCTGTCCGACGGTTACAAGCAGCCCTAAGACAGCATAATGGCTTAATTTGATTATTTAAGTAGGCGGATCAACAAGAATTTATTAACATTGGACGTAAAAACGACCATGTTATACTCAGTTGGGAAGAAGTACTGTGGTATTGTGTTCCACAGATGGGAAGTTCTTGGAAAGAAACTGTATTCATGATAATTCCATTTAATTTTAGGTTCACAGAGAAAGAAAGGAAAATTCTTTACAGTGGTTGATGCTAGATGAGTTTTAATTGTGAATGTTTTACAAGGGGACAAAACCAGAGATTGGAGCTCAGTCGAGCACCTATCATGAAAATAACGATAGAGTAGAGAACGACTAGCAACGTCTCTTCTGTGTAAAAGAGGCTGCAGGGAAGAGAAGAGATCATTCTTCACCAGATTTCGAAATTGATTCTGCCCTCTGAAGGCAGGAGAGAGTGCTCTAAGTGGCACCTCCCCAGATGTGGCAACAGTACTCCATCTTACGACGTATCTGGTTCTTGTACAGATAAAGGATAAAAACATTTTAAATTGATAACATGCAGATTTTAAGATTATTCTATCGGTAACAAAAAAGCGGTGAAAAAAACAAACAAAAAACAAATCTACAACAGATAAATGTTACCAAAGGCAAGATAAATATTCTTCTACCTATCTGGATAAGTTGTGTTTTAACTAATTTTAAAGCGTTTTTACTTAAATACAAAAGTAGTGTCAAGTCTGTTAAGTTAGAACAAAAAAAAAATGGTGACTTAATGACAGCCTCGATAATCGCTCAAAAACCGAAAATTAAACAGAATCACAGATAATAATTGTCTCCAATTGAGCGAAAATTTAGTGTTCAACCGAACTGTATCTTTTTATTACCAGTATTTTTGTTTAATTTTCAATTTTTGAGCGACTATCGAGGCTCTGCATTGCTGTTATTAAGTTGCCATTCTTTTTTCCGCTCTTGACACTACTTTTGCATTTAAAAAAAAAAAAAAACGCTTTATAATTAGTTAAAACACAAAAAAAACTTATCCAGGTAAAAGAGTAACTTATCTTGCCTTTGGTATCATTTATTTGTTGCACATTTATTTATTTAACCCCTTTTTTGTTTTGTTGGCTCTTGTTAAAGATGATCCCAACTTTTAATCTTTGGGTGAATATGGTACTGTATCACTTGAAAGAGGTTTCACACACACACCCACAATATTAATACAAAAAGGATAATGTTCTTTACCTCCCCTTTCACATAGAAGAGGTGTTGCTAGTCTTTCTCTTATCGTGAGAGGTACTCGACTGAGCTCCAAATCGCTGGCCCTCCTTGTAAGACATTTTACAACAAGAGCTTCTTTCTACCACAACAGAAAAAAAAATCCCTTCGTCAGTGTGCCTAGCGTCAGGCGGAATTTCCATGAACAGAGTTTTTTTCCAAGGGTTTCCCATCTGTGGAACACATTACCATGGAACTGATTCCCAACAGATTACAACATGGTCGTCGTCAAATGCCATGTCAACAAATGCCCATCATAAACCATCTGAAGAAGTAATCAAACTTTGTTGTTCATTCGATCCATCATTCTCATAATATTCGTCATTAGAACAGGAGACTTCGATAGTCTGACCACATTGAAAGAATGGAGAGCTCTTGGGCTAAAAGGATCAGTTCAAAGAAAACATAGGAAGAAGTGATAAAAAAAATGGGCTTGAGAGAAAAGTGGATACCTGGATAAATAAGGACCTGGTCAGAGATAGTCTAGTTTAGAAGTCAATTTTTAAAAGCTGTCCAACACATGCCAGCATGTAAAACGAACGTCGTGGTGCTGCTGCTCCTGCTGATGATGATGATGATGCTGCTGCTCCTGCTGATGATTCAACTGATATTTCATCTATCTCAGTAACCTAGCAAGGTCAGTTCGTAGAAGAAAGCCAAAGAAAACATGGGAGGAAGTGATAAGGATGGACTTGGAAAAAAAAAAAAAAAAAAAAAAAAAAAGGGACGAATAAAAACCTGGTCAGAGATAAGTTAGTTTAGAAGTCAATTTCTAAAAGCTGTCCAATGCATGCCAACATGTAAAGCAGACATTAAACCGATGATGATGATGATGATGATGATGATGATTCAACTGACAATACATCTATCTTATTAACCTTTATTGTCAAGTGGCCTTTGGCCTTGATAAGCTATGATGCATTAATAAAACATTTTAAAAAATTTTATATGTTTTTTCTACAAAAGGTTTTGTCATTGTTTTCAATAAAATTTTCCTTTTTTTAAAATTATTTTTCCTTCTTTTTTTGCGAATATTTTTAGCAAGGAGGTAATCAGCAGTTTCTGAAACGATTGTTCTGTTCTCTTCCTCGACTAGATGTCGCATTTTATTTATATACATACTGCAGACATAGTTGCAAATGTAAAGTCAATATTAAAACATTTTGAAAACATGCATAATGCTGCTGCATGTTTAGCGGGCTGCGTAGATGCATGTTTAGCAGGGTGCGTAGATGCATGTTTAGCGGGGTGTGTAGATGTATGTTTAGCATGCTGCGTAGATGCATGTTTAGCGGGCTGTGTAGATGCATGTTAAGCGGGGTGTGTAGATGTATGTTTAGCGGGCTGCGTAGATGCATGTTTAGCGGGCTGCGTTGATGCATGTTTAGCGGGCTGCGTTGATGCATGTTTAGCGGGCTGCGTAGATGCATGTTTAGCGGGCTGCGTAGATGCATGTTTAGCGGGCTGCGTAGATGCATGTTTAGCGGGCTGCGTAGATGACTGTTTAGCGGGCTGCGTAGATGACTGTTTAGCGGGCTGCGTAGATGCATGTTTAGCGGGCTGCATAGATGCATGTTTAGCAGGCTGCATAGATGCATGTTTAGCAGGCTGCATAGATGCATGTTTAGCAGGCTGCATAGATGCATGTTTAGCAGGCTGCATAGATGCATGTTTAGCAGGCTGCATAGATGCATGTTTAGCAGGCTTCATAGATGCATGTTTAGCAGGCTCCATAGATGCATGTTTAGCAGGCTCCATAGATGCATGTTTAGCGTGGTCCATAGATGCATGTTTAGCGTGGTCCATAGATGCATGTTTAGTGGGCTGCATAGATGCATGCTGTAGATGACAAGACCGATGATGAAAATAACATCTGGCTTGGCATCAGACCACCCAAAAAATGGTTCTTTGAAATAATGTCTTCTTAGATACGCGGTTCTATGCTGTGATTAGTCTTGATAAGTGGTGATCCATGAATAAAAACCAAAACCAAAAATTAAATTTCAAAACTAAAATCTAAACTTGTTATTTTACCGAGTTGATACTAAGATATTTCAATTTTTTTATTATACATTTTTACGTAGACTTCAGTAGAAATTACCTAAAAAAAAAAAATTTAAAAAAAAATCACTAAATTTGAATTTATACATTTTTTTAATATTTTTTATGTTACATATTTCTTAAGATCTACTTGGATCTACCTGCAATTTTTCTTACCTTCTTAATTTATCTAAGCTATCTCACACCTGAGGCTATTCTCTATCTCCACAAATCTACTGTCAGACCTTGTATGAAGTGCTGTTGTCGTGTTTCGGGTGGTGGATCTCTCTGTCATTTGAGGGTTCCTGCTAAGGTTCAGAAGCGTATTTGTAATTTGGTTGGCCCCACCCTTCTTTGCACCCTCTCTCACAAACATAATGTTGCTAGTCTCAGTCTCTGCACCCTTTCTCACACAGACATAATGTTGCTGGTCTCAGTCTCTTCTATAAGTACTATTATGCCATGTGTTCTTCAGAATTGACCGATTTGTTTTCTGCTTCCCTTGTTCCAGCTTGACTTGTTGGTCCAGTGGTTTTCATCGATTCGCTGTTCAAATACCTTGTTATGACACAGCTTCCTGTTCCAGTGGCTTCTTTCCAGAGGCTTGTGGGGCTCTTCCTGCTGATTGTTTTCCTCCTACCTATGGCCTTGTTCTTTTAATATTTAAGGTCGCTGGATATCTCCTGTCTTTGCGATAATCATATTTGCTCTTTTTAGCGTCTTACATCAAGTGGCTTTATGACTTGTCTGGAGAGACTTGCATAATAAAAAAAAAATATGTTTAGGATTAATACCTTTCCGAGATGTCCTATTCATAGCATCCTCCACTCGTCGCCACGCATCCCAGCACTACGTGATGCACAAAATACAACCTCTCCACAGTGGATGACCGTCCATGCGTGGTGAAGAGCCACATCCTTCACGAGGTTAGCCTGTTATTATGCAAGAGCATGGACAGAACACGTCATACCTAGAGGAGTAAACCTTGAACAAACATCCGTCTATTCTTTACAGAGAGTTGACGTCCTTGTGGCAACCATCAACAAATGGATGTTTCAGCAGAAAGAACATCAGTTTCACGGAAGACCATTCTTGACAATGGAAAGGTGCACTGCTCCAGTGAGCAGAGAATCATAAAAGTGTAACGGTTTTGGCGAGCCGTATGCTTATCCATCCATGAAGTTGCCTTTACCAAGTACTCCACTAGAATCTACTAAACCACACACGCGATGACAAAAAAATAAAATAAATCGACCTCTAGATGGAATCTTGTTCTGAAGCATGTGACAAAAACTGATTCTTGATGTTTTTCTGTATACACTACAAACCCCTGATATTAAAAGACACCTATTACTAATGGAAATTTGGTATCTGCCTGTTTGAAGCCAAAACTATACTATTAGTACTATCTTTTAATGCTCAATTCAATTTACCATACTATTTCAGAATAATGTACTATCTTTTAATGATCAATTCAATTTACCATACTATTTCAGACTAATGTACTATCTTTTAATGATCAATTCAGTTTACTATACTATTTCAGACTAATGTACTATCTTTTAATGATCAATTCAGTTTACTATACTATTTCAGACTAATGTACTATCTTTTAATAATCAATTCAGTTTACTATACTATTTCAGACTAATGTACTATCTTTTAATGATCAATTCAGTTTACTATACTATTTCAGACTAATGTACTATCTTTTAATGCTCAATTCAATTTACTATACTATTTCAGACTAATGTACTATCTTTTAATGATCAATTCAATTTACCATACTATTTCAGATTAATGTACTATCTTTTAATGCTCAATTCAATTTACCATACTATTTCAGACTAATGTACTATCTTTTAATGATCAATTCAGTTTACCATACTATTTCAGACTAATGTATTATCTTTTAATGATCAATTCAGTTTACCATACTATTTCAGACTAATGTACTATATTTTAATGATCAATTCAGTTTACCATACTATTTCAGACTAATGTACTATCTTTTAATGATCAATTCAGTTTACTATACTATTTCAGACTAATGTACTATCTTTTAATGATCAATTCAGTTTACCATACTATTTCAGACTAATGTACTATCTTTTAATGATCAATTCAGTTTACCATACTATTTCAGACTAATGTACTATCTTTTAATGATCAATTCAGTTTACCATACTATTTCAGACTAATGTACTATCTTTTAATGCTCAATTCAATTTACCATACTATTTCAGACTAATGTACTATCTTTTAATGATCAATTCAGTTTACTATACTATTTCAGACTAATGTACTATCTTTTAATGCTCAATTCAGTTTACTATACTATTTCAGACTAATGTACTATCTTTTAATGCTCAATTCAGTTTACCATACTATTTCAGACTAATGTACTATCTTTTAATGATCAATTCAGTTTACCATACTATTTCAGACTAATGTACTATCTTTTAATGATCAATTCAGTTTACTATACTATTTCAGACTAATGTACTATCTTTTAATGATCAATTCAGTTTACTATACTATTTCAGACTAATGTACTATCTTTTAATGCTCAATTCAATTTACCATACTATTTCAGACTAATGTACTATCTTTTAATGCTCAATTCAGTTTACTATACTATTTCAGACTAATGTACTATCTTTTAATGCTCAATTCAGTTTACTATACTATTTCAGACTAATGTACTATCCTTTAATGCTCAATTCAGTTTACTATACTATTTCAGACTAATGTACTATCTTTTAATGATCAATTCAGTTTACCATACTATTTCAGACTAATGTACTATCTTTTAATGATCAATTCAGTTTACTATACTATTTCAGACTAATGTACTATCTTTTAATGCTCAATTCAGTTTACTATACTATTTCAGACTAATGTACTATCTTTTAATGATCAATTCAGTTTACCATACTATTTCAGACTAATGTACTATCTTTTAATGATCAATTCAGTTTACCATACTATTTCAGACTAATGTACTATCTTTTAATGCTCAATTCAATTTACCATACTATTTCAGACTAATGTACTATCTTTTAATGATCAATTCAGTTTACTATACTATTTCAGACTAATGTACTATCTTTTAATGCTCAATTCAGTTTATTATACTATTTCAGACTAATGTACTATCTTTTAATGATCAATTCAGTTTACCATACTATTTCAGACTAATGTACTATCTTTTAATGATCAATTCAGTTTACTATACTATTTCAGACTAATGTACTATCTTTTAATGATCAATTCAGTTTACTATACTATTTCAGACTAATGTACTATCTTTTAATGATCAATTCAGTTTACTATACTATTTCAGACTAATGTACTATCTTTTAATGCTCAATTCAATTTACCATACTATTTCAGACTAATGTACTATCTTTTAATGATCAATTCAGTTTACCATACTATTTCAGACTAATGTACTATCTTTTAATGCTCAATTCAGGTTACCATACTATTTCAGACTAATGTACTATCTTTTAATGTTCAATTCAATTTACCATACTATTTCAGACTAATGTACTATCTTTTAATGCTCAATTCAATTTACCATACTATTTCAGACTAATGTACTATCTTTTAATGCTCAATTCAATTTACCATACTATTTCAGACTAATGTACTATCTTTTAATGCTCAATTCAGTTTACTATACTATTTCAGACTAATGTACTATCTTTTAATGTTCAATTCAATTTACCATACTATTTCAGACTAATGTACTATCTTTTAATGTTCAATTCAATTTACCATACTATTTCAGACTAATGTACTATCTTTTAATGATCAATTCAGTTTACTATACTATTTCAGACTAATGTACTATCTTTTAATGATCAATTCAGTTTACTATACTATTTCAGACTAATGTACTATCTTTTAATGATCAATTCAGTTTACTATACTATTTAAGACTAATGTACTATCTTTCAATGCTCAATTCAGTTTACTATACTATTTCAGACTAATGTACTATCTTTTTATGATCAATTTAGTTTACTATATTATTTCATACTAATGTACTATCTTTTAATGATCAATTCAGTTTACCATACTATTTCAGACTAATGTACTATCTTTTAATGATCAATTCAGTTTACCATACTATTTCAGACTAATGTACTATCTTTTAATGATCAATTCAGTTTACTATACTATTTCAGACTAATGTACTATCTTTTAATGATCAATTCAGTTTACTATACTATTTCAGACTAATGTACTATCTTTTAATGATCAATTCAGTTTACTATACTATTTAAGACTAATGTACTATCTTTCAATGCTCAATTCAGTTTACTATACTATTTCAGACAAATGTACTATCTTTTAATGTTCAATTCAATTTACCATACTATTTCAGACTAATGTACTATCTTTTAATGATCAATTCAGTTTACTATACTATTTCAGACTAATGTACTATCTTTTAATGCTCAATTCAGTTTACTATACTATTTCAGACTAATGTACTATCTTTTAATGATCAATTCAATTTACCATACTATTTCAGACTAATGTACTATCTTTTAATAATCAATTCAGTTTACCATACTATTTCAGACTAATGTACTATCTTTTAATGATCAATTCAATTTACCATACTATTTCAAACTAATGTACTATCTTTCAATGATCAATTCAATTTACCATACTATTTCAAACTAATGTACTATCTTTTAATGATCAATTCAATTTACCATACTATTTCAGACTAATGTACTATCTTTTAATGATCAATTCAATTTACCATACTATTTCAAACTAATGTACTATCTTTCAATGTTTATTTCCAGAGAGGGTGATGTAGTATCTGTTTTGTTATGAGATCATCCTCCATACATTACATATCCTTTTTTTTCCTACTTCTAAGTTGCTGTAATAAGGTACCACAGTCCAGTCGACCCTACTATTTAACCCGTGGAAGAACAGATGGATCCATAACTTTTGCAAGGGTTATTATTAGTGAAAGTGAAGAAATCTGACAGAACTGAAACTTTGGGCGTCACGTACACAGTCTGTGATGGTAATCAGAGTTGCAGAGTCGGAAGGTATGAGATCCAACTCCCACGGTTCCAAACGTATCTGACTCAGACTTCTTAAAGTCTTCAAATATTCAGACTGTTGATTCTTTAGAGATTAAAAATCTGAATCCAACTCCTAGCAAAAGAGTTTGACTCCTTCAAAAATTTCCAACGCGAACTCCGCAACAGAAAATGCCGAGAGTTTCACATGAAACTACATTTGTTAATATACATTCACATCATCGATTTGTTTTTTCTTCGGAGATTAAAAACTCTGACGCTAAGCATTCTCATGACTGCGACTCCGCAACGCTGATGGTAACTAATGCCCTAACACTGCTTCTCCATTTGCTTTTTTTAATACAAACAAAATAAACAATATATCAACAAGCTGCATTTTCTCATTTCTTTTAAAGCCACACCTAACCCTAACCCATCTCCTCCAACAGACATTCCAAATGAAGAAATCTCGAAACTTCGGAATTTCCAAGCAGACCACTCCACTTCTCCAAAGAAAAAAAAGCCAGAATTTTGAAGTGTTTTTTTAATTGGTTTCCATGATTAATACTGTTCAGAGTTATTATTGACTATTAGACATATTCTTTTCTGATGAGGCCCCATCAAAGAGATTTCTCAAAAGATTAAAAAAAAAAAAAAAGTTGCATCTGTTTAATGTTTAAAAATCAAAATTCTTTTTATTTATTATTTGTTTATACAAATAAAATAAAAACTTCAACAAATCCTCCCCCCCCCCGTACTCTTTCTTTTGATCTGCTCCTAAACCTTCCAAACGAAGAAAGCTTGAAGCACTGAAACGTTCAATAATAACACTCCCCTTCCACTTCATGAAAGGAAGAAGAAAGTTCAATGTTTTCGAAACTATTGATTTCCAAAAGAAAGCAGTGACCCTGACCCCACTCAGGAAAAAAAAAAAAAAATTTCAATCAACATTGGCTAACAGTGACTCCAAAATATGATCAACAAATAAAAGGGGGGGGGGGTATCCTTTACACATACCATCAGATTTATCGCAAGATTTCCGATCGAGGAGGAGAATGGGAGCAGGGGAGGCATGAAAGGCTTGTAGAGAGACTGGAAGAATGGATATTTCGTTGAGGTATCCAGAGAGTAAATCATTCACTTGATTAAATCAAGAAGAAGATGACGAGGATGAGTCAAGATGACAAAGAGAGAGAAAGAAGATGGTCAGGATATATAGAGAGAGGGAGGGAACTGAAGCAACAAGAGAGAGGGAGACAGAATGGGGGGGAACTCGAGAGAGAGAGAGAGACAGACAGACAGGGGAAATTGGAGTAAGAAAAAAGAGTGAGAGAATGGAAGAACTGGAATAACAATGAGAGTGACGATTTTCCTCGATGGAATGAAACAAACGTTTCTGTGTAGCTTACTTGCCATAAGTATATTTTTATACTACTCTCTCTTTCATATATATATATATATATATATATATTTTGATTTTATTCCATTAGTTGCGACAAAACAGGTTTTGTTTCATTGGTGCGAATAGCTACCAACTCATCGGGCCGGCGAAAGGAATTCAAATGGCATAAAATTTTAAGTTCACTTTAACGGGAGATTGAAAATTGAAAATACATTGGAGGGGGAGGGGGATAGAGTTGGGGCTTTGTCTATAATGGCGACATGGGACAAAGCCCCAACTCTATCCCCCTCCCCCTCCAATGTATTTTCAATCTCCCGTTAAAGTGAACTTAAAATTTTATGCCATTTGAATTCCTTTCGCCGGCCCGATGAGTTGGTAGCTATTCGCACAAATGAAACAAAACCTGTTTTGTCGCAACTAATGGAATAAAATCAAAAAATATATATATTTTGCTCTGAATTTTCATTGAGCACTCTCATAAACCCGGTTTCAACTTCCTTCGGATTCATACCCCCTGGATATTTGTAACAAGTTAATTATATATATATATATATATATATGCGAGAGAAAGAGTAGTATAAAAATATACTCTTTCTCTCTCTCTCTCTCTCTCTCATTAATACTAGCAAAAATTACCTACCCTCTGGGCAGAAATTAATCAAGTTGTTGCCGTCTTTACAGAAAACAAAGAAACAATTGTCAATTCACATTTTGATAATTTGGAAAAAAACAACAAAGATGATTGTCATGGTGGTATTTTATGTATTCCAATGTTAATGAAATTTACTGTGTATGAACATTTTATTAATTTATCTTTTCGCTGTTAACAGTCGTGTGATTTGATTTTGTATAAGCATAAAAATAAAAATGAATTCCTCATTAAAAACTGGTTATACAATGAAATCAATCAAGGAAAAAAGCGGAACGTTGGTCAAATAAAACAATTATATATCACCGAGTAATTTGAAATGGTTACTTTGTCCATTTTACCTTTATTATTAAAGACAAAAATAAAAATAAAAACTTAAGTATGAATATTTTTTGTTTTTAATTTAGCAAGGTGAGAGGGGGGGTTCTTAATTCTTTTTCACTGCACATGTAATGGTTGTTATTTTTCTGTCATCGGTCAGTGAAGGAGAAATCCTTCTAGACTGAGACAATTTTCATTTTTGTCCCAATCCAGAGTACCCCCCTTTTTGGGAGCTGGATTTCCCCCACATCAAAATCCGACCTTGTGTCTAACTCTGCCCTCATAGGGAGGCACGTAAATAGAAATATGTGATAATTTGTTTCCAAAAGAAATGGGTTAGTTGCAAAGAAAGGGAAGTAAGTATATAATAGCGAATACATGAGTTAATTCTCTTGTTTGTTTTTATTTTAAAATGTGTTCTAGAAATGAAACAAAACTGAGAATGGCCTACTTGAAGTCCAACATGCTTTAAGTAAGTGTGTAATCAAAAATAATAGATAAAGAAATCAAACGAATTAACAAAGAAAACAAAATGGAAGTGTAATGAACAATTACGAATAATTTCCCTATTCTAAATTATCTCCCCTTTGGAGGACTCTCCTGTTCATCTTAACCATATAAATAGTAGCACTAAAATTGTACTGACAGTTTATGCCGAATAAAGCTTTCTTAAGTTACGACTGTTCTCGTTTGTCATTACAGGAAGGTTTACTACTTACACAGCGAAAAGGTTTTGGACATGATTAAAATAGAGGGTAAATTTATAGAAGTGCACCTTTCGTATTTCGACCCCATAAAAAAAAAGTTTCTACTTTTTTGGGCAAATTACATATAAACAGCCTTAACAAATATCCGCTATGAAAAAAAATTATGAAAATTTTTATTATTTTAGGAGGGGGGGTCACTTTCCTATATAAGTTATACGTAAAGTGAGCACCCATTTCTTGGCCACCGAATCTCACCACTCTTGTTTCGACCCCTAAAAAAAAAGTTTCTACTTTTTTTGGCAAATTACATGTAAACAACCATCCATAACAAATATCCGCTATGAAAAAAAAAAATGAATTTTTTTATTATTTTAGATGTTAGGAGGGGTGGGGGATCACTTTCCTATATAAGTTATACGTAAAGTGAGCACGCATTTCTTGGCCACCGAATCTCACCACTCGTATTTCGACCCCTAAAAAAAAAAAAAAAAAAAGTTTCTACTTTTTTGGACAAATTACATGTAATTTGTCCAAAAAAGTAGAAACTTTTTTTTTTTTTTTTTTTTTTTTTTAGGGGTCGAAATACGAGTGGTGAGATTCGGTGGCCAAGAAATGCGTGCTCACTTTACGTATAACTTATATAGGAAAGTGACCCCCCCTCCTAAAATCTAAAATAATAAAAATTTTCATAATTTTTTTTCATAGCGGATATTTGTTGAGGCTGTTTATATGTAATTTGCCCAAAAAAGTAGAAACTTTTTTTTTTAGGGGTCGAAATACGAAAGGTGCACTTCTATAAATTTACCCAATAGAGTAGGTACAGATAGTTATACACACGTCTTTTCAGCTTTTTTTTTTTTTGAGCAATTTTAATTTTTTCATTATCGTGACTGAAAACACGAGTGCTGTGAAGTCGCTAGACTCCAATTCCTGAAATTGTAAAATGTCCGACTGACCTAAAAAATCTTCCATGAATAATAATTGAACTTAAAGAGTGACATAGAAAAGGCGTTGTCAATACGAGACATAAAATGCCAGCATGACATCTACACAGAAACGAATAGAAAAATAATATGAGATTATTAGTTTTAATGCTGACATATTCGGCATCATGAGACAGCTTTCCATTTAATTTGTTCATTTAAAAAAACAAATAAAAACAACGGTTTTCATTTATGACCAATTAGATGCTCATGATATGGTCTGATTCCAAAGAAGAATTATCATCAAGGCAGAGAACACAGAAACATTTGTATTCAAACGATTACAGCTAAAACTAGAATGGCACTCGGGAGAGTGTGTACACCCAATAAAGCATAACAGCCCCTTTTAATTTTGTCTGCTTCTTCAGTATTTCATTCAATAAAGTTTTCACCTTTTTTTTTAATGGAAATCGCTCCAGACAAGGCATGAAGCCACTTGATGTAAGGAGCTAACAAGAACGAAATATGATTATCACAAAGACAGAAGATGCCTATTGGCCTTTGTCTTGAAAAGACCAAAGCTATAGGTAGAAGGAAAACAGTCAACAGGAAGAAAGTTCCACAAGCCTGCAGTTCTTGGAAAGAAGCTACTGGAATAGGAAGCTGTATTACAATAAGGTATCAAAACACCGAATTGCCGGAGACCAACGAGTCAAACTAGCTGGAACAAAAGAAACGTGGAATAGATCACACAATTCTGAAGAACACTTGCCATAATAGTATTTATAGAAAAGACTGAGACTAGCAACATTAAGTCTGTGAGAGATTTTTTAAACCCTATACTAAGCCCACAATATTTAAGAGTGAGATTATCTCTATATGCACAGAATATCATGCACACCAAATGTGAAAAACACCATTTTATTTTCACACAAAAAATAAATCACCCATCACCGAAAATAATTATTAATGATACAAGAGAAAGAATCGTACTTGTACAAAGAGAAAGGGTTATATTTTGTTTACATCTAAATTTTATGAAAATAACCCCCAAAATAAACAAGTTATCGCAAGTTGAAATGGACGAGAATTTTACTATATTTACATGTTTCCACACTTTAGGCTGGTTGTTTTGTTTTACGGCATATCAACCCTTTTCAGGTTATTTAATGCCGAATGCAGTCATTTTGGTGAAAGTTTTTATGCTTCAAGTTGTTTATATCTTCAAATATTTATTCATGGTGCCTAGTTTGGTTGTCCCGCTTTACGGCACATCAACCCCTTTCAGGCCACTCAATGCCGAATGCAGTCATCCTGGTGAAAGTTTTTATGCTTCAAGTTTCTCACACGTTCAAATATTTATTGATGGTGTTTGGTTTGGTTGTTAAAGTATATTTGTTTTCTTCTCTTTTTTGTTTCTTTCCCCTTTTAATATCTGTTTCTATTTAACCCATAGTTGGGACCCTAACAGGTACTACCACTCCGGGTCAGGGTGGACCTGGGAGCAATGGTAATTAAGAGGAGGCTCCACATTCCCCAAAGTCCGTAAGCCGGATCTCACCATCGGATGTAGTTTAAGGTCATATCCAGGACCGGGAGTAAGGTAGGAAAAATAAAATAAAAAAGGGGAGGGAGAAAGGGAGAAGAGCTGTTGTTTTTGTTTTTGGTTTTGTAGAACATAATTAAGTTTTACAAAAAAAAACAAAACAAAAAAACAAAAAACGTCAATGTAGGTGAATTTCGTCTCAGGGAGCTACAGGGCAGTCTGATCTGGTATCACCAGACTTTAGGCTGGTTGTGATACCTACTTAGGTAATAGCCGCAAAGGATTACACACAAACTGTATCAACGTTTAATATATAAACAGATCGATTGTTACATTACAACTATGCCGAGACTTTATTTCTGGGGATCTTGTTGTTGTGCAAGGTGGTTGACTCAAACTGTCAAATAGTGGAGAGCACAGAGAGTAGGAGCACTCCCTGAAATAGGGTAGGAGTAGTAGCAGAAGTCGGAAGTGACGTCATGTCGGTGGGAGGCTTTTTTGATGTCTTTGTTCCTGATTGGCATCCGAGGCAGGTGAGAACCAGTCACTCCACGTCAGTAGTCGGAAGGGGTGGAGAGCAGAAGCCCAGAATGACTTAAAATAAATATCTCCCTTGAATTCCTTTCTTCTTTCTCTCGTACAAACTCTTCAGTCTGACATTTGTTTTATGTCAAATAAAACTGTTAAAACTGGACCAGCGTCCTCTCGTTATTATTCAGTAGACAAGATACACCAGCCGGCAGAGATGAAACCCAGGTACCCACAAGAAGATAAGCGAGAATGCAACAGAACAAATCACTGTCTGACAAATTGCAGCCTTCCGTGATCAAAGAACAAATCGTGGGGCAGAGGGATGCGAGCTATATATGACCAACAAAGCACAACAGCTCCTTGAACTTCACTAAACCCTCATCAAAAACAATCGAACTAATAGCTCTGAAAGCAAAACTTAACGTTACTCGACTTATTACCACCAATAATTCCAATGAAATATTTTCCAGCAGGTGTTCGAGGAATTGTCTTTTTTTATAACATATGAACCTTTTTGTGTTATTTAATATTTTAATACTTGCTCATCTAATCATAATGGAATGGCCAAGCCTGCTTATAAACCAACCTTCTGGCCCGTATCTCAGTTTGTTTTTTTTTAATTTGAACACAACTGGTCAAACTGATCACTGACGACTAAATTCAATAAATCTGATATGGAATCTGTTTTTTATATAATCTATTACTAATTGAGATTTGGTATTTGTCTGTCTGAGGCCGAAATTATAATACTTCTAGTAATCGTACTATCTTTTAATGCTCAATTCAGTTTGCTATACTATTTCAGACAAATGTAATTCAAAAAAGGAAAACAAAAAAAGTAAAATGGTCGACCATAGTAAAGGACAACCTGAAGGCTCTGTTTTCATTAGTTACTACACCAAGGTGTAGGGGAGGACGCCACTGCTTTTCCAGAAAAAGATTAGTGCATTATCTATTTTGTTGTCATAATACCATCTTTCCAGGCATTTCCTCCTCTGAAACAATTCCTATTATCAACGATTCATTTGTGGTCTTGGTGTAGTAAGATTATATGCGAATGTGTGAAAATAATGTTAAAAACGGTACTTTCCATGTAAGGTTAAAATTAAGCAGAGTGGAAAATTCCATTAGAAATCAAGTTAGAGGTTATTAGGTGTACGTGTCAGATTATGACTTGATGGACACAAAGTCTGAAATGAAACATGGTGTAGAAGTGAGAAAGATCTGCTGCTTTGGTTTGTGAACTGACTGTTTGGATACTGCCTTTTGTTTGCCCCCTGCAAAATAAAACTCAACTGATCAGACAGCTGAGCATTCAATATGGCGCTCTTGATAGGATACAGAACTGCATAATAGGCCGTATCGCTGCAACTCTCACCTAAAAGAGCAATACAGCACCTACTCTATGCCCGCTTCCAGAAGAAATAGTTTTCATACACCGGCCAAACAATAGCCAATGAGACAACAGGCCAAGTTGTCAAAACTCTCCCTCACTATTAATATCAGAGCAGGATTGATGGGTCAGGCAGAATAACCCTGCAAAATAACAGATTCTCCATGCTTTGTCCAAATTCCCCAAACTAACCCCTTGGGATTTCCAGAAACCTTATACACCAGTGCCGTGAACCAGAGAAAGCATAATGATATTGCCCAGCATCATTGAACCAATGACAGCAAAATCCGGACAAGCATAGTCCAGGTTATGCCCTCACAATCAATAAGGACAGAAGTAACACATTTTTCCTAAAAGACGCTTACATAATTAACAGGGTGGAGATCAAATCTAATTGACCAACCCGACAATCTGCCAAATCCCATCCATACACTGTGGAGGTCCCCAGATGCTGAAGAGCTTTCTACTCCAAAAGCTTATTTCCTCGTGCTTCTGGACTCTGGAACTTCCTCCCTACTCCCTGCTTTTCTGACGTGCGGAAATTTAAAACTAATGTAAACAGACATCTCGCTGCGCAGCTCCTAATTTAGGTTGACCCCCCCCCCCCAAAAAAAACCTTCACCCTTTTTTCTCAGTAGCCCCTTACGTCTAGTGGCGGCCTGATAAAGAAAAAAAAATCAAATTGACACTTCACTTACCGGCATAAGTGCTCTAACTGCTGCCTGGTTGATAGAAAAACTATTGCTTAAATGAAGCATTAGATTATCTACTAATGGACTAGAAACCAATAAAAACTCAGATAATAAACTTGCCCATCTAAACATAATGGAGCATCCCAGCTTGCTTATAAACCAACATTCTGGCTTCTATCTCAGTTTCCAATATGAAATCTGTTGTTTTTTTAATATAATTTTCAATAATGATCATCTGATTTCTTCTTTCCAATCACCTTCTGCGATTTTGTTGTTAAACAACATACGAAAATTCGTTATTTTCGCATGAAAAGTTTTTATATTTAAAAAGAATTTACTTTTTTTTATATATAAAAAGAAAAAAAACGGTCATCGACTTTGTGAGAAAAATGTTGATTAGTTTTTTCTCAGAAACTAACAAACCAGCCGGAGTTTTGGGACCATTGTTAAAGTGAAAATGGGAGGAAAGGCAAATGGTGTCCATGTCAGAATTGGAAATGAGGGAGACACAATGATCAAAGTAATAAGTTGATGGGTTTTTTTGGGGGTTTTTTTTTTGGGGGGGGGGGGTATTGCTACTTTAAAATATGTATTATTTCTTTGAATTTTGTATTAATAATTCCAGCATTTTACATTGCAATTTTCTCATGGAAAAAACAAAAAACAAAAAAAACAACAATAATTTCACAAAAGTAAAAACAATAAAAGAAAAACAAAATTTACCTAAAGTGGAAACGGCATTATGAATTCAAAACAGAAAATTGACTACAGGTCATGAGAAGCACAACTGGGGGGCTTTAAATAAACAGTTACATGATATTCTGGTAACTGTAGCGCCATGTTGTGAAAAGAAAGGGATTCAACACTTGACTTTGGTGGACTTCCCCAAGGTCACCATCTTAGATACAGATTCAGTTAATAGTCTACTGGTGTGAACTTTTTTTTTTTTTTAACATCCAACAAACATCCGCTCTGTCCAAACCCACTCTATCAAAAAATAATAACGAAAATTTAAAAAAATAGTACAAACGATCAAACCAGGTACCCCCCCCCAAAACCAACCAAATTGCCTCCTCTCTTGCAGCTCCCCTTCACAAATAGCCGGGGACTTAAAACTAACCTTAATGATATAGAATCCTTCTTCTACATAAACTCCCCAGATATCCTAGCACTAAGCAAAACTAATCTAATCTCTTCAATCTTTAATCTGTGATATGCCAGGATTACCTCACACTCTGCCGTAAAGACTGAACAACATATGCACAGGATCGGGATTTATATTTGTAACACCCGCCAGTTAACTAGAGAACTTAATCTAGAATCCGAATTAACTATGTTTCCAATAGTATCGAAACAGCACTTTCTCGAATCAGAGCGCTCAAATCCATGTATTTGGGGACTCTAATATCCACCACAGACATTGGCCATGTTTCTCGATTGCACATTCCTTGACACAGTCACCTTCCTGACTCGTCTCCCAGATCATGAGAACCAGCAAGCCTCACTTTTCAACCTTTTCTTGACAACACTGCCCGAGGCTTGTGTGACAGATGCTCATATCCCACTCAAGAATGTTAATCAATAATTAATATCATCATAAACCTCCAAACCCAAACGCTGTTACTCAAAATGAGATATTACCAACGTACTGATTGGGAATCCCTCAGATATGTATCTTGAAGTAAAACTTTTTCTTTCAACAGCCATAAATCAGCTGAAAATAATACAAAAAAAGAAACCACTGTAAGAGTAAAATAGCCGCAGCTTAGAGTAGGTATACTGAGATGACTAGAAATCGCATAACGTTACACAAAATTAGGAACTTGCGATTTCTGGAAAATCTATAATATTAGGTTGGTGCAAAAACAATGGCGTTTTCTCACATATGTTATATTTATATATGTTTTCTGAATTAATTTATTGATAAATATAGCGTCATTATAGGCCATTTTAAAGCGCGTTTTTCGCTCTATCGAATCGTGTTATTCGTTTCCATTTTTAATCTCTTCATTTATTGTTTTTGCAAGCTTTTCGACAGCATGGGCAAAATTGAAATCTGCATGATATTCTTGTTCCAGTTCAAACTAGGCCGAAAAGCTGCCGAGACAGCTCGTGACATCAATGATGCGTTTGGCCCAGGAATCACTAGCGAACGTATGGCCCAAAGGTGGTTCAAGAAATTTTGCAATGGTGACGAGAGCCTCGAAGACGAAGACGGTCAAGGCCGGCCGACTGCTGTTGATAACGAAGATCTGAAAGCCGAAATTGCACCAAAAAAAGATTATGGTGACTGTTTGGTGGTCTGCGACCGGTCTCATCTATCACAGCTTCTTGAATCCGGGCGAAACGATTACGGCGGAGATTTACTGCCAACAAATTGATGAAATGCACCAGAAGCTCCAACGTATGTGCCCGAGATTTGGTCAATATGCAGGGACCAATTCGCCTCCATGACAATGCTTGCCTGCATGTTGCACAACTGACCCTGCAGAAGCTGAACGAATTGGGCTACAAGACTGCCTCATCCGCCATATTCACCGGACCTCTCGCCCACCGATTATCACTTTTTCAAGCATCTCGACAACTTCCTGCGCAAGAAATGCTTCAAAAGCCGAGATGATGCCGAATCAGCCTTCAATGACTTCATAGCTTCCAGAACTCCAGATTTTTATGATAATTGAATGCGTAAACTTGTTTCCCATTGGCAAAAATGTGTTGATTCTAATGGTTCTTATTTTGATTAATAAAGTTTGGTATAAAAGAAGTTATGGTCTTTTGAAGTTGAACGTCAAAAAACGCCATTGTTTTTGCACCAACCCAATAGTATGGTAAACAATGGCCAATCAACAATTCCATTACTATCATGGCCATCCCTACTACAGGCCAGGCAAACGTGCAACTGGGGTCTTTTACTGGGGGCCATGTGAATTTTCTTAAATATTCGATATAGAAGTTGCAAACAAAGGTAAAATTCCTCTGTGAGATTAGTTTGATGTTTTTATGTGTTTTACATATCAAATAATAAGAACCACAATGCGCTAATTGATAAATTTGACAATTATTGACAAATTCCTATAAATGAAGAGACAGGTAATTTTTGAATAAACAAAGGCAAATGCATATTTCAATGAAGAATTTTTATTTCAATGTTGGATTTTTTTTTTAGAGATTTTGTACTTATGTCAAAAGATCATTACTTGTATATTGTGGTTAAAAAGAAAAAAAAGGATCCGCACCAGTTGATGATATAGTTTGCAACTTCTATATCGAATATTTAAGAAAATTCGCATGGCCCCCAGTAAAAGACCCCAGTTGCACGATTGCCTTGCCTGTAGTAGGGATGGCCATGATTACTATCCAACCATCATGAAGTCACTTGCATAGCAATGGATAAGGCTGAACTGCTTGCCAACTGGTTTGCCCTCACTTTCCACTACAGATGGAAACCACACTAGATTATCTGATCATCACCTCTTTCCATGTTTTGGCTATTATAAAAAAAAAATAACTCAACACCTCCAAAGTATGTGGACCAAATCTGCAATAGTACTAAAGCTGAGCTGGCCCTTGTCCTCTCATTGCAAAATCTTGCTTTCCTGATAACTGGAAAATTGCCCCTGTTACCAGTTTTCAAGAACTCTGGCGAAAGAACCGACTTGCAAAATTATCGCCTCATCAGTCTCATCCTGTTCTTCACTAAAAAAATCTTTGAATAATTAATTAATTAATTAATCTAACGATAGTGCACCACCTTGAAAATACTAAACTTCTCTCTGACCAACAGTATGGATTTAGGCAATCCCATTCTTCTGCAGATATCCAAATGTCATCTCTGAACGCATATACCAAACTGGATAAGGCAGGGGAAGCTAGGGTGATAGTGCTTGATATATCCAAGGCATTTGACAAGGTCTAGCATAAAGATCTTCAAGAAAATCAACTGGTACGATGTTACTGGACAAATATTTAATATGATTAGATCCTTCTTAGATATAAGAAAGATCCCGGTCGTTCCTGATGGCCGTACATCTAAACACTATCAGATTAATGTAGGTGTTCTCCAAGGATCGATACTTAGACCCCCATTATTCCTGATCTTCATAAATTACCTCCCTGATGCAATCGCGTCTGAGACGTGTATATTTGCTGATGACACCATGCTCTATTCTCGACATGAGTTTGAATTACCAACTAGACACTATCCTTGAGTGTCTTCGGTCTCTCTGTACAAGGGTTTGTCAGGACAACCTGACATGAGGATACTTCACCTTACAAGTAAACCCTGACTAAATATTCAAAATAACATAGTATTCGAAGCCCAAATAAGATCCCCTCGACACGGCTATACATGAGGAATGGTGTACCTTATCCAAGTGATGTTACCTCGAGTAACAGCACTTAGCTGGATAC
>OY744552.1:22785944-22865944 GCA_963556195.1 Sepiola atlantica | reverse complement strand
TCAAAATATTTTTTTTAAATATTCTCCTTATTAGTGCCATTTCAGCAACGTTTTCAATGTGTGACTTTTCAAACATATATATATATGTAGGTAATAAATAATTAACATTTATTTATAAATATTATTATAAGCCCCCTTTACTAAAGGCTGGGCACTCTGAGTGAGTTTAATAACAAGCAGTACTAATAGCTTCATGCGAGATCCAACACAGTTTGTTGTTGTAAGATCACTTTCAACTGCTCGTTGAAAATACCCGCCGACTCGGTATTTACAAAGTTAAATTCCTCCTTAATTATTAGCTAATTCGCTATGGCCGAGGGGTTAACGCGCTTGATTACGAATCAGTGGCGATTTGTGATCGGAGTTTGAGCCCGCTGACTGTTGAGAATTAACTTCCTGCACTGAAGATTGCATTAGCATGAAACATCGATGTCTGTAGGTAATAAATAATTAATATTTATTTATAAATATTAATATATATATATATATATATATGTATTAAATATTTTTGAAAATCAACAATCGTGCAATATTTTTATAAATGAAAAATTCATTTATTTAAATTTTTTCTTTATCGCGAATTTTCGTTGTAAAATACAACCTTGTCAAGCGAGACTGTCCTATAGTTTTTTTTTCCCTTTTCTTTCTCCTCATTTTGATGGTGGAATTAATCTCGAGGGGTCGAAAATACGTCGAGTTCTTTAAGACGTTAGAAGTTTAGTCTGGTCGATGTCATGCGCAGATTAGCGCTATTTTTTAAAATTCAAAATGAGGAGGAAGAAAAGGAAAAAAACAACAATTATAGGACAGTCTTGCTTGACAAGGTTGTATTTTACAACAAAAATTTGCGATAAAAAAAATTTAAATAAATGAATTTTTCATTTATAAAAATATTGCACGATTGTTGATTTTCAAAAATATTTAATACTAGCGGAACCCGTCGCCCGGCGTTGCACGGGAGAAAGTAATATCTATTGCATGACGTCCAATAAAAAAGAAACGGCCTATTGTTTTTTTTCTGCCCCGTCTATCGTGTTATCGAATATTTTATATTAAAAAAAAGAAAAAAATGGTAGAGTAGAATGGGATCGAACGCTAACACTGGCGATCATGAAACCTGCTTTCTTACCTACTGCGCCACGCTCCCGTGTTAAAAATGCAAGTGAAAATAGGCCAATTAACCTAAGCTTCATTATTGGCACCGGTGTTTTGTGAAAATTAAACTGTGTTTATTTGTTCCCGGTGTCGATGAGTGTAGTCACAGTACATAATTGTTAGGGAGAAAAGTTTTTGCTACCACCTATATGGAGTTGGTTTGTTCGAGAGCCGTAGATGCTGGGCCAAATGTAATATTTAGTGTTAGCTGGAAAAAAATAATAACAATTTTAGTAAAACACGCTCGAGTGAACAAGTGTAGTATAGTGGTGAGTTTAGTAGCCTGTGATGCATGTGGTTATTTTCCTATACTCCGAGAAGGTACAGGGGAAAAATCGTCTCTACTTTATATATTAGACATTCTAATCCGTGCTTCAAAGATGTCACCTTCCTTACTTTATATATATATATATATATATATATATATATAATAAGTAGTAAGACTACACATCCAAAAACACGAATAGGTTTAAAGCTCCTAAAATTTGTACTAGAATTGTCCACATGGACCCGTGGCGCAATGAGTAAAAGTGCTAAGCAACAATCAGTTCTAAGTGACAGTCTTCGTGAAGGTTCAATCCTCAATACAGGCGATACTAAGAATACAATTAAGAATTACTTAAGACTTCTACCCGGTCATGGCTGATGGAACGAGAACAACCTACTCTCAGATTAAATAAAGGATTCCATTCAAAATTCCATACAGACTTCAGAGTTTAACAAGCCACACATAAAGTCGGCGGTTATCGTCAGAAATGTGAGAATAATATTAAAGAGTACAATACCAATTTACAGATAAACTGGAGAAAGCTGAAGGGGATGAGAAAGTTTTCTTTGATGTTTATTTATTTACTCCTCGCGGAGTTAGGCACAAGGCCAGTTTTATCTTACTCCCACAAGTAAGATGTGACCCAAGATCGGGTCGAGCAAGTGGGGTTAAAAGCCAGCGCTCGAGAGGTGAGCACTCTGGCCATTTAAAAATTGCCTGGGCAGCCCCGTCGGCATTCCCCGGTAGGGGCGCCTCAGACAGTAAGCAATAAACTTACTCCTCCCCAAAGAGGGGAGGCGAAGCCTGGGAGGGTGGACCTCCTAGAACTGCACAGGACAGCCGTGCAGTATCCATCGGAACAGATACTACACTTTGATCTTAGCCAAAAGGCCGAGACACAAAGTTTTCTTTGATGTTTAAAACATTTAACACCCACCCGGAGGGGGGGGAAGAGGTGGGGGGGGGGGGCTCGTTTCTACATTGAAATGGATTTGAACAATTCTTATCACCAAATTAAATTGTTCAGTTCCAAAGTAAACGGTGGGTCGACTTTCTTTACAGTAGCTTAAAATGGGAGGGGGGGGGGGAATAAATTGTTTATATTATATTGTTGTGTCTATCAACGTATATCGTTTTTATGACAAATTAAACTTGCGTCCTTGGCCCGCACGGATAAGATTTTTATGCATCCTTTTAGATTTTTATGCATCTCTGATGCAGTTCGCATAGCTATCAGCATATCACAAAAGGATGATGTCATCCACTAAAACATTTTTTTTTTAATATCGGGGAGAGGGGGGGATCTTTTATAAATGCTTTAGTAACAAAAGGATGATGTAATTCAATAAAACAGAACAGAAGGTCATGAGTCGTCAAGATAGTGTGTGTATGTATATATATATATATATAAAATAATAATAATCCAGGTAAAACATCCACAGGGTAGTAATCCAAAGAATTTCAACTGGGTTTATAAAAAGTGCTCAATATCAAATAGAGCTTTTATATATGATTATTTTTATTTACACAGGCATGTACAAAATCTGCGACACTGGCATGTCGATGTTATCGATTAACAGCTATTATAAACTGAGATCTCATCAGGGAGAGTTAGAATCCGATCTTAACCTTAGATCATATTTCCAAATATGATCTAAGGTTAAGATTGGATTCTAACTCTGCCTGATGAGATTTCAGTTTATAATAACTGTTGATCGATATCAACATGCCAGTGTCGCAGATTTTGTACATGTCTGTAAATAAAAATAATCATATATATATATATATATATATATATATATATATATATTCGGAGTTCGTGCTGTCGACCGTCGGGAATTAGCTTCCTGCACTGAAGATTGCGTAAACATGAAACATCGATGTCTGTAGGTAATAAATAATAATATTTATTTATAAATATCATATATATATATATATATATATATATATAGATAGCTTCTCCCAGTCCAACCACCCCACGTGCACATCGTGAATACTGCTACGCAAACAGGCCCTTGTTAATGGATTGTTCAGTGCTGTAAAACTGGTCCCCATTGTGTTGTAGGCTAAGGTTTTGACACAAAAGCTACGGGTAAGGTAACCAGAGGAGCTTAGGCCCTGTCAGCTGAGGTATGCATGATCCACCGGCCTGTGAATACTGCTCTGGTGCCCAGAAACCGGAGTCCCAGCTATGGGTATATGGCAGTACTACTATGAGAGATATGTCATCTTTAGCCTTTGTTAAGGCAGGCATCTACGAGAAGGAAAACTCTGATCTAACATCTGCGGTTTAAGTGTCTACTGGTCATCTGGCTGTTTGTCGTCGATAATCAGAGAGTGGTCGTTGTGACGCACAAGCATTGATCACTATAATTCTGTTGCTGCGCTAGAACTTTTGGCGTATGTGATCCATATGTAGATACCAACTATGTGTCTAGCTTAGCGCGATGAATGTAATGAGTATTGATTTACTCCTCTCCAGGAGTTAGGCACAAGGCCAGTTTTTATCTTACTCCCACAAGTAAGATGTGACCCAAGGTCGGGTCGGGAAAGTGGGGTTTAAAAATTGCCTGGGCAACCCCGTCGGCATTCTCCGGTAGGGGCGCCTCAGACAGTAAGCAATAAACTTACTCCTTCCCAAAGAGGGGAGGCAAAGCCTGGGAAGGTGGACCTCCCAGAACTGCACAGGACAGACCCATTGACCTTCGTAAATCAAGACCCGAAGGCCGAGACAACACCAGTCTATGGGGTGCAGTATCCATCGGAACAGATACTACACTTTGATCTTGGCCAAAAGACTTGCTCGTTATGGTTCTGACTGGCCGGAGAAACAAACAGCACTTGTTGGACAAAAACTTTTACTTTTCTACAATCATATAGCAGCCTTGTCAGAGACAAAATTGTTGGAAGAAGGTAGTCGCGTAAAGGAGAGCTCTGAATATGTAGTTTACTGGATTGGGAAAATGGAAGGAGAATGACACGACCATGGCGTAGGATTTGCTTTTAACAAATGAGTTGTTGCTAAACTCGAGAATCTATATTGTGGTCTAAATGAGCGTATTATGACCTTACATTTGCCTCTTGCTGGTCAGCAGTATGCAACTCTTATTTCTGTTTATGTTCCTACGTTGGGCAGCCCACCTGAGCTAGTTGGATCCTTTTATGAAGATCTTAAGAGTTATCATGACTGCTCCTCAAAATGATAAAATTGTCTTGCTAGGGGATGTCAATGCAAAGATATGTAGGGAACATCAAACATGGCGTCCACTCAGACGTTATGGAGTTGGAAGTAAGAATAAGAGTAAGTTGTGTTTACTGAAAATGTGTTCAGAGCTGGATTGACTGATAAATAACACGTTTCCACCTGAAACCAAAGTATAAGATTGATTATGCCATTACCCATAGACATGACCTACAACGTCTGCAAAGTTAGAGTCGAAAGAAATGCTGAATGCTGGACAGATCATCATCTAGTGTGTACTGACATAAGGTTCGTAATTAGGATGAAGAGGCAATTTGGCAACGTAGAATAAATGTTGCAAGGCTGAAGGATGATAAAACTGCTCTAGATCTACAGAATAAGCTTGAGCAGATATCGTTTGATGGTACGTGGGAGTGTTTTAAGAAGTGTGTTTATGAAAAAACAGTAGATGTTCTTTGAATAACAAAGAGAAAACATCAAGACTGGTTTGATGACAATAATGCTCACATCACACTTGTTTTACAAATACTTCAATGGATTGTGCTCCGATGAATTGGCTACTCTGGTGCCCCCCCCCCCTCGACGTAAATTCACTAGACCAACTCGACAATCAACTAAATCCCATACATTCACTGTGGAGGTCCCCAGATGCCGGAGAGCTTTCTACTCAAATAGCTTCTTTCCTCGTGCTGTTGGCCTCTGGAACTCCCTCCCTGCCCCCTGTTCCCCCGACAGTACTGACATGTAGAAATTTAAAACTAATGTAAACAGACATCTCGCTGCGCAGATCCTAATTTAGGTTGACCCCCCTCCCCAACCTTCTCCGGGTTTTTTTTTCTTCCTCGATAGCCCCTTACATCTACAGTGGCGACCTGCCTTGTTTGGGGTGAACTATGTTAAAAAAATTTAAAAAATTAAAAACTGCTACAGAAAAAGCATGAACTTCAAAGACAGATTGATAGCGGCTTGTCACCTTAGGATGTGAAGTCTGCAAAAAAGTCATACTTAGCTATGAAATCAGAGTTGCAGAGAGAACTTTGAAGGATGAATGGTGGAGACGGAAGGCTTGTGATATTCAGCATGCTGCTGATGTCAAGGACAGTAAAGTAATGTATGACCTGATGAAGACAGTCTATAGTCCTAGCCATTCTAGTGTAAATCCATTAAAATCCAAGGATAGTACAGAGTCGATTACGGATCCAAGTAAGCTATTTGATAGATGGACAAAGCATTATACTGATATGTTCACTAATCCGTCGATAGTCAGTAATGATGTGATAAATAGCTTGCCTCAACGAGCTGTCATTGCCGAAATGGATTCTGTTCTTGCTCTCAAGGAAGTGGAGGAGGCTATGTGACAGTTGAGAAGCACCTGGTTGAGATGGTATATATGTATTAGCTGTTCGCTGTGGTGGAAGACCAATGGCAGTGAAAATTAAAGGGTTGATTGACAACATCTGGTTTGACGGGCATGTTTACCAAGATTGGCGTGACTCCATTATGGTCTCTTTGTACAAGAGCAAAGGGAGGAAAGATGAGTGCGGCAACTATCGAGGCATCTTTCTTTTGAATGGGATAGGAAAAGTATTTACCTGAACCCTGTTGAATCGTTTTAATGCCTACATCTGTCTTTTTATGCTTTCCGAGAGTCAATGTGGCTTTAGAAGAAGTAGGGGTACCACTGATATGATTTTTATGTTGCGCCAAATGCAAGAAAAGTGTATTAAACATCGTCTAGATCTATATCAGTCTTTGTTGATCTGATGAAAGCATTTGACACAGTTAATCAGGGTGCGCTGTGGAAGGTATTAGGTAAGTTGGGATGTCCATCTAACTTTGTTAGACTCCTTCGTGAGCTGCATGACAACATAAAAGCACGTGTCAACTGCAATGATTGTCTCTCTGAACCCGTTGCAGTTCACAACGGTGTTAAGCAGGGTGATATACTTGCACCTACTTTGTTTTCCATCTATTTTGCTGTAACTCTGTCGTTGGCTTTCACTAACTGTGACAAAGGTGTGTATCTTCGATTTAGCATATTGGGTCGGCTGTATAACTTACAGCATTTTAAGACTTATTCAATGGACATTCTCCACGGTTGTTTGAGATTTGCTCTATGCAGATGATGTGGATCTCGTGGCTAACTCACAGAATGATATGCAGTATTATATCATAGATCACTTTGCATGGGCGTGTAGAAGCATGAGTCTCATAGTAAGCCTGTGCAAGACAAATGCTATGTTTGCCTCAACCCCTGGCAACCCGTATCAGGAAACGGATATATTTGTTGAAGGCCACAGACTGTCTGTGATGGATCGTTTTATGTATCTGGGTAGTGTTTTTTTCAGGAACAGGTCGTTGGATGCTGCAATAGATATCCATTGAATGGTCTGGTGTGTCTTTTGGTCATTTGGAGAAGCAGGTGTGGGCACCACGTGATGTCAGGCTGAAAACTAAGATCTCTGTGTATGAGGCCTGTGTTGAGTAACAATTGGACCAGAAGGACTGTTAAAAGAATTGGATTACCAGTGGATGGTATTAGAATATTTAACAAAATGTAGGAAAAGTTTATTGAACATCGTCTAGACCTATATCAGGTCTTTTTTGATCTGAAGAAGGCGTTAAATACAGTTAATCAGGATGTGCTGTGGAAGGTATTGGGTAAGTTGGGATGTCCATCTAACTTTGTTAGACTCCTTCGTGAGCTGCACGACAACATAAAAGCACGTGTCAACTGCAATGATTGTCTCTCTGAACCCGTTGCAGTTCACAACGGTGTTAAGCAGGGTGATATACTTGCACCTACTTTGTTTTACATTTATTTTGCTGTAACTGTCATTGACTTTCACTAACTGTGACAAAGACATGTATCTTCGATTTTACACATCGGGTCGGCTGTATAACTTACAGCGTTTTAAGAATTTGTTAAGGACATTCTCCACTGTTGTTCGAGATTTGCTGGATGCAGGCGACGTGGATCTATTAGCTCACTCGCAGAATGATATGCAGAATAGCATAGATAGTTTTGCATGGGCGTGTAGAATAATGATTCTCACTAAAGCCTGGGAAAGCCCTGGTCCCTGGCAACTCCTATCAGGAACTGGATATATTTGTTGAAGACCAGACTGTCTGTAGTGGATCTGTTTATGTATCTGGATAGTGATATTTTGAGGAACAGGTCGTTGGATGCTGAGATAAGTAGACGTATTGAATAGTCTGGTGTGTCTTTTGGTCATTTGGAAAAGCGGGTGTGGGCAGAATCTGATATCAGGCTGGAGACTAAGATCTCTGTGTATGAGGCCTGTGTGGTATCAACTTTGTTATATGCTTGTGAGACATGGACTATTTACAAAGCTAATATTCGCCTGCCAGAGCGTTTCCATCAGAATTGCCTTAGGCACTTGCTTAACATCCGCTGGGATAGCTTTGCTCCCGACACCAAAGTGTTGGAGCGAGCTGCTATTCCAAGCATTGAGTCTGGTATAAGAAAACACAGATTACGTTGGGTTAGGGTTGAGCGGGTCATCTTATTCGTCTTACTGATGACAAACTGCCTAATCAGGTGATTTATGAGAAACTAATTCGGAATACTCGCCCACAGCACAAACCGCGTAAGTAATTCAAAGATTGTCTCAAAGACGATTTGAAGTGCTTTGGAATTGATGTTGGAAGATGGGAGGCGATGGCTATAGATACGTCGAGGTTGAGAAAAGTGATTTTTGAAGGCAGTAATGATGAAACACCATCAGCTTAAGAGAGCAGCAAGGAAGAGACAGGACGTGATACCTTCAGCACATGGAGCACCTAAGATGCCAAGCGTGCAATTTGGTAACTATGTCAAGTGCCAGTTTGTTGCATCACCGACAAGTGCATGTGCTGCAGAATCAATTACGGACAAGAGGTAGCTTCAATTATGGCATCCCTTCAGATCCTCACAATACTTGCCACTTCTGTAGTATGGTCTGTAAAAGTCTAGCAGGCCTAAAGAACCATATCTGCGCCTCTCACTGATTGGTCTTATACTAATATCACATCAATACGCAAAAAATGGTCATACTCGAAATCGAATAGACAGCCACCATATATATTTAGTGCACAAGGCTGGGGATAAGCAAAGAATACTACAAATTGAAAAATGAGATTCCTATTCTTGGTTTTTCCCCAGCTCTGCAGAATAAATCCTTTGTTTATTGGTATCACCCCATGGCCATCCCTACTACAGGCCAGGCAATCGTGCAACTGGGGTCTTTTACTGGGGGCCATGCGAATTTTCTTAAATATTCGATATAGAAGTTGCAAACTATATCATCAACTGGTGCGGATCCTTTTTTTCTTTTTAACCACAATATACAAGTAATGATCTTTTGACATAAGTACAAAATCTCTAAAAAAAAAATCCAACATTGAAATAAAAATTCTTCATTGAAATATGCATTTGCCTTTGTTTATTCAAAAATTACCTGTCTCTTCATTTATAGGAATTTGTCAATAATTGTCAAATTTATCAATTAGCGCATTGTGGTTCTTATTATTTGGTATGTAAAACACATAAAAACATCAAACTAATCTCACAGAGGAATTTTACCTTTGTTTGCAACTTCTATATCGAATATTTAAGAAAATTCACATGGCCCCCAGTAAAAGACCCCAGTTGCACGTTTGCCTGGCCTGTAGTAGGGATGGCCATGTATCACCCTAAAAACCAGCAAGATTATATATATATATATATATATATATATATATATATATATTATTTTACTGGTATTCACCCAAAATAAGGCACATTTTCACTGAGAAATAAGGTGCTACTACGAATTAGACTTCATATATATAGGGGCATCCTAATTGGGGAGTTGTGCAGCAAGATGTTTGTTTACATTACATTTCTGCATGTTGGTACAATCGGAGGAAACAGAGAGCAGGAAGAGAATTCCAAAGGCAAGTAGTTTGAGGAAAGAACCTATTAGAGTTGAAAGCTTTCCAGCATCTGAGGACCTCTACAGTGAAGGGGTGGGATTTTGCTGATTGTTGGGGGTATTTAACAAACGCAGCAAGTTAATTTCCAATATTAAACAATAATGTTCTATAAAGTTAATATTCTAATTAGATTCTACAAATGTCATTTGATATTTTGAAACCAGCCTCCTGTCCCGGTCATAAGTAGCAACAAGAGTTGGCCTTCAGTACAGAATGCCATCGTTCGGACGTATGTAAAAATAATTTACTTTTTATTACTTAAAGATGTAAAAGCATAAAAAGAAAAAGATATTCTGGCCTACTTTTCAAATGACTAACACAATCCCCCCCTCTCCTCCCCACATATCTATTTTCATGCATCCATTATTAAGAATAAGTCATATTTGTTAAGCCGCCTTCACAGACAGACCTTAGATGTAGAACAACTTTTGAAATTTGTATTATTTAAACTTCTATTCTCATCTTGGTTGTTATTTTCACAACGTTTCAGCCGATGTGACCTCCTAGTTTCTTCAGGTGCATCTTCCGAACTTAAGTAATTGTTTATCTGAAAAAGATAGTGAAATGGCAAAGCTTTAATAACTTTATTTATTAAGGACTTAAGCTGCTTAGTTGAGTAAAGAAAAATGTCACCATGCAGAATTTTGAACTTGACCCTATATTTAATGCACAGGGTAGATTAATCTTGTCCCATCAGATATGACCGGGTAGAAGTCTTGAGTGAGTAAGTGGTGCAACGGATAAAGGTGTTAAGTCACAATCAGTTCTAAGTGACTTCTAGAGGTTGAAGGTTCAATCCTCACTACAGGTGATACTAACTAAGAACAAAATAAAAATTACTTTAGATTTCTACCTGGTCATGGCTAACGGAACGAGAACAATCTAACCCCATGAATTAAATAAAGGGTCTAGTTCAAAATTCTGCATGGTGACATTTTTCTTTACTCAACTAAGCAGCTTAAGTCCTTAATAAATAAATGTATTAAAGCTTTGCCATTTCGCTATCTTTTTCGGCTTTCAGATAAACAATTATATGTGTTTACATTACAATTATTACTTTATTTTTTTATATAGTTTTGTTTCATACAAAAACCTCACAATAAAGTTACATGGAATTGTTTTATCACATTTAAGTAAAACAATATGCACACGTGTAATTCTTAAAATTGGATTTACACACTTAATAAAAAAAAGGGGTTTATGGAGAAAACTAAATTTGTTTACACTCGGTTAATTCTCTTGCACCGTAAGAATACATAACATAGCAAGTGATTTAAAAAATACAAATTCCATGATAAGTATGTGATTTAACTTTCACCATTTTGTAAGACAGCAGAAAGATTTAACATTAACGTTACAATTTTTACAGGCAACACAAAACGAAAATCAAATCATAAATATTCTCGGGCAACGAACCAGAAGTCTGACCCATAAGAATGTTAGGAGTCAGATTCTTTTATCTCCGAAGAATCAACAGTCTGAATATCGGAAGACTTTAAAATAAGGAGCCGGAGTCGGATACCTGAGAATTCTAGGAGTTGGAATTGGA
This sequence comes from Sepiola atlantica, assembly GCA_963556195.1. Lineage (NCBI taxonomy): Eukaryota > Metazoa > Mollusca > Cephalopoda > Sepiida > Sepiolidae > Sepiola > Sepiola atlantica. The sequence goes on along the minus strand of OY744552.1, from coordinate 22,854,793 downwards.
GTCAGATCATAACTTTTTGACTCGCAATTCTGCGGGCAATGCCAGGTCGAAACAGCTAGTAGTAAATACATAAAAATGAAAGTAAAAAATGCTCCCAGGCAGTAACAGCGTGATAGAGGTAGATAGCAATGGTAATACTAATAGATTAGTAATGTTAATTAAAGAAAACTGGTTTTATTTTTATGTATTTACTAGCAATGCTACTCTGCGTTACACGCCTTGGCCTTTTGGCCAAGATCAAAGTGTAGTATCTGTTCCGATGGATACTGCACCATATAGACTGGTATCGTCTTGGCCTTCGGGGCTTGATTCTGCCGGTCTATGGGTTTGTCCTGTGCAGTTCTAGGAGGTCCACCCTCCCAGGCTTTGCCTCCCCTCTTCGGGGAGGAGTAAGTTTATTGCTTACTGCCTGAGGCGCGCCTACTGGGGAATGCCAACGGGGCTGCCCAGGCAATTTTTAATGGCCAGAGTGCTCACCTTCTCGGGCGCTGGTTTTCAAGTCCCACTTTCCCGACCCGACCTTGGGTCACATCTTACCTTGTGGGAGTAAGATAAAACTAGCCTTGTGCCTAACCTCCTGGAGGGGAGGTAAATAAATACTCTGTGTTACACGCGGTCCAGGATAATAAAATAACATTTTTTCAGACTTTCTACGGTTAATTTTTTGACATACGTCTCCCTCTGATTAACCCCTCATCCTCTCAGACTTTTGCAACTGCTTCAATATAACAACGAGAAAGAAAATATACTATCAACAGCCGACTGTTTGACATAGTTTCAGTGTTGTTTTTCGATCAACTATAATTAAGAAACAATTTTTTTCTTCTTCTGATCCCCTATGCACTAAGTTAATGCCTGGTAACTCAGAACGAACGAATAGAAAAAATATATTTTTTTTTTTATCGTAACCCATTCTGACGCATACTGAATCGGAGGTAGTTTCTGAGTTTTTGCCGGTCACAGAGACAAACAGAAATACGACTTTTCTTCATGTCAGACTAGTTGTACCTATCCTGCGTTGCCCGGGAGTCCTTTTACTTTCATTTTTATTTTTTTTTTAAACGATGCAAATTTCTTGGTAAAAGTGCAGAATAGTTAACAATCGAGAAATCGTAAAAAAAAAAAAAAAAAAAATTTATACCAAACGCAGTGAAATTAATTATCTATTTAGCTGTATACTTTTAACACGTTGAAACTGTTTTTAAGATTTTTTTTTAAACTGTCTTTACGACACACCTAAAACAGTTGAGTAGAAAACTTTTGGTAGACTCGTAACTCTCGCTTCCCTTGTTTTTTTCTTTTAGTCCTCACATTCCATGAGCGATGTTTCTGATAAAGGGGGAAGAATTGCTGTTTTCTGGGTCGGAATCTATCCATCTAACACTTATCGTTGGCTAGTTTTTGACCTTGAAGTAGTATTTTTGTTAGCTCCTTACATCAAGTGGTTACATGCTTTGTCTGGAGCGATTTTCATAAAATAAAAGATGGCTGCCAGTCGCTTAACTATGGGGGAGGGGTGTCATGCCTGAAAACATAGTTAAAACAAAATGATTTACCCTAGCACTAATCCGAGAGGGAACTGCCATAAGGACTTAGGGTCAGTGGTAGGGTAAGTCCTTTTTTTAACTATCTTTTCAGACATGAAACTTCCCCCTCCCGAACATTTTGTGTATGTCGTAAAGACCGCTTTGAACGAAATAAAATTTTGAAATTAAGAAGATTATTATTCTACTACGTTTGGTATAAGTTATTTGTTGTTATTGTTGTTGTTTTTTGCAGCTTTACCAAATGTCTTTTTAATAGGATTTTGAAAGTTAAATTTAATTATTACGTTATCGTTGGGTCATTGATTGGAGCAAGTTGCTATAGAACTAATTTTGTTACCGTAATGTTGTTTATTTCTATAAAATTAGTGGGTGCAAATAACTCCCAAAACTTCCAATCTTTTAATTCAATGAAGAATAGTAAATCACACAAACATCTTTCGGTTATTCGGAAGAGTAACCCAGCCTGGATTCATACGTTTAGCTTTTGTAAGTATGGATGTTCGAAAGGACAATAATCTCGGTAAATATCTAAAAAATATTTTTTACTTATAAAATTAAATAAAGTTAACGTCATGGAATTGTTTTATTACAGACATATTTCTTGAATATTTTATTTATTTATTAATACTTAAAAAGTAAGTCAATAAATAATCTCGGTTATAATGACGCTCTGCGCGCGTGGCGCTAAATTGTTCGTGTTTTTGATTGATTTCCCACATTTTTCGATTGTGCTTTCGGTTGCTTTAGATAAATGAGCGGTACTAGTCCGGAAAACTTTGGCGTCGCGGAATGGAATGGAATGTTTTCAGCTTCATTCTTATACTATATCTATTTATATTATGAAGTTTAAAGAAATTTTGGACAAAAAAAACAAAAAACAATTATTTTAGAATCCCATTACATTAATTTTATTAAACTTATTTTGGCTCTCCAGAAGGGTTCGCGACCGCGCTGACTTCCGGGTTATCCTGCAGTAAATTTCAAGTATCATAAATGATAAAAGAAACTTTTTTCTTTTTTTTTAACGGAAAATTTAGAATTGTATTTTTATTATAAAATAAGTTTTTTTTTTATGAAAATATAACAAATCTTTAATAAATTTTTTTTATGAATCAAATATGTTGAAATGTCTTCTTTTTATGATATAAAGTTTTGAAATGTCTTGTATTTTGTGAAACAGCAACATAATGTGTTTTGATTATTTATGAAAATATAATAAAAAAAGCGGGTATCTTTTACAATAATCCGCAGAATGAAAACGCTCAAAAAACAAATATACAACAAATAAAAGTAACTGTAGCCGATAAAAGTTATTTTCCAACTTATCTGTGACATTTGTTTGTATTTTTAAACCGTTTCAACTGCTATTTATTAGAAACCAATATTTTTGTCACACGAACATTGGACAAAAAAAAATGGCGATTGGGGGGGGGGAGGTATGGTAAAGCCGAGATGCCATTTTTTTTTAGTAAAAATCCGTGCAAAAAAAAACAAGAATTTTTTTTACATCTAATAAAAACCAATTTATACTACGTAAAAATACAAACAAATTTCATAGGTAAGTAGGAAAATATCTATTCTCGACGTAGGTCAGCTTCATTTGTTGTATATATATTTTTTTTACCCCGGGCGTTCTTGTTCGTTTTTTGGACCCCGTTAGCGACTCTGCGGATTATTGTAAAAAGCAAATTTCTTTTGTCTTTTGTGAAACAGCAACATAATTTAAAGTATTTAAAAAGAATAATAAAAGCGTATACAATAAAGAATATTGCCGAAATAATTTTGTTTTATTCGGTGCCGCCAGAGAAATTCTTGAAGGTAGCTGTTGAAGTTGTCAGCGCTAGACATTTCAAAACTTTATATCAATTAAAAAAACAGATTTTTTTTTATTAAAGATTTGTTATATTTTCATAAAAATATAAAGCAAACATATTTTTGACAATTTGTTTTGCTCACAACTTATTTTATTATAATAAAAATACAATTCTAAATTTTCCGTTAAACAAATAGTTTCTTTTATCACTTATGATCATCCGTACTTGAAATTTACTGCAGGATAACCCGGAAGTCAGCGCGGTCACGAACCCTTCTGGAGAGCTCTTATTTTTTTAGTATTAATAAATAAATCATATTTTAGACATATACAAATTTTCAAGAAATATGTCTGTAATGAAAAGATTCAATGACGTTAATTTTTTTTTTTAATATAAATAAAAAAAATTGTACACAAAAAAAGAATTCCAAGACTCTTATTTACTTTTTATTCCATTAACTTTATGTAATTACTTTTTTAAAAGTTATTGACCTAGATTTTTATTGAGATTGTCCTTCCGAATATCCATACTTACAAAAGCTAAACGTATAAATCAGGGCTATGTTACTCTTCCGAACTTTATTTTCGGTAGTTTAAATGCTTCTAAATTCCTTTTAAATTTCGAAAGGGTGACGAAGTAATTTTTTTAATTTTTTTATTTCAACAAAATAACAAAGATAAATTACTGAAGAAATCCGAATGCTTTGTGATGGCTTTAATTACCTAATAGAATTTTTTTAAGTAGTAGTATTTTAAAAATTTCGTTTAATTAAAAATTTGCATTTTATTTAATTTCACCAAATATTCGATTATTAAATTTAAAAAAATTAAATGTGTAATTATCGAAGTTATGTTGACGCGAGAAATAAAGACACACGTGAACTTTTCTCATAATTTTATTAATATAGAAGATTATTATATCGTATTTCCGTGCTCATGCTCAAAGAATTAGTTCTGGGTATGACCTTGAGTGATGCGGCCCCAACCGTGGCCCACGCCCCACGCTATGGAGAGTAAGATCTTAATTGCCACCCATATCCACTCTAACCAGGAATGGGTGAGATAGGATCTATCATTTACAGATTATTCATTTTGGGAGCAAAGTGTAGTATCAGTTCTTATACTACACTTCATCCTCGGTTGGTGAAGGAGAAATCCTTCTAGACTAAGGCAATTTTAATTTTTGTCCCAATCCAGAATGCCCATTTTTGGGTAGTTGGATTTTCCGCCCCACATTCAAAACTGACGACGTTGCGTCTAACTTTGCTCTCGTGGGGAGACAAGTCAAATTATTTATTCCCCAAAAAGAATATATAAACAATCGTAAATATCTAAGAACTTGAGACGGTAAAGAACTCGAAAAGGGGTTGATATGGCGTAAAACACATAAACAAGACTGCAATTATAAAGAAAATGCTGGCGAAACAAAAATCTTCCATGGCACATTTTTCTCATTAAACTTCGTTTCGTTTCTTTATAGAAAAATCGGTTTCCGGTTTTTAGGTTCAACCAGTGTCCTACTTTTCTGTGAGAAAAACAATAAACTTCAGGCATTTTTTCTAAGAAACATTTTTTTTCGCAACTCATATTGCAACACGGCATTTTTACAAAAGACTAGATTGTAGAATAATCACGTCATGATTTCGTAGATTAAACATTAAGAAATAAAATATTGATAGTGTTAATATATAGATGTGTAGATTGTTATTAAATATCGCGTTGGCGGTTCATCTGTTATTTTATTTGCGATAAATGTAAACAATAGAGAGAGCATTCCTTCAGTGTCATTTTAAATTATGAAACCTTAACGAAGTGAATGAACGACTTGTTGGATATTTTTAGATACCCCCACCGCATCCTAAAATGAAATTCTACCTTTTTTTTTTTTAAGGTAATTACGTGTGAACACCGTGAAAAATTAAGCAGAAAGAAAAAAAAATATTTTAGAGGATCAGTTTCGTATTCAACGCAAAATGATCCGTTTCTGGGTCATTGTAGCTTTTTAAGGCAGTTAACTAAATTGGTTACCACTGACACTAAGACCGAGTGGCAAGGTCGATAAAAACCACACGTAATCGCCTATTAAACATTTGTAGAATTTGGTATAATCGGACTACTGTTCTCATCTTGGGTGTTTTTTATCACAACGTTTCTGTCGATGTAACCTCCGACCTTCTTCAGGTGTCTGAAAAAGGTCGGAGGTTACATCGGCCGAAACGTTGTGATAAAAAAAAACACCCAAGATGAGAACAGTAGTCCAGATATACCAAATTTTACAAATTATCAACCCTCATCTAAAAAATTCCGAAACATAATATTAAAATTTGATTGTTCTTATTGACACTTCTGCAGTTATGGGGCACGGCGAATTTATTTGTTTTCATTTCAGAAGAGCTACATTAGTGTCAGGGGGCAGACAGTCCTTTTTTTGTTTTGTACTTAACGAGAACCGAGAATAATTAAGAAATTACGCAAATTAAAATTAATTAATAGAACTAATATTAATAGACATTTTTAATAGAACATTTTTTTTTCAAAATTAAATTAAGTTTTAAAAAATTTAAATTTGTGAACAGTTTTTAAGAAATTAGATTAAAACAGTCATGTTTTTTCAATATGTTAACAGTTTCTTTTATAAGGTGAATTAACAAAAAAAGTCTTTATTTACAATTTAGTAAAAAAAATTGTAATAAATATATTAATACTTGATTTGTTTCTCTTTTTTTGGGGGGGGGGGAAACAATTAGTTTCTTTAAACGAGATACAATAAGAGGATTGTCTGCCCCTGACAGTAATGTAGCTCTTCTGAAATGAAAACAAATAAATTCGCCGTGTCCCTAAACTGCAGAAGTGCGTTGTCCGAGACTCTACTTTCATTTTGTTTCGCTCCCCCCCCCCCCCCCCCCCCAACTTTGTTCTTTTCTCTTCATTTCTTGTAAGAAAAAAAAATGGCACTGGTATAGCTTTTGAACCAGGCAAAACCGACCTTTTGTTTTCGGCATCTTCCGGATGTTTACATAAACAGCCGGAAGATGCTGAAATAAATGCTTAGCTCATCAGAACGCTCGAGACTAGACAACAAGATATGACCCTGCAGAGAAGGAAGGTTTCCTGGTGATAGTACCGAACCACGACCATCGTAATAACCCAGGCCAGTTAACTGAGTTGAGTTTTTCTGGTGACGTCATTTATAGTGGGTAGTAAGAACCACTATCAATGAGAACCAGAAGTGCCGAAGGTGCTAAGGCTCATGTGTCCATCTGTTTTCAGCATGTAATCAGAGCCAGCAGACTCACGACCATAGGATTATTCATTCACTTGGAAATCATTAACTTGTTCCTCTTTTCAAACGTATTTCCTTTTTTTATAGATGTCAAGCGCAAAAGAAAATTACGACAAACGCATTGCATTAAAGTTCGATTTTCAAGTCTTTAAAATATAAATTACAATTTTATTTCAGGATAAAAATACAATTTAAGACTAATTAATAAATTTCATCCAAAATGTGTGCAAAAATCCAACGAAATAAGCAAGTAATTCAAATAATATATTGTTAATTAAAACAGTCATGTTTTTGGGGGGTGGGGGGACACACCAAAAAAAAACATGACTGTTTTAATTTATTACAAATTTTTACTATATCTAATATATAAAGTAGAGACGATTTTTCCCCTGTGCCTTCTCGGAGTATAGGAAAATAACCACATGAATCACAGACTACTAAACTCACCACTATACTACACTTATTCACTCGAGCGTGTTTTAGTAAATTTGTTATTATTTTTTTCTACCTAACACTAAATATTACATTTGGCCCGCCATCAACGTCTCTCCAAAAAACCAACTCCATATAGGTGGTAGCAAAAACTTTTCTCCCTAACAATTCTGTACTGTCACTCTACTCATCGACACCGGGAACTAATACACACAGTTTAATTTTCACAAAACACCGGTTCTTATTTATTATTTGCCTGGTATTAATTTACTACATTATATAAAGCAATACGCAAAGACTTAATGACCGCTCCCGTTCACTCCGATAATCAAGCTTAGCTTAATTGACCTATTTTCATATGTACTTTTAGCTCGAAACCGTGGCACAGTGGTTAGGAAGGCAGGTTTCATGATCGCCAGTTTCAGCGTTCGATTCCATTCTACTCTACCACTTATTTCTTTTTTTTTTAATTTATAACATTCGCCAACACGGTAGAGGGGGAGAAAGAACAGTAGGCCGTTTCTTTTTTTATTCGATGTCATGCAATAAGTAGTACTTTCTCCCGTGCAACGCCGGGCGACGGGTTCCACTAGTTGTAAATAAACTGTTCGTTTTGAAAAAAAAAAAAAACATTTTAATTTATTTCAATAAATGTTCTATTAATTAATTATTTTGTATTGATTTTGTGTTACTTTACTGAATTCATAATCTTTCATGTTTGATTAACTTTTAAGTTAAAAAAAAAAAAAAATCAAGAAACATCATTTGTTTTTTGGAAATGAGAGCAACTCTTATCAAATTATTCAGCTAAAACTAATGATAATGAAATGTTCATATAAACAATAAAACTGCCTAAGATTAGGGATTTGTCTTCGTGTGTTTATAAACCAAGAGATATTTCCATGCAGCATAACTGATAGTTTTTCATTCGATGTAGACCAGGTTGTCATAATATTAAAAATAATCAGGAAAGAATGAACTTATTTAAACAATGAATATTAAATCAGACAAATTATTCTTCAAAGAAAAATGTTCATGTTTTAAAAATTCAAAAATTTATGACAACACCATTCTAAGTATTTGTTACACCGGCCATTCTTACACAGGAGAAACTACACCGGTTGTCACTATAAATAGTGCGAGTCACCAGAGAAGACAAAGCACAGTCTTGTAACTGTCTAGCCAAGTGCTAGTCACTTTCTTACTTTGTTAATACACTTGTTAAACCAACCTTCGACTTGACTTCCTTTATTTATTATTTACTGTTGGACAACTTCACAACAGTATTAATTTAATGTTTGCTGTCTATCCTATGCAAATTACACGAAATAATACATCTGCACTTTGAGTTCTAATAAAGTAATGGGTTAATTATATTCTGTGATCGTTAATAAATACTGAAAATTTCATTAAAATTGGTTGATTTCATGAATTTTGATGAAGGGAGGAGTCAAAATGACCCTGTTCGACAGATCGCGTTTGTTACTTTAGAACATGACGTCATTTTCTAGTGACCCAACAGGAACGCCAAAACCCTCCTTCTCACGTTTGTGCTAACTCCAAAAGGAAATCTGAAAATTTTTCGAAAATGACAAAAAAACAATATATATATATATATATATATTGTACAGCTTTTGAACCAGGCAAAAACCGAACTGTTTTATTTTTAAGCTTAACCTAGTCGGTATTTGTCCGGTTCAAAATTGGTACCAGTACCAAAAAGAAAAAAATCTGTAAAAATCGTTTTCATTAAAATTCCTTACAATAAACAAAAATTTATCGAAATAAAAAAATGTTAACTTTCCCGTGAAAAAAAAAAAAAAAAATATTTCATTAATTTTCTTCGTCAAAAAATAAACATACAGTGAGTGTTTTTCTTTCATTATTTGTTTCTATTGACGCCGGTTTGCTTTGATTCGGCCTTTTCCGTCTGTTTATGTATTTCTGCGTTGGCAAAAGTCGGTTTTGTCTGGTTCAAAAGCTGTACAAGTACCAAGAAAATATTTACATTCATTTGAAAAGATAACTTAATGAAGGAATGTTATTCAAAAGGAAATCACTTTTACAATAAATCAAGCGGACATCTTTAAATCCGATTAGATGCATGTGTTACCCATTGGTCACAACTATCTATTCTACTTTGACTTCACTCGAAAATTCAGAAACTGTTACATATCTTTTAAAAGATTCTTCTGGCACAACTAAAAAATAAGTTTTTTTATTTCTATATCATTAATAGATGGGGTAGTTTGGTATGGTAGTTTTGTTTTACGGCATATCAACCCTTTTTGGGTTATTTAATGCCGAATCTGGTCATTATAGTGAAAGTTTTTATGCTTCAAGTTCTTTATATCTTCAAATGTTTAATCAGGGTTTTTGGTTTGGTAGTTTTTGTTTTACGGCATATCAACCCTTTTTGGGTTATTTAATGCCGAATCTGGTCTTGTTTTCTTCTCTTTTTTGTTTCTTTCCCCTTTTAATATCTGTTTCTATTTAACCCATAGTTGGGACCCTAACAGGTACTACCACTCCGGGTCAGGGTGGACCTGGGAGCAATGGTAATTAAGAGGAGGCTCCACATTCCTTAAAGTCCGTAATTATAGATGGGTATCAATATGTCCATTAATGTATGTTAGGGACAACCATTTTAATATGTCCATGTATGCATATGAATGCATATAAATGAATGAGGTTAGATGACCCTTTTTTAGGGTTCCAGTTTGGGAGGTGGGAGATTTTGGGAAGAACCAGTTTTATAGAAACATTTTAAAGAAAACAGTTTTAAGTAATATTCAAATGTGTGAGAAAGCGAGAGAAATGTTATATGGTATACAAACAAAATAAAGAGTACAAAAGCATAAGTCTACAAAACAGATATTTCATATATGTTTAAAAATGGAAGTCTACATAGATAGGAAAACAGAATAATTGCTCATATTTGAGTATCTTTGCAGAACAAGGGGAATTCATTAATTTAGATATCGAGGAAGCCCGAGTCGATGTGAATTATCCACGGGTCTGTAAATTCGTAATCAAAACTTCCTCACTCAATTACATAAATTACATTTCATTGAAAGTTATTAAGTAGAGTCAATCATCATTAGTTTTCATATTAGAAAGTTCAGTGAAAAATGTATGAAGTATTAAAATGGTTATGTTTATAAATTTGTTTTCAATCAGCAGACGACATTGAAAAGGTATTCAAGCAGTGTGTGCGTGTCGTATTTAGTGTGTGTATGCGTAAGACAGTGAAAGAGTTAATGCATTGTGTATGTGTGTGCGTTGATGTCAGTGTGGCTATGTGTGTGCGAGTTTAGAAAAGGCATTTTTCAGTTTTCCCAAGGCCCAACAGAGGGGCGATGGGAACTGGTGAAACGGCGATGTTAGCTCTCTCGTGGATTAGGGCTAAACATGTAGTTGAAGGAAAAAAATCTAGCCTTATATGGGGTCGAGGTGGCTACCAATAGTACAATTTCTATAAATTCAGAAAAATCTGCTGATTGGTTCAAAATATTATTTGTTTTTATTAGTTCTGGCAGATGTGTGTGCATAGAAACGAGTTTAAGCACTTTCATTTTGGGCACCGAAAGGTAAACTTTGCTGCTACATGTAGTTTCCTTAGGAAGCCAGCTTCCATCATTTTTATGGATGAATAAAAGATGACGTATGCCCTCATTCCAGAGAAGTTATCATAATTATTATATGAAAGTTTGCCTTCAGAAAGTACAACCTGCTAATCTACACATGCAAAGGCTTAATACTAACATATCCATCAACGATTAAAAAAAAAAAGAGATTAATCTGGTTTGGACATGTTTCCTGGCTACCAGACTCCAGCTATGTAAAGAAATATCAAAAAGATTTAATTCAAGAAAGATCAAGGCGGCGGCCACCAAAAATAAGCATCTCCTGGCAGCTGAAAAACTATAAGTGGTGGAATTTTGCTTTCAAGCATGTGGCGAAGCACTTCGAACGGGTTAAAAATACAAACAAATGCCACAGGTAAGTTTGAAAATAACTTTTATCGCCTACAGTTACTTTTATTTGTTGTATATTTGTTTTTTGAGCGTTTTTAGTCTGCTGAGCGTCGTAAAAGATACCCAAATATTAATATTTAATAGAAGATATAAGCATGTTAAGCTACCGTAAATATTGGTTATGAATAAAGTAATAAGGGGGGGGGGGGTCAGACATTTTATTTGAGGAATTAAGGTGCAGAACTGAACCGGAACGGACCAAAACAAATGTCATATCAAACAACCATCTTTTAATTTTATTTATCTTAGTTCCTTCCGGTACGTTATTCCCTCAAATAACAAAATGTCCGACCACTTATTACTCACAATCAATAATTACAGTAACTTAATTTATAACTTGCTATATTATTTTTTTATTATTATTTTAACACAAATACGTCACAAATGAGTAGCTAAACCAAATATTTATTTTTAATTAATTTCCTAACTGTAAAATAATTTATGTCGCCAATAGTAATGTTTACCTATTATTTTTATATAGATAGAAGTAAATAGATTTATTTATCCATTTAATTTACATACGTGTTTGTGGTGCAGCAGGCACAAAATGAAAGTACTTAAAATCGTCTGTGCACTGCACATGGCTCAGTGCATACTTCCTCCTGAATTAATAAAAACAAATAAATATATATATTTGGAACCTATCAGATGCGTCTCTGTGAATTTGCTTCTTTGATCCACTTTGAGGACATCAGGCGAGATTTTCATAAAAAACTAGTTGAGCCAAAATGCAGGACAGAGCTAACATCTATATTACACTCAGCTTCCCTCGCCCCTGTTAGGCTTGGGAAAGCTAAATTATTTTCTCAATTCTCACAGTAATACACATACGCACTCTGACAAAAAAAGGCAACACATCCACAGTGATTAACTTTTTCACACTGTCACATGTAAATTCATGCTCATCAAAAACAAATGAATAAACTTATTCATTTTAATACTCATAACATTTCTCACTGGACTTTCTCCAATGAAAACAAATGAACATTAACCGTTGTTAATAACTTTCAATCAAATGTAATTCTTGTAATTGAGTAGGGAAGTTTTGATTACGACCTTCCTTACCTGTGGATAATTCACAGCCCTTAAATGATCAACCCAATCTTCCTAATTACCTCAGGTAATGAATCCCCCTTGTTTTGCAAGAACCCTCAAAATATGAACAAACATTCTGTTTTACTATCTATGCAAAATTCTGTTTTTAAATATATATAAAATATCTCTTTTGTGAACTTACGCTCGTTTACCATATAACATTTCTCGCTCTTTCACACTCGTGTATTCCCTAAAACTGTTTTCCTAAATAGTAATCCCCAAAATTTGAGATCCCCTAAAAAAGGTGGTTCCCTAACAAAGGTTTACCAAATTTACAGACACGTAAATTTCATGGGCATGCTGAAAAAATAAAAATGAGAAAATATATTCTTCCTTAATTTCAACACTAACCCTAAGTCCGGGCTGGCAATACGAAAAAATGTATAATATACTAGTTCTAGAAAAAAGAAATGTCTGGTAAATTTGCCAGTATTCTATATCTCTATAAAGCCACCATTCGCCCTTGCATGGAGTATTGTTGCCACATCTGAGATGGTGCACCATCCACTAGTCTCTCCCTCTTGGACAGATACAAAAAAAAAAAGTCTCTAACCTAACAGGTCCCGCACTATCTACCAAAATCCAGCCCCTGTCCCATCACCACAATGTTACATCCCTGTGCTTTTTTTTTTGCTTTTTTCTAACGAGTCCCCACTTATCAAGGCCAAAATGCCATTCGAGGAAGAAGGTTAAATAGCTTGTGTCAGGTGGATAGTGAGACAAACACCTTGATTGAATCTGGGCAGAACTTGATTACCTAAGGGGACAGCTCAACAATAATTTGTTAACATTAGACTTGAAAACGACCATACTGTAGTTAGTTAGGAAGCAACCCCGTGGTATTTTGTGTTTCACGGATGGACAATTCTTGGAAAGAAACTCTTCTCATGGAAGCTCCGTCTAGCTCCAGAGGAAGAAAGAATTTTTTTACAGTGGTTGTAGCTCGACGAGTTTTTTGCGTGAATGTTTTACAGCGGATGGGGGGGGGTGCAAAGATTACAGCTCAGTTGAGCAACTACCATGAAAGTAACGAGTAGAGAAAGACTAGCAACGTCTCTTCCGTGAGAAAGAGGCTGTAGATTGCAAAGTCGATTATGTACTCTGCCAAGGAAGGAGAAAGTGTTCTGAGAGGCCCCTCCCCAGATGTGGCAACAGTACTCCATCTTAGGACGTACAGGTAGATCATTTCGTCAGGAGTGAGATCATTTCTGGAGCGGAAGTACTTCCACGGAATGGGCTTCAACTAACTTACTGCACTTGTAACTCCGACTAGCAGCAAAATCCCACACATTCACTGTAGAGGTCCATTCTAATAGCGGCTTTCTTTGGAATTCTCTCCCTGTTTCCCTGACTGTACCAACATGCAGAAATTTAAATGTAATGTGAACAAACATCTTGCTGCCCAACTCCCCACTTAGGTTGCCCCCTATAAATCTGACCCCTAATCATAGTAGTTCCTTACGTCTCAGTGACAATGTGCCCCCTTGTTTGAAGTGAATAAAAGTTTTTTAAAAAATTTAAAAAAATTAACACTTTCGGCTAAATCACCTACCTAAAAAATCTGAGATTCCACTTTTTTTTAGGCGATTACATGTGAATACCCTGAAAAACTTGGCGGAAAAAAAACAAAAAACAATTTTTATAATTTATAGTGGGAGATCAGTTTCGTATATAAATTTAACGTAAAATAATCTCCCATTTCCGGGCCATCATTCAAACTTTTTTAGGGCTTTTGAGTGATTTTTTTATCATTAACCCGAAGTATGAGAGGTGAAGTCGTAAAACCACACGTAATGGACTAAAAAAATACCCCTCCCAAAACACCCACAGAATTTATCTTCCATAGCAATTAATTTTGGTTAAATGCCCTAAAACGCTAGAATAGCCCGGAAACGGGCTCCTTTTACGCTAAATGGATATGCGAAACTGATCACACACTCTAAATTCCAAAATATTTTTTTCTTCTTTCCGCTAAGTTTTTCAGAGCGTTCACACGTAATCGCCCAAAAAAGTAGAAGATTTAGGGGTTTTAGCTGAGGGTGGTAATCTACAATAATACCTTTGGATTTGTTTTATAGTTTAAAAATTCTAAAAACACGGCTTAAAACCCTTTTTTAATTTTCAAACCACATTTTTTTTTTCGCAATATGAGTTCAGGGTAAAAACAAAAACACCGTTTATTATTCGACGGGCAAATAAACAGGTCGTTTAAAAAGCCGAATTGACAGCAACGAAACGAAAAAGGAATGAAAACTTAATTTTAAATTTTACATCATAAACATTAAATAAAACTAGTTTTAAGACAAAAACAAAAAAGGTGACCTTTTTACAAATATAAGTTAAATTTCGTTGTATAAAAGAAACAAATCAACGGCTATTTATTTATATTGTTGTTGCTTTTTTTTTACATCTAAAAGAAAAAGCAACAAAAAGACCCGCTAAAATTCTGTTTCTAACCGGTTTACAAGGGGCAAAAAGGGTGGGCCGTTCTATAAATGCCGTGACCAGATGTCAATACCACATGTGATAGGGGAAAAACATTGTTTAAATTTATAAGTTATGAATTTATCAGTTATAAATAAATATAAAACGCTTATCATTTCTGTTTAAAGCCAAATGGCTAATTCTATAAAATGAAAATTCGAGTACTCATTGATACCCGCGGTTTCGGAAGGTGTGGAAAATCTAGCCCGTTGAGCTAGGAATTACCATACTCTACAGTTCCATCATCAGAAAACAAATAATATATATATATATATATATATATATATATATATATTAAAGAGAGAAGTGCTTAGATTCAAAATTATTAGTTTCTTTGTTAATCTAACCTAGACAAATCCACAGTCCAAATGATCAAAGTATAATATCTGTTATCGGTCATAGAATAAGAAATCGATCTTATGTCTAACTTTTCTTTCATGGACAGGCAAGTAAATAGGAACTCAATATTGGTTATAAAAAAAATAATTAAAGAAAAAAAAACAGATATTGTATTAGATATACTATTTTCATTTCGTTTAGGGACACACAAAAACATAACACTTGACTTCGGTTTATAAACTTTTAATTCTAGCCAGAAAATAATTTCGAATTGACAGTTTAAAGGCTTCAAAATCACTTCCGAATTTCCAACGGCCACAAAGAAATCACAGTGGCGACCATTTTTTTTTTAATAATAATGAAAATAAATTTTTTAAATCTCTGACACGATGTTTATGTGGTAGACTTGAGCACCCGAATATGGTTTTTAAGCCTTGAATATAGATAGAAAGTAATTCTGTCTAGTAGACGAATGTCAAGTATTATGATTTATGTGTGCTCTTAAACAAAAGATGGTGCTTCTACAGAATTTGAACCGAACTGACTTTTGCCGAATTAAACTTAAAACTTAAGTTAGGGTTATTTAAAAAAAAAAAAAAAAAAAAAAAAAAAAAAAAAAAAAACGATATAATATATATATATATATATATATATATATACTTGACTTGTGGCAAGTGAAACGTTTGTGTTGCATCCCTGGAGGAATTTGTTATAAATTTACCCTGAAGGATTCCTTCGGTGGAATGAAACCAAACTTGTCTGTGTAGCTCACTTGCCATAAGTATATTTCTATACTACTAAGCTCTTCTAGGATACTGAGCACTGTTGATTGAAGGGTAAATATTGAAACAATAATATATTAAGTATATATGAAAGAGAGACACACACAAACAAACAAACCTCTCCAAATTGGAACAAAACCGAATTAAGACGTCAGATATTGGATAAACAGAGGGCTCGATATCATATTAGATAGAGTTATGTGAATAGTAAACGCTAACAAAATGTACTTCGCTTTAACACACACTAATATATATATATATATATATATATATATATTAGTACGTATATTTATTAAAGTTCAAATTCCTGCTCATTCAATCCACACACAAAGATTTGTTTGTGAATTAAAAATGTGACTCAAAGCCTAGTAGTTCGTAACAAATACATACAAAGAGAAATAGTCATTTTACTTAATTGTAAATAATAGGACGACGTGAATACTCTTTGCATTGTATTTGTAATTACAAACAAAAAAGACAGAACGGGCACTTGCATGGCGACCGAGTTTACCACATATATTCGTAGATATAAAATAAGATAACATTTTAACCAGTAACCACTATATCAAATGTTTAAAAGCTTTCTTTTAAATAACAAAGTAATTATATTTATATAAATCATTTTATATATCTCTTAAATATCCTATTTTATATCTACGAATATATATATATATATAAATGTGTGTATGTATCGAATACGTTTAAAAGCTATGGGTACTTTTACAGAATTTGAACCGAACTGTTTTGTTTTTTTAACCTTAACCTAAGTTTTTGGTTCAGTTCAAATTCCGTAGAAGCACCAAATATTAAATATATATATATATATATATATATATATATATATATATATATAATTTAGTTTAAATATATAATGTTTAAATAAAATAATTTATATTATTAGCTCTTGTAGAAACTACGATTGAGCACTTTCTCCTAACTTGTGATATATGCTATATATACCCAAGTATAAATAAACAAAAAAGAAAACACCATTGTAATGTTTCGATGAAAAAAAAACGGGCATTTTCTTATAAATATATAAGTAAGCACTAGATTATTATTATTTTTTTTAGAAGTGAACTTTAAAAGTAAAAAAACAACAACAAAACGCGCGTCTTTCCTTAAAACAAAGAAAATACTGACGAATATTAATTTATAATATAAAAAAACTGGCGATTGTTTTTACACACAAATAAAGTCCGTTTAAAATAGATATTCGTGCGTGTTTCTTTTCGTGTGTGTTTTATACTTACTTTAAATGATAGGACGATAATACGGAGAAAGTA
Source organism: Sepiola atlantica (assembly GCA_963556195.1). NCBI lineage: Eukaryota > Metazoa > Mollusca > Cephalopoda > Sepiida > Sepiolidae > Sepiola > Sepiola atlantica. The sequence goes on along the minus strand of OY744552.1, from coordinate 22,837,695 downwards.
GTTATGGAATCCGGGCGAAGAAGCGGGTAGTATCCAGTTCGTTGTTGGTGGAGAGTGGATAATAAAGTTGGGTTGGGAAAAAAATCTCGTCTGAAAGGCAGGAAGGGGGGACCCCAGGGTGTGGGGGGTAGAGACGAAGGTCGAGGTCGAACTTGGCACGGCCAAGTTAAAGGTTGAATAAGGGAGATAACTCACAAAGAAACAGAAAAGAGGAACTGCAGAGTTAGCAGGAAATGGTGTCCATGTGCGGTGAACACCCCACCTGTTCGCCTAAAGTGACTTTTTGAGGCAAAAATGGGGTATATGTTACGACGCTCAGCAGAGGCGCGAACGGGGTCCAAAAAAAGAACGAGAAAGAGTTTAAAAACATAAATTTGCAACAAGTAAAGTTGACTTATGTCTAGAATAGACATTTTTCTACTTACCTATGTAATTTGTTTGTATTTTTACGTAGTATAAATGGCTTTTTATTAGATGTTAAAAAAAAAATTCTTGTTTTTTAAAACATCTAGTTTCTCAAAGAAAAATAGCGGCCAGTCCCTCTATATTATTACGTAGAGCGGCCATTTTGAATTCTTCGAAAACCGTCTGTTGAACTTAAATTTCTAATAAATAGCACTTCAAATGGGTTTAAAATACAAACAAATAGCACATGCAAGTTTGAAACTAACTTTTACAGCTTACAGTTACTTTTATTTGTTGTATATTTGTTTTTTTAGCGTTTTTACTCTGCTGAGTCTCGTAAAAGATGCCCCAAAAATGTCTTACTCTATTAATTATTACTAGCGGGGACCCGTAGAAATTCCACGGTGCTTTCATCACCAATCTGTATAATTTACTCTTAATAATATTCCTTTTGAAATAATAATAAATGTCTGTCAGGGTCAATACTATAAAGAAAAAAATGACTTTCTTCGGTGCTTCTGCAGTATTGTGTACATATGAAATATTTTCGTCTTTAATTTAAATGAGTGACTTGAAAGGGGGTATAATTCAAACTTTTCTGTCAAATCTGATTTATTATTTTCACACAGATCGCAGAATTGTACCCAGTATAAAACTTTTGGCACTTCTACAGAATAGGTACAGGCCGAAATTTATCTGTTTTCATTTTAGAAGAGCTTCAATAGTGTAAGGGGCCGACAACTCTCTTTTTAGTACATAATTTCTAATTTCTCCGAAAATGTACGTGAATGCCCTGAATATGAGCGATTTATTTCTGAATTCTATCCCGTTTAAAAAACAGAAACAAGAAAGAAAAAAAAAAACAAGAGAAAAATTAATTTTTTAAACCGTAAAAAAAAAAAAATCAAAAATGTGTTAAACCAAACACGATGACTGTTCGTTTAGAAATAAAAAAAATATACTGTTGATTTTCAGAAATTTTCTTTTCTTCAATAAATGTTCTATTAATATATTGTTGATTTTCACAAATTTTAATTTCTTCGATAAACGTTCTATTAATTAATTGAATTTGCATTATTTCTTATTTTAAAAAAAAAATCATATTTTCCATTTTCGGAGAAATTACGTACTTAAAAGGGGGAAAAAAAGAGTTGTCGGCTCCTTACACTACTGAAGCCTTTCTAAAATGAAAACAAATTTCGGCTCGACCCTATTCTGCAGAAGTGCTAAAAATTTCACATGTTTTGTTCATTTAAGCTTTACTTCATTTCAGTTACGTACTTTTTTATTTATTGAAACTGGTTTATTTATTATTTTTCGTTTAAAGTTAACTTCATTTAAATTACATATTTTCTTAAAACTTGTTTATTTATCTTTTGATGTTTAATTTAATAAATCTATTTAATTTAACGTATCGTCTGAATTTTTAATTAATTTTAACGTATCATCTTAATTCTTATTCGATTTTAACGTATCATCTGAATTTGTATTTAATTTTAACGTATCATCTGAATTTTTTATTTGATTTTAACGTATCGTCTGAATTTTTATTTGATTTTAACGTATCATCTGAATTTGTATTTAATTTTAACGTATCATCTGAATTTTTATTTGATTTTAACGTATCGTCTGAATTAAAAAGTCAGTGCCGAACAGCACCAAGTGTTGTGTGTGCATGCAAGTCGTGTATTAAAATTGGTAATTGCCAACTTCCATTTTTGGTGAAATCAGATTTGACAAAGAAGTTTGAATTATCTCCCCCTTTCAAGTCATTCTTTTAAATTAAAGATGAAATATTTCATATGTACACGATACTGCAGAAGCACCATTTCTTCTTTCGCAAAAACAAAACTAGGAAAACATTAAGATTAAGGGTTGGTTATGATTTTTCAAAAAGGGCAATATAAAATTGTGTATAGGCGATTTTTTTTAAAAGATTATGATATGCTGAACGTTTTGGAGTTAAAATCAAGTTAGTATTACATTAATAGGAAGAGGGAAAAAAACACATTTTAACACTTTTTAAATTAGGGCGGCATATTGAAAATAAGCCGATGGGGTATCTTTCAGAATGATCAGCACGCTGAAAACGCTCAAAAAAACAAATATACAACAAATAAAAGTAACTGTCGTCGATAAAAGTTAATTTAAAACTGACCTGTGATATTTGTTTGTATTTTTAAACCGTTCCAACTGCTATTTAGTAGAAATCAATAGTTTTATCACGCGAACTTGCAAAAAAAAGAAAAATGGCGCTTGCTCGTAAGAAAAAAAACGAGTAAAAAATGAACAAGAAATTTTTTTTTACATCTAATAAAACCCCATTTATAGTACGTAAAAATACAAACAAATATCATAGGTAAGTAGACAAATATCTCTTCTCGACGTAGGTTAAACTCACTTGTTGCATATTTATTTTTATAACCCCGTTCTCGTTAGTTTTTTGGACCCCGTCCGCGACTGTACTGATCATTCTGAAAGATACCCAGCCGATGTACTATCAAATATGGCGTCATCTTGGAAATATGTCGATAATACTAGTATATTTACTCTTTTAAAAGGTGGGGGGGGGTCAGATTTCATGCATAATACTAAATAGATTTTAACCCCAAAACGTTCAGCATGTCATAATCTAAAAAAAAATTTGTATCGCCTATACACAATTTTATATTGTCCTTTTCGAAAAATCTTCACCCGCCTCTAATCTTAACGTTTACCTAAAACGAATATGTCTCTTCTTTATTTATTGAAAATTGGGTGCTTATGCATATCAGCCCTGACATTGAAATATTTAAAGAATGTATAAACTTTATTATGTACTTACGTGTTAGCTGAAAATAAGATTGTGCAGAAAAAATTACGCAAATTCATCCAGTAGTTATTTAATTATAAGAAAAAGAAAGAAAATGAGTTTACATACATTTTGACATTTTTGTAAACAATGGAGACCCCAAACCCCGAAATCGTGAAAATGAGTTATCGTCCTTGACCACTGGAAAATCTAAGATACAAAATGGTGGAAATATCTACCGAGAGATAAAATCGTTAAAATCGTTTTTCATTTATAATTAAATAACTACTGGATGAATTTGCGTACTTTTTTCTGTGCAATCTTATTTTCAGCTAACACGTAAGTACATAATAAAGTTTATACATTCTTTAAATATTTCAATGTCAGGGCTGATATGCATAAGCACCTAAAATTGTAGCATTTTATTTTAAAACTAAATATTTGCTGTCTTCTTACCGTAAAAATAATTAACAGTTAAATATTTTTCAAATCAATGAAACGAATGTCATTTTTTTTTTAAATGTATTCGATTTTGGAACAATTCATTTTAAAATGAGTAAAGTCGGATTTTTTTGATTTTTTTTTTACCTTAGTGACATCAGATTAATTACCAATCACCATCTTTGGTGATCCTGATTTCTTTTAACGTGTGTGAAAGGTGATAATGTACGTACGGACACGAAACGCCTCATCGTATTATATAGATTTATTAAAATCGTTAATAATTATATTTTTAAGGTTAAATGTTACTATTAGCAACAAATTATTTTAAAGGAAATACAACTGGGAAATTAGTTTAAAACAATTTATTTTGGTTTACCTATTAATTTGTGACGTATTTGCATTAAAAATTAATATGAAATAGAAGCTATAAGCATTTTAAGTTCTGTAAGTATTGGTTGTGAGTAAAGTGATAACGTGCCAAACATCTTGTTTACTGACAGGAAGTAAGGTAACAAACCCCTTATTACTTTACTCACAATCAATAATTATGGAACTTAAAATGCTTATAAGTTCTATAAATTTATTTCTTCTTTTAAGCGCAAATACGTCACAAATGAGTATTGATTTACTCCTCTCCAGGAGTTAGGCACAAGGCCAGTTTTTATCTTACTCCCACAAGTAAGATGTGACCCAAGGTCGGGTCGGGAAAGTGGGGTTTAAAAATTGCCTGGGCAGCCCCGTCGGCATTCCCCGGTAGGGGCGCCTCAGGCAGTAAGCAATAAACTTACTCCTCCCCAAAGAGGAGAGGCGAAGCCTGGGAGGGTGAACCTCCTAGAACTGCACTGGACAGACCCATAGACCGGCGTAAATCAAGCCCCGAAGGCCAAGACGATACCAGTCTGTGGGGTGCAGTATCCATCGGAACAGATACAGTGGAAATCCTCTATAGTGGACTTTCTCTATAATGAAAACTCCTTTATAGTGGACTTTTTCCTTTCTTTTTATAAAAATTCTAACGACTATGTTCGTTCCAAAAAAAAACAAAAAAAAACAACATTCTTTTCTGCACATCTAAAAAACAAGAATAGGTTTAAGGCTCTAAAGATGCATACTAGAATTGTCTGCAAGGACCCGTGGTGTAGCAGATAAAGTATTAAGTGAAAATTCTGTTCTAAGTGACACTCTTCTACAATTGCGAATTACTTAGGACTTCTGCCCGGTCATGGCTGGCGGAATGAGAGCATGTTACCCCTGTCGATTAAATAAAGAGTTCCGTTCGAAGTTCCGTGCGGGTTCCCGAGTTCGATAGAGAGATTCCCGAGTTCTACACGATACACCTGTGAAAATAACACTCAAGATGAGAACAGTAGTCTGAATAATCAAAAACATTTTAGGAGTATTGATTTACTCCTCTCCAGGAGTTAGGCACAAGGCCAGTTTTTATCTTACTCCAACAAGTAAGATGTGACCCAAGGTCGGGTCGGGAAAGTGGGGTTTGAAAAGCCAGCGCCCGAGAGGTGAGCACTCTGGCCATTAAAAATTGCCTGGGCAGCCCCGTCGGCATTCCCCGGTAGGGGCGCCTTAGGCAGTAAGCAATAAACTTACTCCTCCCCAAAGGGGGGAGGCGAAGCCTGGGATGGTCGACCTCCTAGAACTGCACAGGACAGACCCATAGACCGGCGTAAATCAAGCCCCGAAGGCCAAGACAATACCAGTCTATGGGATGCAGTATCCATCGGAACAGATACTACACTTTGATCTTAGCCAAAAGGCCAAGATTCTACTCTTCTATAGTGACCAAAATATTGGTCACTATAGAGAAGTTCTACTGTATATTTCCATTAAAATAAATTCCATCGCCAATAATAACGTTTAACATTTTTAAATACTACTGGAATTGAATGAGACAAATAAAAAAACGAATTGCATACTCTTTTCGAGGACATTCATCAGATAATTGAGAACAGAACTTCAGCTCAGGGAGGGGGGGGGAGCGGGTCGGTTGTTCTGTTGTGTCAACACATGCATAGATAAGCAGTTTATACTGAAGTACTTGCGTGAGACGCATCTTCAAGACTGTATCCATTTGCAAGGAGGTTTCGCCATCATTCCACATAAAGTGTCTGGTATTTCCAGATGGTCACCCATCTGGTACTGACCAGGCTCTACATCGCTTAACTTCGATGATCTAATAAGAACCGGTGTGTCAACGTGATTATAACATGAATGAAGAACCGCATGTCCCTATTTACCTGCCCCCCCCCCCCACAAGGGCAGAGTTAGATACAAAGTCAGTTTTTTACCGTGGGGAAAATTTAGCTTCCCAAAATGTTTAAGAGAACGGATCGCCACTGTTCTCTCTCTTTGGCCACGAGAAGGCACAGCTGCCTAACTCATCCACATCACTCAGTTAGACCACCCAACTCCTCTCTTGGGACGTAAACCAACCCCATTGTTAGCGACGGGCTATCGGCATCAACAGGAAGACTTCATTATTCAAGATAGTGACCTATCACACTTGGACTTACTCCCAATTCCATTCGACACACAAGCTTACTATTAGATAGTGAAGAGAGGTGCCGGAGGGAGGGAGGCCTAAAAGTGGGGGTGCAGCTAAAAGCGGAAGTTAAGAAAATCACGTCACTTCCACAGGATAGGGTTCTACCGATCAGACGTGAAAAACGCAGCAGTCCCTGCCAGATCGAAACGGAAGCAGAGATGGTGGGCACATGTGGCTAAAAGTTGGCCTGTCTAAATATGTAAGAGATACCTCTCCCTCCAATTCATTCCTTCTAAATCTCTCTCTCTTTCTCTCTCTCTCTCTCTCTCTCTCTCTCGTACACACGCATTTGATATCTGTCCTTGTTCTGTGATAAATAAAACTCTTTTAAAGTATCTTTTTCAACAATATAAAAATTATATTTCTGTAAAAATTAAATTGAAATGTCTGCTTCTATAGCAGCAACAGACATACTCTTTGAAGTTTATTGATATATTAGATTGGTGATTCCCAATGTGGCGGGCATGTCCCACCGGTGGGGCATAGAAATAATTTGACGGGGCATGCGTAGGTTGTGCACCCTTCGACTAACTATATCAACAGCATAAGGCGACAATGCGAAAATTAATTATCAACATTGAATTGTTTTCTAGTGAGTCTGAGTGAGATGGTGATCATTGTATAGGGCCTTGTTATTTAAAACAGAAGCCAGCGGCGCAAGCATCGACGAAACCTGGGTTACAACAGAGGGTGCATGGGTGTATAAGGTTTATGTACCCGCAACGGTAAGCAGTATACAACATTACTTCCAAACAATAACAATATGAACTCTTCTCTGTTCCTTACAAATAGGACATTTATTCTACATATTATGGACTCTAGAACCTTTTTCCTCGTTTAGAGTCATAGAGTTATCCTCGGGAGGTGACGGTGGTTAAGTGGATATCGACACGGACTGAAGACCTGGGTGTTCCAAGTTCGAATCCAGTCGGTTCCACATTACCACTTTCACTTAGGAATGTTGGCAACCTTCTTGTGGTCCTTCCCGTAAGTACCCGATGTCTTTCCAGAAAGATTTCTAACTAGAAAAACATCAGGGAAACTAATGCCAACACCAGAATCATCTGATTCACACGAAAGAAGAAGAGTTATCCTCTATAACTAACACCTTGTCTATTATTGAACGAAGATGGCCAATAAAGTTGATATAAATGTTAGAATAGGACTTTATCTCTAATTCTACAAAAGCACTCTGGGTTGGGACAAAAATTAAAATTACCTCAGTCTAGAAGGATTTCTCCTTCACTGATTGAGGACAGAACAGATGTTGTATCAAAACAGATACTACACTTTGAATTATTTATTTGAAAATAATATAAAAATACGATTTAAATTTTGAAAAAATAAATCACAAGGTCATCAAAGTGTGAGAAGTGTGTGTGTGGGGGGATCGTTGGTTATCCTCTGCCCATCCTTCCTTAAGCTAGAATCATTGCAGTCACCACAATACCACATTTACTCTAGGAACATTCCTACTTTATATATCCTCAATGTGTTGAAAATTTAATTTTCTTTATAAATATATATATGTACAATTTCATTGGAAGTTGGGTGTGGGACAACAACAAAAAAAACGGTTAGTAAGACCCTACAAACCCTTTCTAAAGAATAGACTGACCACTTTGACCTTAGCCAAAAGGCCAAGAAACCCTAACCTTTTACAGCCAGCCAATAGCATGATATTACCGTTTTCATTCTTATTTATTTTTTATATTTTATGATATTAAATTTTTTAGGTGGGGCTAAATGATGTAAAGGAGCTTATATTCACATGGACTGTAATACAAACTCCTATAAAATTTTGTAGCAATACGGTCGTTAAACAAAAGGAAAACAAAGCCTTTCTATAAATAACAACGCTATATTTATTTGAGTGACCTACACCGTTGGGTGTAGGTTGCTGAAAGTTAAGACAGTGTAAAAAAGGAATTAAAGTAAGAAAGTTCAACTGACTGCCGCTTTTCTTCAAGCTGCATGTCGTCCAGTAGCGAATGGCCTTGCTCGACTGTCCAGTGGACAAAGGCAGGAGAAAGGACGTCTTTTGGACTGTAATACAAACTCCTATAAAATTTTGTAACAATACGGTCGTTAAACAAAAGGAAAACAAAGCCTTTCTATAAATAACAACGCTATATTTATTTGAGTGACCTACACCGTTGGGTGTAGGTTGCCGAAAGTTAAGACAGTGTAGAAAAGGAATTAAAGTAAGAAAGTTCAACTGACTGCCGCTTTTCTTCAAGCTGCATGTCGTCCAGTAGCGAATGGCCTTGCTCGACTGTCCAGTGGACAAAGGCAGGAGAAAGGACGTCTTTTGGACTGTAATACAAACTCCTATAAAATTTTGTAACAATACGGTCGTTAAACAAAAGGAAAACAAAGCCTTTCTATAAATAACAACGCTATATTTATTTGAGTGACCTACACCGTTGGGTGTAGGTTGCCGAAAGTTAAGACAGTGTAGAAAAGGAATTAAAGTAAGAAAGTTCAACTGACTGCCGCTTTTCTTCAAGCTGCATGTCGTCCAGTAGCGAATGGCCTTGCTCGACTGTCCAGTGGACAAAGGCAGGAGAAAGGACGTCTTTTGGACTGTAATACAAACTCCTATAAAATTTTGTAACAATACGGTCGTTAAACAAAAGGAAAACAAAGCCTTTCTATAAATAACAACGCTATATTTATTTGAGTGACCTACACCGTTGGGTGTAGGTTGCCGAAAGTTAAGACAGTGTAGAAAAGGAATTAAAGTAAGAAAGTTCAACTGACTGCCGCTTTTCTTCAAGCTGCATGTCGTCCAGTAGCGAATGGCCTTGCTCGACTGTCCAGTGGACAAAGGCAGGAGAAAGGACGTCTTTTGGACTGTAATACAAACTCCTATAAAATTTTGTAACAATACGGTCGTTAAACAAAAGGAAAACAAAGCCTTTCTATAAATAACAACGCTATATTTATTTGAGTGACCTACACCGTTGGGTGTAGGTTGCCGAAAGTTAAGACAGTGTAGAAAAGGAATTAAAGTAAGAAAGTTCAACTGACTGCCGCTTTTCTTCAAGCTGCATGTCGTCCAGTAGCGAATGGCCTTGCTCGACTGTCCAGTGGACAAAGGCAGGAGAAAGGACGTCTTTTGGACTGTAATACAAACTCCTATAAAATTTTGTAACAATACGGTCGTTAAACAAAAGGAAAACAAAGCCTTTCTATAAATAACAACGCTATATTTATTTGAGTGACCTACACCGTTGGGTGTAGGTTGCTGAAAGTTAAGACAGTGTAAAAAAGGAATTAAAGTAAGAAAGTTCAACTGACTGCCGCTTTTCTTCAAGCTGCATGTCGTCCAGTAGCGAATGGCCTTGCTCGACTGTCCAGTGGACAAAGGCAGGAGAAAGGACGTCTTTTGGACTGTAATACAAACTCCTATAAAATTTTGTAACAATACGGTCGTTAAACAAAAGGAAAACAAAGCCTTTCTATAAATAACAACGCTATATTTATTTGAGTGACCTACACCGTTGGGTGTAGGTTGCCGAAAGTTAAGACAGTGTAGAAAAGGAATTAAAGTAAGAAAGTTCAACTGACTGCCGCTTTTCTTCAAGCTGCATGTCGTCCAGTAGCGAATGGCCTTGCTCGACTGTCCAGTGGACAAAGGCAGGAGAAAGGACGTCTTTTGGACTGTAATACAAACTCCTATAAAATTTTGTAACAATACGGTCGTTAAACAAAAGGAAAACAAAGCCTTTCTATAAATAACAACGCTATATTTATTTGAGTGACCTACACCGTTGGGTGTAGGTTGCTGAAAGTTAAGACAGTGTAGAAAAGGAATTACAGTAAGAAAGTTCAACTGGCTGCCGCTTTTCTTCAAGCTGCATGTCGTCCAGTAGCGAATGGCCTTGCTCGACTGTCCAGTGGACAAAGGAAGGAGAAAGGACGTCTTTCTTCGTTGATGTTGGGAAGCTCTCTTGTAACACTATCGTAACACGGGGGTGTGTCTTGGTGTGTCTGCACAGTTTGGACGTCTCTGGAAAGAACCTTATCGTCCTTGGCACGGATCTACCAGCTCCTGGGGGTACGACAGTCACATTCCCTGGTTCAAACAGTAGTTGACCATTGTTTTTGTCTTGTTTGGGCCCATGTTATCTAAGATTCCTAAACGCAATGGCCTTATCCTGTCCAAATGGATAATACCGCCATTGGATGGCGTCATTAATTCTCTCCAACTAGAAGTCTGGGTTTTAAATTAATTTTAAGTTTATTTTCAAAATAAATACTTAAAGGTTTTTTAATTTAATTAATGTCCATGATTCAGTTTTATCAGAGTATAAACTCCTATAATATTTTGTGTAATAAAATGGCCGTCAAACGAAAGGAAAACAAAGCCCTTTTATAAACACCAACGATATGTATTTATTTGAGTGACCTACACTGTTGCGTGTAGGTTGACGAAAGTTAAAAGAGTGTCACAGTGAAGAAAGGAAGAAAGGGTCGGCCACCAAAGTTCTTCAAGTGGGGGATAGCCTTGCTCAGGGTCAAGCTGACCGGGGCGAAAGAGAGGAGACATCTTTCTTCATTGGTGTCGGGAAGCTCTCTGGGGCTGCTGTCTAAATCGCAAGGGGTCTGGAAATAGTTCTCGAAAGGTCCAGTAAAAATTAATACGCCTTGGAGTTAGATTGGTTTTCATGTGACCAAACCACCTTGCAGAGGCTGATCTCCTCCAGAGGAAATAAATGTCAGTGTTTAAAACTGTTACATGGGGTCCAGAGATGTACTCAGTATTGATTGAGTGGTGGCATATCCCTGATAATAAATAAGGACAGCTGTATTCGCTTGCTCCAAGCTCTGAACCCCTTATTAACATTTCTATTCCTATTTATATCATGTCATGCTATTAAAAAAATAAAGTAAAACATTGTATTTTTATCGATGTGAGGAGATTTAGCTGACGCTTGAGTAGCGTCCCCCTTATTTAAATGTTCAAATACAAGCTTTGGGAGTCACCACTTTCGGGGAAACGATAATGCGTTTGACGCTTGGCAGCGCCGCTTCTTTATTTATATGTTTAAATACAAGCATCGGGGTCACAACTTTCAGGTGAATGATAATGTGTTTGATGCTTGACAGCGTCACTCCATTATTTATATGTTTAAATACAAGCATCGGGGTCACAACTTTCAGGTGAATGATAATGTGTTTGATGCTTGACAGCGTCACTCCATTATTTATATGTTTAAATACAAGCATCGGGGTCACAACTTTCGGGGGAATGATAATGTGTTTGATGCTTGACAGCGTCACTCCATTATTTATATGTTTAAATACAAGCATTCACATATGAAACAACGTAACAACACAGAAACAATAAAGCAAGCAAAGACATTTATTCTTTGCGAACCTGACAATGTTCGTTTTAAAATTGTGTCCATGAGAATATGTACACCAAAGTCTGAGAAGAATGTGTGTGTGTGATGGAAATAGTGTTATTTTTTGCCATTTTTTGTGAAGGTGAAAGATTGTACTATCTGTAAAAACCTTGGTAGAGTGGTTATAATGTTGTTTTTTTTGCAGCATCGTCGCAGACAAACACATATTCACTATCAAAAAGTGTTTTGGGTATGTGAACTTGTCTCGATGCTTGTCGTGTAAGGGTTAAATGTAATTTTGACATTCTTCCTTTTACGCCCTGTACAAATGTAGTCTTAGGCTGTACATCATTTTTTTTTTTAACAAAGTTCACCACAAACAAGGCATGCTGCCACTGTAGACGTAAGGAGTTACTGAGAATTAGAGTGAAACTTTTAGGGGTCATCCTAAATTGGGGGCTGTGCAGCGAGATGCTTGTTCACATTAGTTTTAAATTTCCGAATGTTGGTACAGTCAGGGAAACAGGGAGCAGGGAGGGAGTTCCAAAGGCCGGCAACACGCGGAAAGAATATATTGAAGGAGAATGCTCTCCGGCATCTGGGGATCTCCACAGTGAATGGATGGGACTTAGCTGATTGTCGCGTTGGTCGAGTGTATTTACTTCGAGGGGGCACTAGAGCAGCAAGCTCATCGGAGAGGATTGTAGGTTTGTTTCACTTAGTGCTCGGATATCCAGGGAGTTTACTATGAGAAAGGTTTCTACGTCATTGATGTTGATTCTAAGCCCCTGGATATTTGTGAATGTTAGCCTCAAGGGTGGAGGCAAAGATGTTTTTTGGTGGGTGTCTGGTTTAGGTTTGTTTCTTTTTCTTTGTACTGTCATTTTGGTTTTTGATAGAATGGGGAGGCCAAGTGGGTGCTTGTTTGGTGCCAATAAACTCACACAACTAGACTATTAGTCGAGACTTTATCCATGGGGGTTGTGGCCTCAGGAAAGCCCATCGGGAATAACTATAGGGTCTCTTCCCATGCGTGACATGGCACGTACAGCTACCCACGATATTATACAACTATTGATGGAGCAGCCGTTCTTAGCGCTACCTAAGAGTTAATGCTCCTGCACTACCAGTCAGAAGAAGAAGCCAAACAAGCTGTCTAACCTGTACCCTCAATCTGTCAGAACAAGAGCGACCCAGATTAATCATGTGAGACTTAGTGACGAAAAAACTTTGTGTAGATAGAGAGAAAGAGAGATGGCGTTCATGGTCCTAGTCAGGAAACAAGGCCAAGCACTGTATGCCTTTGAGGTGACCTCTGCGCCTGGCTAACAGACAGAGAAGGAGTGCAAAGGCTGGACGATAGGCAGAGCCCATTGTCAAAATATTGTCCGGGCAAAGATAACGTATCAAATACAGTATACAACCTAAGTCCTATTTGATGATGTTTCTAGTTGATAATAGGACCAAAGGCAAATTATCAACCCAGTTGGTTGTGTTGGGTAACATTGCAAGAGATGCTTTCAAATATCTGGGAAATCGCTCTACTAGGCCGTTGGAGCAGGGATGGTATGCAGTCGTTCGTATATGCTTGGTGCCTAGAAAGAAGTTGAATTTGGTGAAAAACTTTTACTGGAACTGTGTGCCCCTGTCACTCATGATGACTGCGGGTACATTATATGTGGCTATCTACTCTTTCAAGATAGTTTTTTTCTACTGCATCTGCAGAAATGAGCCTTTAATGGGATTGCAGTAGGGCAACAGGAAAATCAATCAATGATCGTTAGCAAATAGTAGTAGTTCTGGCAAAGTGGTAGGAGTCCAACAATGTTTATGTGCAGATGAGAGAACCTGGCGTCAGAGTTGCTAAATGTCCCAATGGTGGACTTGGTGCGTCGATGAATTTTTTAACGTTGGCAGTTTATTCAGTTGCCAGCTAAAATTCCCACAACTACTACCTTCAAATTCCCTTCTCACAATTACTACAAAAATGTCTACATGTTAACATGTTTAATTGATTTGTTAGAAAAATGTACTGTCTTTTCCAACATTTATGACGAGACATTACTCTAGCTAGTATTCATTATTTGATTAATAAAAAGTGTTAACTAGTTGACTGTTTTATATGTTACGTAATATTTAAAATTAATTTTTGTTTACAACAGAAATATTGTGACAAGGAGTGCTAATTGGGAAAGGTCGTTAGAAAGAGAGAGAGAGGTCAAAAGAATGAGAGAGATTAGGAAGAGAGAGAGAGAAAAAAAGAATGGAAAGGAAAGAGAGAGAGATGCATGGGGAAAGAGTAATCCGTGGGGAGAGAGGGGAGAGGGAGGAGAGAGAGAGGAAGTGGAAATAAGGGAAAAGAGAGATAATGGGAAAAGAGAATAAAAAGGAAAAAAGAGATAAGTGAAAGAGAGAGAGGGGGGGAAGAAATTAAATTAGAGACTAGACAAAATATGCGGAAATAAATTCACGAAAGAAAAAGAGAGAAGAGATTAATTTTTTTAAAAACCCAAACTTGTTCAAATCGATTTAAAAGAAACACGAAATGTTGAAACACATGAAGCAAATCAAATAAAACGAACAAATCCATTCGGCAAATGAGGCAACTAAAATGACATTTCAAACTTAAGTGTGACAGACAAACGAAAATGCTATTTCAAAATTAAGCTTGATAGACCTGTGAAAATGCTATTTCAAACTGAAAAGAGACAGATCGTCCGGTAGACAAAGCCTCTCGTTTTAGATGTAAGGGTACACCTAACATTCAAACTTGTTCGAATCAATAAATACGATTAAATACAAACAATGAATCTTGAAACACGTGAAGCAAAATATATTTTTTCAATTTTAAATGAAAAAAATACATAAATAAAAAATAAAATAAATAAAAATTTAAAATAATTTCAAAATAAAAAATAAAATAAAATTTTAAAAAATAAAAAAATTAAAATTAATAAATAATAATAAATAAATAAACAAATAAAAAATAAAAATATAATAAATAAAAATGTAAAAAATTAAAAAAATAAAATAAAAAATAAAAAAATAAAAAATAAATAAATGTCCTCTACTCACATTTTGAAGCATCTGTTCGGCATTTATAAGGCGCGCTCGCTTATCATCGAGACAATATTCCAGCTCTCGGATTTTCTCGTCTTGAGCTTCCAGCTGATCCCGGAGGATGCTAATCTGCAGTTGCAGGCCATGCTTGTCCGATTCCAATCGCAGCACCTTCTCTTCGAGCGATTCGCCCGTTGTGCTATGCTGAAAAGATACACAAAAGAAAGATGAATTTGATACGAAATGTAATGTTATTGAACACAAACTTTAAATGCTTATTTATATCTGCCTCCGTGGATTATCGAGGCAGACAATATAACTATTATCATTTTTCAAAGTTTATTTTCCAAACGGTTCATCGCCAGATCGATGGAATGAAGCGACTGCCCAATTCTAGAACCATCGAAAATGATGTGAAAAACTCTGAACTTGTAAATTATCTGAAAAACGTAATTTTTTTTTATTTTTTTTTATTTACTCCTCCCGGAGTTAGGCACAAGGCCAGTTTTATCTTACTCCCACAGGTAAGATGTGACCCAAGATCGGGTCGAGAAAGTGGGGTTAAAAGCCAGCGCTCGAGAGGTGAGCACTCTGGCCATTTAAAAATTGCCTGGGCAGCCCCGTCGGCATTCCCTGGTAGGGGCGCCTCAGACAGTAAGCAATAAACTTACTCCTCCCCAAAGAGGGGAGGCGAAGCCTGGGAGGGTGGACCTCCTAGAACTGCACAGGACAGGCGTGCAGTATCCATCGGAACAGATACTACACTTTGATCTTAGCCAAAAGGACGAGTTTTTTATATGGGTATCAAAGTTAAATGAAGAGTATGACTTCCTAAGATCATCTCCAGTATTACACATGTCGGACACTACTGAAACTTGAAGATGTCAACGCAGAACAAACAACAAAATATATAAAGAATCTACTTACTCACAAACGTAAATGTACCGCCAATCACGCTATAGAATGTGAACAACTTTTCCAAGCAAACCTACCCAAACAAAAATAAAGATACTTTTCCAATAAAAAAAAATTCAATACCCCCCCCCCCCACACACACACACACACTTAAAACAATAGCTAGCAACAAGCAGCTTTTTAAACACATGGGATATCTTTTGTTGTGGAACAAACAAAAAACGAACCCTGCGATGACCAGCCGGATTTTATCCTAAATCCAGGATGACTAGAGTGATGAAACCCGGGTACCCCCAACAGACACTGTAATGTATAGTTTTTAAATAAAATAATTTATATTACCTCTTGTAGAACCTACAAAAGAGCACTTTATTTGTTTGTTTGTTTTTTCAACTAATTGTGATATATATATATATATATATATATATATATATATACCTGAGAACTACAGAATTGCTCGCCACGTCGAGGAGAGATTGACACGAAAGATTGTGAAAACAGAGAGCTCTGTGGTCTTCAATGAAGCTTGCATAAACAATGACTTGCTGCCGAACTATATATATATATATATATAGTATAAATTTTTATTTATACAAACATTATTGGTTACATATGTGCATGCATGTTTCGGTTGTATTCTTCACAGAGAGTCAACCTCTTTGGTCTGAAGAGGTTGACTCTCTGTGAACAGTACAACCGAAACATGTATGCACATATGTAACCAATAATGTTTGTATAAATAAAGATTTATACTTAAGAACAGCTCTATTTGTTATTGAGCACTTTTTATAAACACTTGAGTTTCAACGGATTTACATCTACAGAAACTAATACAATACATGTACTATATATATATATATATATATATATATATATATAATATTAAGTTATATTTTTTTATATTTTACCTACATACGACATCGTTTCGAGCTTACGGCTCTCATCAGCGCAGGGAAATAACAATCTCAAACGGTCACAGGGCGCGAACCCAGTTTACAGAGACACCTTCAATCTGTAAGCGTTCAATTAGTTCTTTATATATATATATATATATATATATATATATATATAAGTTAGCAAAATATTTATACGGAACAAAACTTAGATTTAGTATATGGAACGTTTATGTTTTTGCCTTTTAAGGGAAGTGGGGTCTGATCAACTCTGCTGGGAAGCCATGAAATTAAATACTGTCTTGTTTTTAAATTCCCGAAACAGTTTTTCATGGTAAACAACTGATGATCCCTTAAATAATGTTAGAAGCAAATTAATATAATAACTGTGAAAACTAAATTGACTTACATGAGTGATTTTCCACTGAACGACCTGGGACTTCAGGTTTTTTGGGTTTTTTAATGGTTGAGAAACTTCCGAGACTATATATATATATATATATATATATATATTGATCTTATAAAAAGAGTGGCATAAAATTATATAATAAGAGGCTCTGTTTCCTATGTTAACTGAATATATATATATATATATATCTTTCTTAAATAATACTAAAATTTGATGTTTTTCTTGCTTAACTTCTATATGTGATGAGGGGCGCTGATAAAGAGACCTTTTAGAATCATCTAAATAAAATATTCCAAATCGTCTTAGAAACGATCGTACACCAAACATTCATTGTGTTTGAATTCTTTGAACCGATACAAAAAAATGTCCTAATTTTATTTATTTCAACTTACTTTATAAACTTAGGTGTGTATATATGTTTATATATTTCTATGTACATGATTAATTCCTGAACTAATTAACCAATCATTATGAAATTTGGAACACAGCTGCTAGGCGTAAGGGGTCTTAATATGGACTATATTTAGTTACATTTAATGTTATGCAAAGAGAGCAAAAAGGGAGTGGAAGCCTTTCGTAAAAATTCAGATACCTCCGATTTTTGTGAAATTTTGACAATAGATATTACACATTAATTAATAAATATTCTCCAAATTGTTGTATTTGAAAGGGTTTTTAGGAGTCATAATATGGGAACAACCTCCCATTTGAAAACCCAAATATTTCAGATTTGCATTGAAATTGATCCATAATTATTAGACAGCAAATAAACAAAGTTCCCTAAATTTTAATTTTTTGATTTTTAAGCCTTAAATTTGTGACATTTTCTCGAATCAAAATCATTTAATGGATTTTGATCAAAATTGGAATAAGGATTCTAGATATAAAGTTTAATATTATTATATCTTAATTTTAATCTTCGTAAGGGGACATAAAAGTGGTGCAAAACTGTTCTGTTTATTTTAACCAACCTGTGATGGGTATTCCTCTAGTTAAAATATATATAAAATCCTTAGGGGAAACAAGTGTATAGCTTTTGGCCACTGACAAAATGTGCCCATTGTTGTTTTGCCCCCCCCCCTCCCTGGTGTATCATTGATGTCGTGTCCGACTTGTTTTGTGGGTATACTACTGGGATAAATGTTCACATACATAAAAATGGTGACATTTCTACTTGAACATATATTTCATGTAACTTCACTATTTTGGATCACTCCCTAATATTTGCTTATTACCTAACTTATGACATATTGCTTGTTCAAATCTGCCCAACCTCACATAACTCATATCGTGATATCACATGACTCATATCATGATATCGCATACCTGGGGCACGTATTCTTCTAGTATGGTGGCTGTCTACTCGTTTTCGAGTATGACCACTTTTTGCATATCAATGTGATACTTGTATAAGTCCTCCTGGTGAGAGGCCCGGAAATTACTTTTTAGGCCTGCTAGGCTATTACTAATTTCCATTAATACTAAATTAAATTTGAATTATTCAAACGACTATCGTCATCTTGATTATTATTTTTTTCAATGTTTCTTTTGATGTTACCTCCAACCGTCTTCAGGTGCATCTTTGTGAAGTTTGGACTCTATCGAACTCGGAAACTAATACAGTACCATTCAAAATGATGAACCTGAAGGAGGACAGACGCTACATCGGCCAAAATGTGATGAAAAAACTAAGCAAGATTAGAATAGTAGTCTGAATAATCCAAAATGATCAATCCTCGTCGCAAAAATTCCGAAATATAAATTAAATATGCATATGATTCAAATCAAATCCCAGTTAAACAGCAGTGAGGAAGGATTTTTTATTTGCCATGTTGATTCTTAAAATATTACTGATGTGTCAGGTGTTGTGATGATCGTGTGGGAAGCCATAATTGAAGCCACTCCTTGCCTGTGCTTGATTCTGCTGCACATGCACTCGTTGGTGATTCACCAAGCCGACACGTGACATGGTTATCAAATTGCAAGTTTAGCATGTTAGCTGTAGTTACCATACCCCCACCGCATCATATCACATACCTGGGGCACGTATTCTTCTAGTATGGTGGCTGTCTACTCGTTTTCGAGTATGACCACTTTTTGCATATCAATGTGATACTTGTTAGAAACTGAAACAAACAAGCTTTTATTTCTTTGGTGGGATAATTATGTTTAACACCACAGTTGCCACTTGAATTTCCCTGTGAAGGCATAACTAGGGTTAAATGTAAGAAAAATAAGATATAATCTCAAATGGAGACTACCACCATCAGGTGCAGTGTAAACAAAACAAATTGATGGTGTGCTACACACAGGGCCATCTGTTGACCACCCAGTAAACTAATCTAGTGGCAGCAAGATTTTCAAATTCCATCTTGTGATTTTGTCTGAATTAAAAACCTCCCTTGACAATGCTTCTAAGACACAAATGAAAACCAATGGATTCATGTACTCCCGCTTCAACATTAAAGCTGTCACTAAATGTGCTGTTAATTCTAACACGCCTTTGAGTATTTCATTTACATTGCTTGAACAACCTTTGCCACCCACTCTTTTGTCCCTAATTCACGCAAAGACAGTAACCCTTGGCACTCTGTCAAATGCTTTTTTTTCAAATCAATAGGATCAAAATCATGGCCATCCCTACTACAGGCCAGGCAATCGTGCAACTGGGGTCTTTTATTGGGGGCCATGTGAATTTTCTTAAATATTCGATATAGAAGTTGCAAACTATATCAACTGGTGCGGATCCTTTTTTTTCTTTTTTTCCACAATATACAAGTAATGATCTTTTGACATAAGTACAAAATCTCTAAAAAAAATCTAACATTGAAATAAAAATTCTTCATTGAAATATGCATTTGCCTTTGTTTATTCAAAATTACCTGTCTCTTCATTTATAGGAATTTGTCAATAATTGTCAAATTTATCAATTAGCTCATTGTGGTTCTTATTATTTGATATGTAAAACACATAAAAACATCAAACTAATCTCACAGAGGAATTTTACCTTTGTTTGCAACTTCTATATCGAATATTTAAGAAAATTCACATGGCCCCCAGTAAAAGACCCCAGTTGCACGATTGCCTGGCCTGTAGTAGGGATGGCCATGATCAAAATACAAGTTGTTCTTCTTACAAAGATACTTCTCTTGCATTTGTCTCAGGATATATATATAACACCAGTTGTACTTTGCGCGAAACTCCCTACTTTCTTATATTTATTTATGTATGTCTCAACTAGTTGCAGTACCTGTCTACATCGGGTTTGTCAAATTTTCTTGAATTTTAAAGCTAAAATATGGAAATACTCCCGCCATTAGAAGGAGGGGCAAGTTTTTAAAATTACTACAATAAATAACTTTAAAGAGTGAAAAGTGGACCTTTCTGCAGTCGATGTTGTCCTTTAGTCCTTACATTCCATGAACTATATTTCTGACAAAGAGGGAAGAATTGCTGTTTTTTGTTTTACTAATGAGCCACCACTTATCAAGGCGAAAAACCACTTAAGGATAAGGGTTAATGCGATGGATGGATTATAAGTTGAATCCTCTTCTTGTTTGCCTTAGTCCTGAGCTATGACGGATTTTTGTCTCCACTTGGCACGATCATGGGCTTGGTCCAGATGAAAGCTGCTTTTTCAGAGATCATTGTGCAGAGCGTCTGCCTATCTCATCACCGGCTCCGCTCTTGATCGCGACTTCAAATTTAAATAAGAGTTTCGCAATGGTATCATCAGCATCCCTCAACACATGTTCGAACCATCTGATCTGCCAGTCCCTCATCTTTCCTCAATCAGCACGATGCCAAAGCATTTTCGTATCATCAGTTGAATAATGAAGAATCTTATTCTAAATTGAATGAACAAAGTTTGAATACTTATGGAGACGCTTTATGATAATGTTTGTTGACATTGGATTTGAAGCCGACCATGTTGTAGTCTGTAGGGAAGCAGTTCCATTGTAAGATGTTCGACAGATAGGAGTTTCTTGGAAAGAAACTCTGTTCATGGAAATTTCGCCTGACACTATGACCATATGGCTGTATGGGCGACTGTGGTTTTGAGTGTGAGGGGTATGTGGATATTTTCAATCATCTCATAGTATTTATCATCTTTGAACTGTCAATCTATGCATTCATATTATTATTCTTGAGTGCTTTTTAGTCTTGATAACATATACTTGATGTTATAGACGCATCTTGTACCCGGTTTAGGACTTCAATTTGGTGAATAGACAGCCAGGGTTAAAAGTGATTGGGCAAAAGTGAAGCATGACAGAAATTAGGTAAGAAAAGGTTTTCATAAATTAAAATGTGTATGGGCTCATCATCATCATCATCATCATCATCATCATCATCGGTTAGCGTCCGTTTTACATGCTGACATGTGTTGGACGGCTTTTAGAAATTGACTTCGAAGATAACCTATCTCTGCCTAGGTCTTTATTTATCTCCCTTTCTCTCAAGTTCGTCTTTATCACTTCCTCCCATGTTTTCCTTGGCCTTCCCCTGTGAACTGACGCTTCTACCTCAATTTTTCTACATCTGCTAACCGAGGAACCCTCATCCATTTATTCAATGTGGCCATACCATCAAAGTCTCCTGTTCTGCACACATCTTCCTATACTGTCCAGATTTCATCTTCCTCTGAGCTAATCAGATCTGAGCCTGTCTTTAAGAGTTGCGTTACACATCCAACATATCATTTTCATATCATTTCTCTCCATGCAACGCATGTCCTCAACCCTCACTGGCCAGGTGTCACTTCCATACATCATCACACTGTACCGATGCCTTATAGACGCTTCCCTTGGTTGACAGTGGTAACGCTCTGCTGGTTAGTAATTTCAAAAGTTCTCTGAACTTACTCCATTCACTTCTAATTCTAGCTATCACACTAACACCTGCCCCACACCGTGCCCAATAGTATTACAAAGGTAACAACATTTCTGAATGACCTCAATAACTTCGCCGTCCACACATATTTTCTCAACATCTGAGTTCGCATTCGTTCCACTTGCCTTACACTTCTTGCACACAAACTGGTTATCCTTTCTTAACCTACCTGTAATTCCACTGCACTTTTTGTGTATCCAATGCTTACAAGTATCACAGAAAATTGAGTTGAACCCGATTCTCTTACCACAAACTGAATATGGAAATTTTTCTGTTTCCAACATTACAACATCTGATCAACACTTTTGTCTTGGTGACATTCACTTTCCATAGCATTCCTCCAAGTTTTGAACTTGACAAGTAAACTTTCCATTGTTTTACAGGTAAGTACTAAATGATCAGCCTACAGAATCTCTTCTGGACAAACTGTGTAAAACTTCCTGGACAATGCCTCCAAGACACAGATAAAAAGCAACGGACTCAATACAAAGCCATGATGCACTCCCACTTTAACATCAAAGCTTTCACTAAATATGCTGTTCATTCTAACACGACTTTGAGCATTGCTTGAACAACCTTCACAAACCACTCGTTTTCCCAATGCCAACCAGATAACATTTCTTGACACTCTGTAAAAAGTTTTTTCCAGATTCACAAAAGCAAAATACAGGTTTTTCTTCTTACTAAAGAATTTCTCTTGCATTTGTCTCACGATAAATCTTACACCAGTTGTACTATGCCCTGGCATAAAACCAAACTGCATTTCATCTATGCTTATCTGACTTCTTATTTGCTGCTAAGTTATTCTCTCAATCACTTTCAGCACGTTATCCATCAACTTTAAGCCTCTGTAATTACCTCTATCTAAAGATTCCTCTTTACCTTTGTAGCAGTTGAAAATTGTGATGTTCCAAGTCTTTCGAAATGACCTCTTCTATTATGATCTAATTTTTTAAGTCTGTGATCAATTCGATGCCTGTTTCACATGTAGACTTAAACATTTCAGCAAAAGAGCCTGAGTGACAATTCTTCATCTTTTTCACCGCGTCCCGTACCATTTCTTTATCAATTCTTATAGCTGGCCTCGATACTTCTCTTGAAACTTTTAGTATTTCTTGGCTCCATGGAAACTCAGTGTTCAGTAATCTTTCAGAATGGCATTTCCAAGCATCCCTCGTGCCCTGTTCATTTGTTGCCAACACTCCATTGCCATCACGAATGCACTTCTCTCCAAGAATACCCCTATTCGTCTCTGTCATCTGTTTAGCTATCCTGATTACTTCATTCTTTTGGTCATCTCTTCGTAGTAAATCAGAAAATATGGCTTGCTGATATTTCTTCTTGGCTTTGTATACTGCTTTCCTCCTTGCCACAAGATATATTTCCTTATTCACTAAACTTTTTATCCAATGACTCCAACGTTTCCGTTTTTCTTTGATACACTTCTTCATCATCATCATCTAGTCATGGTGGTGTCACAGATCCTCCTGACTCTCTCATACTATCTCTCTCTATCCTCTATCACACCTGGTAGGTCTTTGTAGGTGCATTGTGAGTCTTCTGTTAGTTGTTTGATGTAAGTTCTGTGCGGTCTCCCTACTGAGCCACATCCCTGCTTTGGCATCCACAGAAGAACATCGCTGATGATTTCATCTTTAGCCCTCAAGCAATGTCCAGCACATCCGATTCTTCTCTGTATGATCAGGGCTGAAATCTGAGGCAAGTGTCCACAGAGTTACTCTCTCCTGGGGTGCTGTCTCCAAAAGATGTTAAGAGCAGCTCTTAGCATTCTGGTGTACACACTGTTAATTTTCTTCTCCAATCTTTTGGTGAAAGTCCAAGTGCTACTTCCATATACGAGTACCAAAACAACAATGGCTTCAAAGAAGTCACATTTCATCTTGGTAGGAAGACTTGACTTCCAGATCGCTTTCATCTTGCCCACTCCTGTCCAGGCGTTGCTGATTCGAACCTTCAGTTCACACTCTGTAGAATTTTTCTTGGAAACTTTATTACAAAGATATGTAAACTCGTCGACATTTTTTAGACAAGGCCCATTTAGGGAAGAGATGTTTCCATGTTCATTCAGGAGAATGTGCTCTGTTTTGACAAAAATCCAATGCATTCTCTGCTGGATACCTTCTGCTTCTTGCAGGTATCAATATGGCGCCCTTTTCTTTTAACTTTTCAACTGACATACGGAGGATGTAGTCAAGGCAAATTATAAATAGACACGGAGCTATAGTACACTTCTTAACTTCCTCATTCCACTACTAAGTCACCCTATGTCTTTGGGAGCCCTTTCATCCACCTACAAGTCTGGTCTGTTACCTCCAACAGTGTAACTTTCAACCTCTTCCATTGTTCATTCACACTTCCAGAAGTAGGTTTGGTAACCGAAACCTCCCTTACTCGGTCTCTAAATTCGCGTTTCACTTGTTCTTCGTTCACCCTCCACACATTTCTCCTAGTGATAAATTTTCTCTTTACCTCGTGAGATTTCTTCAGCTTGAAATTGCAAATAACCGGTTTGTGTGACACAACAAGTGACCCCTTTTTGGGGGAGCTGCAATCCTCACACTTTGGGTCCTTGTACCTAACTTGGATGGCCCCTGTGGGAGACAGGTGCGATCGAAATTTCTCTGCACTTCAAACATGTCAGTGCACCAGCCTCAGCTATGTTTTTTGGAAAACTGAGGGTCGGTGTCAAATCAATTCAATGACAGATGCATGTGATGGGTTCAGAGATCAGATCGACTGTCACTCAGATAGGTTGAAACTAGGAACAATGACAGTTGAAAGAGAAAACCCAGATGTAATTGTTTAAATCATAACAAACACTTGTGGACTTAGAATACCTTATCTCTGTGTGTCTTTCTTTGTGTGATGTATATTCTCTCTCTCTCTCTCTCTCTCTCTTTCTCTCTCTCTCTCTCTCTCCCTTTCTCTTGCTTGGTCTGTGGCGAAAAGAAGATTAGCAGTCTGGTGTTTTCACTTTTAAAAATTTTTTTATTTTCATTCATTTGCTGGGGATGGGGCATTCTTCCAAATTCCATACGATCACCCGCTATTTACAGACTCCAACCGAGAGCTCTTTTCAGGATTCTGGCTGTTCCCTTGAGTGCAGTTGTTTGGATTTCTCTTGCACTTGGTTCACCAGGTATACTTTCTAAATACTTTTTCAAGTTCTTCTTCATGAGTCCAGTGGCTCCTATGATAACTGGAATGATGGAGATCTCTTTGAGGTTCCAGTTTCTTTTCATATCATACATTAGACCCTGATGTGTATGAACAGACGCGTGTCTGGGAAAGTCACCAACTCAAGTTTTTAATCATGATTCTTCGGCAAAAATAAATTATATTTTCATATATAAAGTAATGGTCTGTTCATTCATTACAAACCGTTCAATTTCCAGCTCAGCCGTCCAGTCAGATAATTAATTCTCAAGAGAGAATTAATTACGCATATTGATGCAGCCAACAACGATGAAGTACCCATTACAAAGTATTCATTAAAGGGATGTGCCTATTGTTACTCCAAGAGCTAGTGTGGTACCGTGCCAGGATTATAAGAGCCCTTCTACAGACATCTCCACGACGCAGGCACACTAAGATACACTCACGATCATGTTACCTTTGTACTGTGTCACAAATTCTTCAACAGGTATTACTTTCACATCACTCAAGAGCTATCTGTCCTTCTTCCTAACCAACAGATAGTCTATCTGTGTCTTTGCTGTACCTGATACATATGTAACGAGGTGGCTTTGCTTTTTTTCCAAAAAAGAGTGTTTGCAACCAACATGTCCATGGCAAGACCAAATTCCAAAATGCTTTCTCCTTCAACATATCAATTCCCTCCAATGCACACCCTCAAAATCACCAAAGGTCTTTCCAACATGATCGTTCAACTCTCCTGCCACAGCAAACACTTCCCTCTCACCCACTCCACCAGTCACTGCAATAAACCTGTCATAGAACTCATTCTTCGCGTTCTCACTCAAACCACATTGTGTGTATAAACAGATATAGCTGTAAAAATTCTCTCACACACCATCAACTTCATCAGAATCATTCGTTCATTTACACGCTGAACTTCAATCATTTTTTTTACCCATCTCTCTGCAATAAAAATACAAACACTTCCTGTTCCTTTTTAATTACCAATCAAATCCAGATTATACCTTGCACTCTTTCCCACAATCATTCTAGCAGATTTACATCTCCAACGAGTTTCTTGGACACAACACAGAACTTATAAGGTGAGGATCAAGGGTAAGTGGAGTCATCCTGAGAAAAGAGTTGCGCCCTCCTCCCTTACATCTCGGTGCTGTAGCTAATGAAAAGGGAGCCTTGGAGTCGCCCTCTACTATGGCTGACTACTTTACTTTTTTTACTATCATCAATATACTGGCGAGTTATAGGTTACTTTGGAAGTTAATTTCTTAAAGCCGTCCAACGCATGCCCGCATGTAAAACAGACGTTAAACCGATGAGGATGATGATGAGGATGGGGGAGGAGGAGGAGGAGGAGGAGGAGGAGGACAACTATTAGATTGATTTTATGCACAACATATATTGGTCTTCAGTTTTGGGTCTCAGTTTCATTATGAGTTGGCCTTTAGTATGGACTTTTGGTTGTTTTGTTTTACGGCATATCAACCCTTTTAGGATTACTTAATGCCGAATCCGGTCAGTTTGGTGAAAGTTTTTATGCTTCAAGTTCTTTATATGTTCAAGTATTTATTCATGGTGTTTGGTTGAGTGAAAAGGAGGAAGGGGAGGGGGGGGGGGGGGGTGAAGGAAGGGGGGGGGGGGGGGTAATTGTTGTTTTTTTGTTTTTGGTTTTGCAGAACATGATTGAGTTTTGCAAAGAGAAAAAACATCAATGTTTGGTGCATTTTGGGTCAGGAAGCTGATATCTTCAGACAGCCTGATCTGGTAGCACCAGTAATGCTACCTTGGCTGATAATCATTTTAGTAAAAAAAAGAAGATGTACTCCCTCTCGAGAAGAGAAAGGCATCATGGCTATCGAGGAAGTGTATCCAAGGGTGCGTGTAGACAGCTCAGAACAGTGGGGTTTTTACCCCACCCAATAGATCGGTATTGTCTGGGCCTCCGGGTCTTGATTTACGCCGGTCTATCGGTTGCCCGTCCTGTGCAGTTCTAGGCGGTGCACCCTCCCAGGCTTTTCCTTCTCACCCTTTGAGAAAGGGTTAGTTTATTGCTAATCGCCTGAGGCGCTCCTACTGGGGAATGCCGACGGGACTGCCCAGGCAATTTTTAATGACCAGAGCACTCAAATTCTTGAGCGCTGGTTTTTCAAATCCCACTTTCCCGACCTTGTGTCACATCTAACCTTGTGGGAGGAAGATAAATAGAATCTCAGAACAGATCACCGTTTCTGCTTTTGTCCAGCCAAAAGTTTGCTTTCATTAAGCCATTCATTACTCTCTCTCTCTCTCTCTCTTTCTATCTCTCTTTCTCTCTCTCTCTCTCTTTCTCTCTCTCTCTCTCTCTTTCTATCTCTCTTTCTCTTTCTATCTCTCTCTTTCTCTCTCTTTCTCTCTCTCTCATCTTAGGTTTACGACAAAAGTAGGAATATTTGGCCAACAAATTCTTTGGATACAATAATCTATTTCAGTGGCATGAATCTGTCGCAGTTACATAATTACAATCTATTTTCTTTTGAATTTGCATGTTCTCACTCGCGGAGTGATTAGTATGCCGTTTGGTAAGAACACACGTGAATGTTCTCATTCATGGAAGGATATATACGTTGGGCAATAAGAACAGTGTTCGCATAGGAGGCACCTTCCGCCCAAACCTTTTTCTCATGAGTTATAAACAGTCCCTTTTGAGATGTCACTGCGACAAGACGTTATATCTCTCTCCTCGTCTCGAGCAATGGCTAGACAAGATGGAACTCGTGGGCTCAATACTATTTCTATAGTACATATACGTCGGCACACTCAACCTATTTTGCATTCCTTTTTTCATTACTTCTTCAATTTTGTGTTAATGAAGCTGTTGGATAAATTTGATTTGAATTGTAGAGAAAGAGTTTGTCCTTTTAGCCAGAACTTGGTGACCCTTTTCTTCATATCAAACAAAACCAGTAAGACGGATACCGAGGCAGCAACCATACTACAAAATGGTGATCCGACATCTTCTCTTCCCAATTCTACAAATCTATCTGCACATATATTATTCTAGCAACTAAAATAAAGCCTAGAAAGTTTAGAAGCAAAATTTAATTAGGGAACAATTGGACTAAACAATAGAAGAAAGCTATAAATATATAACTGTTGCATGCTATATCACATGATATATATATATATATATATATATATATATATATATATATATATATATATATATATATATATATATGTATATATATATATATATATGTATAATATTTATAAATAAATATTAATTATTTATTACCTACAGACATCGATGTTTCATGCTTATGCAATCTTCAGTGCAAGAAGTTAATTCCCGACGGTCGGTGGGCTCGAACTCCGATCACAAATCGCCACTGATTCACAGTCAAGAGTCTTACCCGTCGGCCACCGCAAATTAGCTTGGAAGTTACAAGGAATTTAACTTTGTAAATGCCAAGTCGGCGAGTATTTATGACGAGCAGCGAATAGTGATCAACAGCAACAAACCGTGTTGGATCTCGCAATGAAGCTAGTGGTACTGCTTGTTATTAAACTCTCTCAGAGTGTGCGGCTTTAGTAAAGGGGGCTGTAATAATATTTATAAATAAATATTAATTATTTATTACCTACAGACATCGATGTTTCATGCTTATGCAATCTTCAGTGCAAGAAGTTAATTCCCGACGGTCGGTGGGCTCGAACTCCGATCACAAATCGCCACTGATTCGCATATATATATATTTATATATATATATATATATATATATATATATATATATATATATATATATATATATATTTCAGAGTAAACATTTTTTTAATCAATGAAACGGGCGGGTGGAAAAAAAAAGAAAATTGCTAAAATTTTCCATAAGGCCTTATCGTCTGACCCTCTAAGAGGAAACGTCAGAATGATAAATTAAAAACTAAGAAAATCGAATGAGATATAAGGGGAAAAATTGTTTCAGTTGGAGAAAACGATTGAGAGAGAAAAAAAAAAGTAAATCTCTCAACGTTATGGTGGCTTTGAATCATTAAAGATCTCCAACTGATGCTGCAAAATCTTTTGTCTACACAGGCTAGGTCGAGAATTGTTAATAACTAACGCCTCAATAATATTGAGATGGTAGTTCGACCTGGCACTGTGTAAAACAGAAAACCACCCATTCGATTTTCTTAGTTTTTAATTTATCATTCTGACGTTTCCTCTTAGAGGGTCAGACGATAAGGCCTTAAGGAAAATTTTAGCAATTTTCTTTTTTTTTTCCACCCCCCGTTTCATTGATTAAAAAAAAATGTTTCCTCTGAAATGTATCCTACGATTTTGTTGTACGCGAAATTTACTTATATATATGTATATATATATGTATATATATATATATATATATATATATATATATATATGTATATATATATATATATGTATATATATATATATATGTATATATATATATATATGTATATATATATATATATATATGTATATATATATATATATATATATATATATATATATATATATATATATATATATATATGTATATATATATATATATATATATATATAATTATGATGTAAGCTGATCTACCTATTTCAGAAATAAATGGACTTACCCAGACACAATAAATACAGTTACGACTAAAAGCCATTGGCACCATTCATTTGGCGGATATATACAAGTCAAGGATCTGATCTTTGAGGTGGAGTTAGTTTATTGGTAACTGCCTGATGCGCCCCAACCGGGGAATGCCGATGGGGTTGCCCAGGCAATTTTTAAAATGTTAGAATGCTCCTTCTTTAGGGGCGCTGGCTTGATTTTCCCCACCTTCAGCCTTCTGCCACATCTCCCTGCGGTGGAAAAGAAGTAAATCCCGTTATTTGTGGCTGTTATGGCCCCAGAATTATGATGCATACTTCAATAATATAATTTTGTTAATCATACCACTGTGTTTGTCTTGATTATTACCGGCCTTCAAGGCCACAACAGATAATATATTAAACCTCTAAAGACCGTGAATGTTTGTTTGCACATGAATGTTTTAGATGGTCGGAGAGAAAGGGTGAGTAATAAGATAAATGGTGATAGGAAAAGACTGATGTGAATGAAAGAAATGGAGAGAGGAAGAAAGATGAGAGAGAAGGGAGAGAGAGATAGAAAGAAGAAATAGGAGAGAGATGGGGAGAGAAAAGATGCGGAAGAGGAGGGATGTGAAAAGAAGAGACCGTAAGAGAAAGAAGAGAGAAAGGGGAAGAGAGCAAATAAGGAACAGAGAGATGAAGAGGAAGAGATGGAAAAAGAAGGAGAGAGAGAGAGTATATTATGACATCACAATGTATTTTTGACTTTGTAAAAATGTGACATGTTGAAAAAGTGGATATTTTGACTATAGATTCTGTTACAGTTGCTTTAAACATTCATGCGTTTTACTTTTCTATCTATTTATCTCATGTACAATCTACCAATATCGGTCTAAGGAGTTACGGGCTGTCTAGTATGTACAACAGCAGCATCATCATCATCATCATCATCATCATCATCATCATCATCATCATCATCATCATCATCATCATCATCACCAACAACAACCAGTGTATTTGTTGAATCAGGCCACAATTAATCCTCTGATGAGGGTGGGGCCTGATTGTTCAGTCTCGATCTAAGTCTTCCCCTTCATTCTCGACAGAATCTATACCCAAGGGTCTCCTATCACGTTTAATCACGCCCTCCCAACATATATATATATATATATATATGCAAAGTTCTGCTCGAGCGTTGAACACTATCGACAACATGACGCTTTCCCCTGCCTCTTGGATAAGTGTACATTAATTTTAATTACTATCTGTGGTGATTTCTCACAGCCGTGTGGGCTTGGGCGTTAAACTCATGATTCTAGGCTGAATCTACGAATAGCGTTCGAGCCCATGCAACCGTTTGACACTGCCACTCCTGCACTGATGAGTGTAGAAAACCTTAAACGACGTCGTCTGTAGGTATAAAACACTTTAATATTTAAATTATATATATATATATATATATATATTAAACTTAAAGAAAGAGGCAAAATGCCTTAAAAAACATGTGTTAGATGCAGATATTTTTATTAAAATCAAAATCAAAACAATTTTTTTTTGTCATCTTGACTTTTTTATCTAATAATTTCGCTTGATACAACTAGCCTCGTCAGAGCTTAAGACAAATAAAAGGTATTAACCTTATATATATATATATATATATATATATATATATATATATATATATATATATATATATAGTTAGTTAGTTAGTTAGCAAATATATAACACAATTTTTCAAATAATAATTGAAACCTCTTTTACTATATATTCACAGACTCTTTTTAGTAATCTACAAGTTGTTTCCCTCTGAAGATGAATATATTTATTACTTTGAAATGTCCGGATATAAGAGCTTTAATCTCTTCTAATGAACATCTAAAATAAACACATCTATGTTCGAACTTGAATAAATTTTGAAAAGATATTTTTTATATAAATATTTACTATATATTGAGAATCCTCTTCGGTATCTTAGAAACTGCTTTTCCTGATACCCTTGATATAATAATTATAACTATAATGACTTTTTTAAATAAATATATATAGTTTGTCAGGGTATGTTGAAAAGAAATCAATAAAATGCTCGATTGTAAGAATGTGAGAGTTAAATTACAATTTATTTATTTTAAAACTATACGTTACATATTCCAAAGACGTACCATGGTTTCATTGACATTGATAGACCTTTTCTGTTTAGAAAAAAAGCCGTTATAAACCATCTCAAATCCTCAGCGACTCACGAAATGACGACAGTTTAAATAATGAAATTCAACGATCACCGGTTTCATTGTCCGGAGAAGTCGCTTAAGTGCCTCTTTTGCGGAAAGTACAAAGTTAATAGGGGAGGTCTATATGGCTGTATGGGTCCAAATCGTCACTTAGTATTATTCAGAAATTATTTAATTGTTGATTACGGATGCTGTATGTTTGCTTGTTTTAAGGGCGTATTCATATTTAAGGTAGTGTAAATGATATATGTATGAATATGTATGAATAGCTATTAATTTCAATGTGTATTAATAGCTATTAATTTCAATATGTATGAATAGCTATTAATTTCAATGTGTATTAATAGCTATTAATTTCAATATGTATGAATAGCTATTAATTTCAATATGTATGAATAGCTATTAATTTCAATGTGTATTAATAGCTATTAATTTCAATATGTATGAATAGCTATTAATTTCAATGTGTATTAATAGCTATTAATTTCAATATGTATGAATAGCTATTAATTTCAATATGTATTAATAGCTATTAATTTCAATATGTATGAATAGCTATTAATTTCAATATGTATTAATAGCTATTAATTTCAATATGTATTAATAGCTATTAATTTCAATATGTATGAATAGCTATTAATTTCAATATGTATTAATAGCTATTAATTTCAATATGTATGAATAGCTATTAATTTCAATATGTATGAATAGCTATTAATTTCAATATGTATGAATAGCTATTAATTTCAATATGTATGAATAGCTATTAATTACAATATGTATGAATAGCTATTAATTTCAATTTGTATGAATAGCTATTAATTTCAATATGTATGAATAGCTATTAATTTCAATATGTATGAATAGCTATTAATTTCAATATGTATGAATAGCTATTAATTTCAATATGTATTAATAGCTATTAATTTCAATATGTATGAATAGCTATTAATTTCAATATGTATGAATAGCTATTAATTTCAATATGTATGAATAGCTATTAATTTCAATATGTATGAATAGCTATTAATTTCAATATGTATGAATAGCTATTAATTTCAATATGTATGAATAGCTATTAATTTCAATATGTATGAATAGCTATTAATTTCAATGTGTATGAATAGCTATTAATTTCAATATGTATGAATAGCTATTAATTTCAATATGTATTAATAGCTATTAATTCCAATATGTATGAATAGCTATTAATTTCAATATGTATAAATAGCTATTAATTTCAATATGTATGAATAGCTATTAATTTCAATATGTATGAATAGCTATTAATTTCAATGTGTATGAATAGCTATTAATTACAATATGTATGAATAGCTATTAATTTCAATATGTATGAATAGCTATTAATTTCAATATGTATGAATAGCTATTAATTTTAATATGTATGAATAGCTATTAATTTCAATATGTATGAATAGCTATTAATTTCAATATGTATGAATAGCTATTAATTTCAATATGTATGAATAGCTATTAATTTCAATATGTATGAATAGCTATTAATTTCAATATGTATTAATAGCTATTAATTTCAATATGTATTAATAGCTATTAATTTCAATATGTATTAATAGCTATTAATTTCAATATGTATTAATAGCTATTAATTTCAATATGTATGAATAGCTATTAATTTCAATATGTATGAATAGCTATTAATTTCAATATGTATGAATAGCTATTAATTTCAATATGTATTAATAGCTATTAATTTCAATATATATGAATAGCTATTAATTTCAATATATATGAATAGCTATTAATTTTAATATGTATGAATAGCTATTAATTTAATATGTATGGATAGCTATTAATTTTAATATGTATGAATAGCTATTAATTTTAATATGTATGAATAGCTATTAATTTAATATGTATGGATAGCTATTAATTTTAATATGTATGAATAGCTATTAATTTCAATATGTATGAATAGCTATTAATTTCAATATGTATGAATAGCTATTAATTTCAATATGTATGAATAGCTATTAATTTCAATATGTATTAATAGCTATTAATTTCAATATGTATGAATAGCTATTAATTTCAATATGTATTAATAGCTATTAATTTCAATATGTATTAATAGCTATTAATTTCAATATGTATTAATAGCTATTAATTTCAATATGTATTAATAGCTATTAATTTCAATATGTATTAATAGCTATTAATTTCAATATGTATTAATAGCTATTAATTTCAATATATATGAATAGCTATTAATTTCAATATATATGAATAGCTATTAATTTTAATATGTATGAATAGCTAATTATTTAATATGTATGGATAGCTATTAATTTTAATATGTATGAATAGCTATTAATTTTAATATGTATGAATAGCTATTAATTTAATATGTATGAATAGCTATTAATTTAATATGTATGGATAGCTATTAATTTTAATATGTATGAATAGCTATTAATTTCAATATGTATGAATAGCTATTAATTTCAATATGTATGAATAGCTATTAATTACAATATGTATGAATAGCTATTAATTTGCTTGTAACACTAAAGTATATATTCAAGCAAACTCAGGCATCAGCAGCAGCCGACTGAAGTATTAGTATTTTTTGTAATATAAACAAACTGTTTTTCCAAGTGAATTTAATTATAAAAGATGTAGGTAAATTGGGAATCAAACTTTGTAGACGAAACGAGAGTTCAGTTTTGTTCAAAGATTTTATGTGAGTATATTTCAATACGCATTCGTGATTTGTAGTGGAAAATACGTAGAGTCAACATCAGGATCCGTCATTCTCTGGTCATCTGCCTCTGTGTGTGGTAAGCAAGAACGTGTCAAGCATGGAACTACAAATCCATGGATTAAGGATAACAACATTCTGTACATGTATATTGTTATGGTGCCGTACCTACCTACAAAGAACTAATGGACTCGTCCACCTTATAAATACGGGAAGCACGTGACACTTGTTCTCTTCTTCCCAGGCAAACCAGCAATGGCGGTTGAGAGCAACATCTCCTTGTAATATCTTTCTTTCTATTATATAATATATACCTTTGTTCATTTAAACCATGTGTTCCTGTGTCATTCATTCAGCTTTACCCAGGTCCACAACAAATGGTGACGAGGCAATTCGAACTCTTGGGTCAAAAAACTGAAAATACCACGTGAAAATGTACTCACACAGTTAATGCAGGAAACCGCACGCAAAAAAAAAAAACAAAAAAAAAAAACAAAGGTTTTTGCCGTACGGTCGAGAGAAGAAAAGAGAACTCAACTGAAGAAAAAAAAAAACACGTTGAATTCTTAAGTGCAAGAAAATTGTTTTCTTTTAAGAAAAAGAAAACTGAAATGGACATGTTGTGCGCTAAGTTTTAAAACTGCTTATCGAAAAGAAAAAAAACAGCTTGAAATTGGGTGCGCGTTCCTCTAGTTTGGGAAAACTAGTTAAAAAACAAAAAAACAAAACAAAACAAAAACAACTGAAATTGAATGCGCGTTTTTTTCTCTGGGTTGGAAAACTAAAAAAAACAAAACAAAAGAAATATCGAACACCAAGATTAAGCGAGTATTGTTTTTTTTTAGACGAACGTCACAGCGAGTTTATTTGACGAACACACACACAAAAAAAATGAAACCGACACCACGTGCTTCATTTTAAAAACCGATTAGAAACAAAAAACATGAAATGAACACACGTGCGTTACTCCATAAAAAAAAAAGACGCACCATAAAACAAAAAGGTCAGTTTTATTTTCTCTCTCTCTTTTCCGACTTGTACTGAAATATTTTAAAATGCAGAAAGAATTAATTGTGAAACAGATTTTTTTTTCTCTTCGTTAAAATTAAAAACGTGTATAAGAAAAAAACATTATATAATCTTTTCATAACTAAAACTCAGCGTCTTGCAAACGCTAATTTAAAGAAAAGAACTTCTTATAAATTCATTAAATAACGAGAAAATATTAATTTTCAAAATAAAAAAATAAAAAAATAAGTGAATATACGCGTATATAGAGAAAAGGAAAAGTTTCATAATCTTTTCATAATTAAAACGGCGCCTAGCAAACGCTAATTTAAAGAAAAGAACTCTTATAAAATCATAAGATAATAAGAAAATATTAATTTTCTAAATAAAATCAGAAACTAAATGGTTGAATATGGAAGATATTAAGTCTATAATCACCGAACTAATGAAATTCCAAATCTCCCAGCAACAACAAACTGAGGAAAGATTTCAAAAGTTTTTATTGGAACAGAACCAAAATATTTTATTACACAAAAAGGAGTATGATGAAAGATTGGAATTTCTGATACAAACAATATCGCGCAGTGACCAACAAAATGAAAAAGACGACACGTTTTCGCAGAACGAAATTTGGAACAGTATTGATAATTACTCATACACGGAAAATAATACATTTGAAGAATATTTCCGAAGATATGAAGACCTATATAAAATTGACTGCGGTGGTTGGAGTGATGCGAAGAAGCTACGCCTCCTTCTTAGAAAACTAAATACCACAGAACATACGAAATTCGTGGATTTCATTTTGCCTCGGAAAACCAGCGAGCTAACTTTCATAGAAGCGGTTGGTTTATTGACAGAACTGTTTAGTCCAAGAACTACACTATTCCACAA
This sequence comes from Sepiola atlantica, assembly GCA_963556195.1. Lineage (NCBI taxonomy): Eukaryota > Metazoa > Mollusca > Cephalopoda > Sepiida > Sepiolidae > Sepiola > Sepiola atlantica. The sequence continues at coordinate 22,801,351 of OY744552.1, read as the reverse complement.
ACGATGGAAGTGCTTGAACCTGGTAAAGAAAGATGAGGAAGATTACGCTACTTTTGCATCGATAGTGAACAAGCATTGTGACGATTTTAGACTAGCTGAATTAAGTGCAGATAATTTCAAGTGTCTAATTTTTGTACAAGGTTTAATCTCAGGAAATGACACGGAGATAAGGCGTAGAGTTCTAAATAAATTAGAGAATGAACCAAGCCTTACGCTGCAAAAGTTGGCTGAGGACTGTCAAAGATTTGTAAATGTAAAACAGGACTCAAAAGACATTGAATTGTCCGGCATTGCGCACATAAAAAAGGTACATCAAAAAACAAAAGCTCAACCTTATAGAAAAATAAGAAATAATAATTTTGATGTAACAAAGACAAATCAAGCCAGTAAAAAAATAAATAAATTGCCACCAAGCCCTTGTTCACGCTGTGGTAATCCACATTGGTACAATGATTGCCCATTCCGTTTTAAAACCTGTATGAAATGCAAAAAAGTTGGACATAAAAGTTCACACTGCAGAACGGGCAGAGGAAATAAAATGCGGATTCAAGCCACTAGGACAAAGAAGGAAACTGGCATGAAAATAAGAAAATATGTACAGGTGAAAATCCTGGATAAAAATATAAAATTGCAATTGGATTCTGGTTCAGACGTTTCCATTATAAATTTACATACATGGAGGAGATTAAATAAACCTACTCTATCAAGAACAAACAGGCTGGCAAGCACAGTTACTGGTGAAAGAATTACATTTGAAGGAGAATTAATCACAAATGTGTCCCTAATGGGAAATACTAAAAAACTCAAACTACTGGTACTGAAGGATTCGAATAATCTTTTTGGTTCAGATTTTATGCAGGCATTTGATTTATGGAAGTTGCCGATAAATACATTTTGTAAAAAAATAAATAGTCGCGCAACAGAATCGGAAAAACTACAACGAGAATTAAAAAACTCGTTTCCAGAGGTTTTTTCTGGCGGTCTTGGATGCTGCACTAAAATGACTGCAAAATTCCGTCTAAAAGAAAATGTACTGCCGGTATTTAGGAAAGAAAGGAAAGTACCCTTCGCCTCGATTGAAAAAATAAACGCTGAATTAGACCGACTGGTAAAGATGGGTATTTTATCAAAAGTACAACACAGCCAGTGGGCAGCACCCACGGTTTATGTAAAGAAAAAATCTAATGAGATTCGTGTATGTGCATATTTTTCAACAGGACTGAATACTGCCCTCGCGGACTATCACTACCCACTCCATACCCCGGAAGAAGTGTTTACAAGCTTAAATGGAGGAAGATTTTTTTCAAAAATAGACCTAAGTGAGGCATACCTACAAATACCGGTGGATAAAGATTGTTCTAAGCTGTTATGTATAAACACACATCGTGGTTTATATAAATTCGAAAGATTAGCGTTCAGAGTTAAGGTCGCGCCAGCCATTTTCCAACAAGTAATGGACACAATGCTGGGCGGACTCGATTTCGCAATAGCGTATCTCGATGACATCTTGATCAACAGCAAAGATATCGAACAACACCAAAAACATGTAAATCAAGTGTTTGCGAGAATCCAAGATTATGGGTTCAAAGTAAAAGAAGAAAAATGTGATTTTTTCCTGGAGGAAATAAAATATCTGGGTCATGTGATCGACAAGGACGACAGAAGACCAGACCAAGAAAGGGCTACCGCAATAAAAAACATGCCGGCGCCAGAAAACGTCATGACATTACAGAGTTTTCTGGGCCTAGCAAATTACTACCAGGTTTTTATCCCAGAAATGCATAATTTGCGTGCTCCATTAAATGAGCTATTAAAAAAAGGTAAAGCCTGGGTATGGACACCTGAATGTCAGGATGTATTTAATAAAATCATAGAAAGACTTACGTCAGAGTTATTTCTAACACATTACAATCCAGAATTGGACATAATCGTAGCTAGCGACGCTAGTTCATATGGTTTAGGAGCATGTATCCTACACAAAATGCCTGATGGAACCCATAAACCCATTGCACATGCATCAAGGACCTTGCTCCCAGCGGAAAAACAGTATTCTCAAATCGAGAAAGAAGCCCTAGCAATAATATTTGCAGTAACAAAGTTTCACCGATACATACATGGTAGACAATTTACCTTACAGACAGACCATAAGCCGCTAATTACAATTTATGGATCTAAAAATGGCCTACCTGTATATACAGCTAATAGACTACAAAGATGGGGAACTATCTTATTAAACTACAACTTTAAAATGCAACATTTGCATTCAAATAAAATCTATCATGCAGATGGATTGTCGAGATTAGTGCCAAAACAGAGAGAGACTCTAGAAGACACAGTGATTGCGTCTCTTCAAACAGAAGGAGATTTTAAAAAGATTTTGTGCAACGCAGTGAGAGAGCTCCCGGTGACACTATACGAGATAAAAAAAGAAGCTCAAGAGGATGAATTTATCACCAGAACAAAAATGAAATTGGTAGATAAGGATTTACATGCGGCAAAGAGTTTCTTACTCTGTGATGACGTACTCATGCATAACGAAAGGGTGGTCATCCCAGAAAAACTACGAAAGCAAATTCTGAAAGAATTTCATGTTGGCCATCCAGGGATAACCAGGATGAAGGGGTTAATGAGGAGTTTTGTGTACTGGCCAGGTAGGGACAATGACATTGAAAAAGCAGTAAAGCTTTGTAAAGGCTGTGCCTTAGTGGCAAAAGCACCGCATATAAAGCATAGCCCATGGCCAAAGACCGACCGTCCGTGGGAAAGAATTCACGTGGATTTCGCGGGACCATTGGAAGGATTTTACTACTTAATCGTAGTCGACAGTTTTTCAAAGTGGCCCGAGGTACTACGTTGCAAGAGTCCCACGTCAGAGGTTACGATAAGATTCCTACATGAACTATTTGCCCGCTTTGGGGTAGTGGATTGTTTGGTGAGTGATAATGGGATGCAGTTCACGTCATCAGATTTTGAGGAGTTCTGCGCGACGTTTCAAATCAGACATATAACGACGCCCCCGTATCATCCTAGGTCAAACGGCCAGGCGGAACGCTTCGTAGACACATTAAAAAGAGCATTAAAAAAGGCCGGTGATACTCCTAAGGAGAAGGCTTTACAACAATTCTTACAGGTATATAGAATTACAAAAAACATGAACATAGCATCATCATTATCCCCCGCAGAGATGATGTTTGCGCGGAATGTGAAGTCCGTGTTTGATAAATTATTACCTAAACATAATAATTATGACCGAATCTCTACGGTACCGAAGAAAAAATACAACCCAGGAGATAGGGTATATTTTAAGATGTTCAAAAACAATGCATCGTTCTGGGAACCCGGTACAATTGAAAAGAGGATCGGATCGATGGTCTATATCATAAAAGGACCACGGTTCTCGCATAAGAGACATCTAAATCAGATCAGAAAAAGACTGTCAGATGACACTGACAGCGCCCCACAAGGAGAAGACGTGATGGACGTGATATATGACACCTTCAACTTACCAGCACCCCAGGTAGTCACACGTAAACGACAACCAAAAAGAAAACGAATGGCTCCGGACTACCTAGAGATAGATCCGAAAAGGAAACGTTATTATAACTCCTGAGGAGGTAAGGCTTGGAAGGGGGGTGTTATGGTGCCGTACCTACCTACAAAGAACTAATGGACTCGTCCACCTTATAAATACGGGAAGCACGTGACACTTGTTCTCTTCTTCCCAGGCAAACCAGCAATGGCGGTTGAGAGCAACATCTCCTTGTAATATCTTTCTTTCTATTATATAATATATACCTTTGTTCATTTAAACCATGTGTTCCTGTGTCATTCATTCAGCTTTACCCAGGTCCACAACATATATTCTAAGCCTAACCTTCCCCAACTTCGTATGCAACCACTGAACCTTGCTGCTCTGGGTGTCGGGGGTAAAAACCTGGAATCTGTAAGGTGTGATGAATACTGCAGCCAACGAGGAGAACCATGCAAATCAGACAATCCTGAGGCACGATCTTCCTGGGCTCTGTGCAGGTGTGATTCGCTTAACAACAACAATCAGCAGCAGCTAACTTGATGTATTTGTATCGTTTATAAACAAAACGACAGCTGTTTTTTTTTTCAAGTGACTTTAATTGTAAAAGTTGTAGGTAAGCCTCCGAAGAAGGAAAAAGAAACACCTGGATCAGACAGCAAACTGGCGTAAACGACATTATCACCACCATACGAATGGCAAAACATAGATGGACAGGTCACCTTTCGAGATGTACAAGCAACAGGTTGACATTTAGGGCAACAGAATAGACCCTGAGGCAATGGAAAAGACCAAGAGGAAGGCAAAAAACATGTTGGAGAGACGACCTCGACAGCCAACTGGGTCCTACATGGACACGCCTAGCTAGGGACAAAACAAGGCGGAAGGAAACCAAGAAAGGGTTCCTTCTCCAAGAGCGATCAAAAATCCTAATGATGATGATGATGATGATGATGAAGTTAGGAAGCAATTAAATAAAGATAGGATATTTGGCCGATCATCACCATCACCATCATCACCATCACCACCATCATCACAACCATCATCATCATCACCACCACAACCATCATCATCATCATCATCATCATCACCACCACCACCATTATCACCATCATCATCATCATCATCATCATCATCATCATCACCACCACAACCATCATCATCATCATCATCATCACCATCACCACCATCACCATCACAACCATCATCATCACATCATCATCATCACCACCACAACCATCATCATCATCATCATCACCACCATCACCACCATCACCATCACAACCATCATCATCACATCATCATCATCACCACCACAACCATCATCATCATCATCATCATCATCATCACCACCACCATCATCACCATCACCACCATCACCATCACAACCATCATCATCACCACCACAACCATCATCATCATCATCATCATCATCATCATCATCATCATCATCATCATCATCATCATCACCACCACCATCATCCCCATCATCACCATCATCATCATCCTCATCAGTTTAACATCTGGTTTACATACTGGAATACTGCTGCCATATTTCCAAACTAATCTATTTCTGTCGTGGTCTTTATTTATCCCTCTTCATCTAAAATCCATCCTTATCATTTCCTCCAATGTTTTCCTGGACTTTCCCCTGCGAACACACCCTGCTACCTCAACTGTTCTACATCTACTAACCCAAGCATTCTCATCCATTCTCTCAATATAACCAAACCATCAAAGTCTCCTGTTCTCACACATCTCCATATACTGTCCAGATTTACTCTTCCTCTGAGGTCATCAGATCTAAACCTGTCTTTAAGACACACATTACACATCTATCATATCATTCTCATATCATTTCCTTCCATGTAACATATATCCTCAACCCTCATTGGCCAGGTTTCACCTCCATACATCATCACCCTGCATAAACATGCCTGGTAGACTATTCTCTTGATTGACAGTGGTAACACTCTGCTGGTTAGTAATGGCAGAAGTTCCCTGAACTTACTCCATCCACTCTGAACTCTTGCAATACCACCAGCACCAGCGCCAGCTTCTCCCGTTCTCCAATGGTTATCACCAAGGTAACAAAACTTCATCCGGTTCCATTGTTTTACCATTCTTGCACACAAACTGGTGAATGTCTGGCATCCGGTAGGATGCCCCATCTCCAGCGAAAACAGAAAGAAAAATAAAAAATAAAGAGAGTTATCATCTCAAAACCTACCAGTAATTACACTGCACTTCTTGTGTATCCAATGTTTACAAGTAGCACAAAAAAATTAAGTTGCACCTGACACCCTTTCCACAAACTGAGCCAGGGAACTTTCCTCTTTAATTTAATTTTGGGGGGGGGGGGGGCTTTCCAGTACTACAACCATCGATCATTGGCTGTAAATAAAATCAACTATCCTAGTGTTAAAAAATAACTCTTTTTCTACCACAACTTTTAAAAAAACACTCCCCTTTCTTCCTCCATGTCGCTAGCATCAATCGGAACTTCAACAAACAGCATTTCCGCAAGGGCTTCTCTTCTCTGGAAATCATACCACGGGACTGCTTTCCTACAGATTGCAACATGACCGACTTCAAATCCAATGTCAACAGATTCCTGTCATAGACCATCGCCACATGTATTCGAATTCCAAGCAATTATTCTCAATCCTCTCATAAGGTTCTTCATCTCTCAACTGACAATCCATCCATCTCATAAACCCTTATCATCCTCGGGTGGCTTTTGGCCTTGATAAGTGGTGACTCATTAGTATAAAAATTATCTCATAATAGTCTTCATCATTCAACTGATAATCATTCCATCTCATTAACCCTTATCATCCTCCAGTGGCGTTTGGCCTTGATAAGTGGTGACTCATTAGTATAAAAATTATCTCATAATAGTCTTCATCATTCAACTGATAATCATTCCATCTTATGAACCCTTATCCTCAAGTGGCTTTTGGCCTTGATAAGTGGTGACTCATTAGTATAAAAAATCCTCTCATAATATTCTTCATCATTCAACTGACAATCATTCTATCTCATGAACCCTTATCATCCTGAAGTGGGTTTTGGCCTTGATAAGTGGTGACTCATTAGTATAAAAAATCCTCTCATAATATTCTTCATCATTCAACTGACAATGATTCCATCTCATTAATCCTTATCCTCGAGTGGCTTTTGGCCTTGATAAGTGGTGACATTAGTATAAAAAATCCTCTCATGATATTCTTCATCATTCAACTGACAATCATTCCATCTCATTAACCCTTATCATCCTCCAGTGGCTTTTGACCTTGATAAGTGGTGACTCATTAGTATAAAAATCCTCTCATAATATTCTTCATCATTCAACTGACAATCCATCTCATTAACCCTTATCATCCTCCAGTGGCTTTTGACCTTGATAAGTGGTGACTCATTAGTATAAAAATCCTCTCATAATATTCTTCATCATTCAACTGACAATCCATCTCATTAACCCTTATCATCCTCAAGAGGCTTTTGGCCTTGATAAGTGGTGACACATTAGTATAAAAAATCCTCTCATAATATTCTTCATCATTCAACTGACAATTTATCCATCTCATTAACCCTTATCCTCGAATGGCTTTTGGCCTTGATAAGTGGTGACTCATTAGTATAAAAAATCCTCTCATAATATTCTTCATCATTCAACTGACAATTTATCCATCTCATTAACCCTTATCCTCGAATGGCTTTTGGCCTTGATAAGTGGTGACTCATTAGTATAAAAATCCTCTCATAATATTCTTCATCGTTTAACTGACAATTTATCCATCTCATTAACCCTTATCCTCGAATGGCTTTTGGCCTTGATAAGTGGTGACTCATTAGTATAAAAAATCCTCTCATAATATTCTTCATCATTCAACTGACAATTTATCCATCTCATTAACCCTTATCCTCGAATGGCTTTTGGCCTTGATAAGTGGTGACTCATTAGTATAAAAATCCTCTCATAATATTCTTCATCGTTTAACTGACAATTTATCCATCTCATTAACCCTTATCCTCGAATGGCTTTTGGCCTTGATAAGTGGTGACTCATTAGTATAAAAATCCTCTCATAATATTCTTCATCATTCAACTGACAATCATTCCATCTCATTAACCCTTATCCTCGAATGGCTTTTAGCCTTGATAAGTGGTGACTCATTAGTATAAAAAATCCTCTCATAATATTCTTCATCATTCAACTGACAATTTATCCATCTCATTAACCCTTATCCTCGAATGGCTTTTGGCCTTGATAAGTGGTGACTCATTAGTATAAAAATCCTCTCATAATATTCTTCATCGTTTAACTGACAATTTATCCATCTCATTAACCCTTATCCTCGAATGGCTTTTGGCCTTGATAAGTGGTGACTCATTAGTATAAAAATCCTCTCATAATATTCTTCATCATTCAACTGACAATCATTCCATCTCATTAACCCTTATCATCCTCCAGTGGCTTTTGACTTTGATAAGTGATGACTCATTAGTATAAAAATCCTCTCATAATATTCTTCATCATTCAACTGACAATTTATCCATCTCATTAACCCTTATCCTCGAGTGGCTTTTGTCCTTGATAAGTGGTGACTCATTAGTATAAAAAATCCTCTCATGATATTCTTCATCATTCAACTGACAATCATTCTATCTCATTAACCCTTATCATCCTCTAGTGGCTTTTGACCTTGATAAGTGGTGACTCATTAGTATAAAAATCCTCTCATAATATTCTTCATCATTCAACTGACAATCCATCCATCTCATTAATCCTTATCATCCTCGAGTGGCTTTTGGCCTTGATAAGTGGTGACTCATTAGTATAAAAAATCCTCTCATAATATTCTTCATCATTCAACTGACAATCCATCCATCTCATTAATCCTTATCATCCTCGAGTGGCTTTTGGCCTTGATAAGTGGTGACTCATTAGTATAAAAAATCCTCTCATAATATTCTTCATCATTTAACTGACAATCCATCCATCTCATTAACCCTTATCATCCTCCAGTGGATTTTGGCCTTGGTAAGTGGTGATCCATTAAAAAAAAAAAAAAAAAATTTTTTTAAATACTACTTCCAGAGATGCAAAGAAATTGTGCTATAATGCCACAACCTTTCGCGATTCTACATGTAACCCTTAAAAAGGTCTTCACGTCACCTGTTAACAGCATGTGAAGCGTTTTAGGGGGGTGCGACGATAGCACAAGACGTGGGATCTCATTTTGCACAAAGGCATGACTACAAACAGCAGACGTTTTCATGGAACCCCCTCTTCAGCTGGCAGCAAGCTGATGCAACAGAGATAGAGAACTCTTGTAGTTCATATGTAAAAATAGGCTCGTGTAAATATCCCAAGTTTCGATAAATATCTCGAAGTCACATGTGCAACAGTTCTGCTACAAAACTTTCAGTTCATGAATACAGAGAATCCTAAAAAAAAAATACAAAACTTTAGTTTGTAGGTAAAATATTTGGTGCTTCTTTATTATTGGGGACAGATGAAATTTTCATTTTTATTTTAGAAGAGTCAGTTGAAAGGGGAGATAATTCAAACTTTTTTATTTGTAACCATAACCCATAAGAAAAATCCAGAGAATTAGTAAGAAAATAAATTAAAAACGGGTACTTATGCAGTTTATGGAGTGAACTGAATTAATAACGTTATAATTTAGAAAGCCATTCTTAGCATGGGGAGGTGGGGGTTGATTAACTATTCGGTACTTTCACTTAACAATTTAATAAACAGAACATTTATATATATATATATATATATATATATATATATATATATATATATATATATATATATATATTTCTATGTACATGATAATCTCCTAAACTAATTAACGAATCATTATGAATTTTGGAATATATACTCGAGGCAACACGGTGAGTAATATGGGCATATTATATTTTTTTTGTAAATTTTAACATTTAGGAGGTGCATATATAAAGTTAGGTATGTGTATATGTTTATATATATATATATTTCGTTGTACAAGATAAATTCCTAAACTAACCGATCATTATGAATTTTGGAATATATATTCTCAGCAACATGGTGAGTAACACAGGCACATTATTGTTTTTGTAAACTTTACCATTTAGAGGGGGGGGGGATCCACCCACATTCGCACCCTCCCCCCCAAAAAACTTTTAAATAAGTTAGATAAAAAAAATTTAATCGAGAAAAGAATTGCTCTAGATCAAATTTTGAGTTATATTTTAAGTAATACACTTTTATTATAAGAATCGGTGCTTGTGCATGAGCGTCAATAATTTGGATGTGCTTGGTAAAATTCTAAACTATTGAACTTATCATTATGAATTGTGGAATATGTATTCTAGGCAACAGGCTGAGTATTGATTTACTCCTCTCCAGGAGTTAGGTACAAGGCCAGTTTTTATCTTACTTCCACAAGTAAGATGTGACCCAAGGTCGGGTCGGGAAAGTGGGGTTTAAAAATTGCCTGGGCAGCCCCGTCGGCATTCCCCGGTAGGGGCGCCTCAGACAGTAAGCAATAAACTTACTCCTCCCCAAAGAGGGGAGGCGAAGCCTGGGAGGGTGGACCTCATAGAACTGCACAGGACATGCGTGCAGTATCCATCGGAACAGATACTACACTTTGATCTTAGCCAAAAGGCCAAGAAGGAGGCGGCAACAGAGTGAGTAACACGGGCACATTATTTATTTTTTTATAAAGTTTATCATTTAGGGGAGGGGGGATATCACTGAAAACGTATAATACCTCTCAAAGAATGAAAAAACATTAAAACTCAAAACTAACGCCATATTTATTGCTTATACCCGCCTCGGATAGGTATTCTAATAGTTCTGTACTAAAGGTATACTTATGAGGACACCAACGACAAGAATTAAAATCTTATTCCAAAATGTTTAATTTCTAGAAATACCAAATTAAATTTGTTGAATTTAACAGTATGACATGAACAGAGGTATGCAGCGTTGCCCGAGACTGAAAGTGCTCCATATTCGATGTAGAAGTCAAAGTCACAAACACTAGGTACTAAACATCTTGCTTGCTGTGTGAAATGTGAATTCTCTGAGGTTGGTCCTAGTGACTTGAATAGATCGGAATTAAATGAAACGTTCAGCTTGAAATTCTTTACAGGTTCACAAGTTCCTAAAGATGCACCTGAAGAATGTTGGAGGTTACATCGGATGAAACGTTGTGAATATAATAACCAAGAGAAGCTAGCAATTTTTACATCAGTAAGAATCAAGTATTTTAAAACCGATTCATAAATTGAGAGTCATATATTTTTCAGCTGTGAAGTAGAGAGTTAGAGCCAGAATGTTTTTATTAAAAACCGAGAATCTACTGACTCAACCCTCTAAGGTGAAGAGTTGGATTCAGGAGTCAGTGATTTTTGCAAACGTGAGATTCAGGTATTTTAAAATCGACTCCGATGTTCGGAATCATAATTTATTCAGCCGACATTCTCTCTCTGAGTCAGATTCAGAAGTCGGAGTCAGATTCAAAAGTCGAAGTCAGATTCAAAATCCGGAGTCAGATTGAAAAGTCAGAGTCAGATTTTTTTTTTAAAAATCGCCTCCAGTGACAAGAGTCAGATGCTCTTTTAGATTGATTCCCACCTGTCTCTTGTGGATCATAAGTTATCTCCCTTGAAACATTTCTGGGTATTTAAAGTTTCGTTTAACCACAGTATAGCTCTTCACTCGCAAAAAGAAAGTAATTGAGTTGATAAAAGATGAGACACAACGACGTGGATGCAGCTGACTAAATGATAGCAAAGAAATTTTGCCCAGCTAAAAGGGGAGCGTAGAGGTAGTATGGTGATGGGGTGGAAAGGCGCTAATAATGTTCCATATGCAACAGTTGAGTTTCATGTGGGGTCATTTTGGCACGTCAAGGGTTAAGTTAAAAGCTAAAAATACACCTTGAAGATATGAAGATATGTGATGAAAAGCAAGCCAAAAGATGATGCCCTGCTTAATGGTATTAATAGCCATAATTGCAAAGATGGAGTTTTCATTCCTGGTGTTAGAATCAAATCATGTTTAGGTTACAGACCATGAAAATTGAAAAAGAAAACAACCTTTTAATCTAGTTAGAAAGACTGTTCCGCTCAGAGAACCATAATACAAGTCAATTTCATAATATGGAAGAGGTATTTCACAGATATGTCTTAATTAAAAATAAAAATGTTACAGCTTTTTTCATAAATGTTTGTTCTAATCAAGGCTCAGAATCTAGCATGGGTCACAGAGAGAATGATAAATGTCAAAGTACAGTATGTGAAAACGATATTAATATGTAGCAGTTTCCTACAAGTCGCCATATTGTTTAAATATCAATGACTTCTTAGCTGCCTGCTGATTGGTTCAGGCAAATTACTTCCTCCTTGGCTTGACCAATCAGTGGCCTTCTTTTAGGCGAATCTCGGATGGCTAGCGTAATTATATAAACACGTGACCGCTATCCACACTCTCTCTCTTACCTCTGTGGTACGAGAAAACACTTCTCTCTTTTTTCCTCTTTGTCACTGCCAAATACACGTCCCTCCTCTCTGGGGACGCAACAGACATTTTCCCAGGCCACTGGCCCTGGGTTCGACAAGATACCAAAATGGCTACTGCCTCAACACGTTGACTTGATATTACAGACACATACTTGCATACACATATGGACGCGTCCTGACACCATAGCCGGTGTACAAACATTCAAAACTATCATGAACAATTCTCTTTTCCCAACGGGGGAAAAATAATAACTATGGCCTCCTATATTTTGTCTTCGTCAGTATTTCATTTACACACTGACATTTCCTCTTCGTCACCATTTTTATTCTATCTTACAAACAGACTAGATTAAATCTGGACAGTATAGGAAGATGTGTGCAGAAAAGTAGACGTCGTTGGTTTGGTCACATTGAAACAGTGGATGAGAGTGATTGGGTTAGTAGATGTAGAACAGTTGAAGTAGCAGGGGAATTGGCAGGAAAGGCCAAGGAAAACATGGGAGAAAGTGATAAGGATGGATTTGAGAGAAAGAGAGATGAATAAAGACCTGGCCAGAGATATATTATCTCTACTTTAGTATGATAACAGATACTAGCCGGAACATGGAAATTCCACGGTGATTTCTACATTAATTTCTATAATTAGTAAATTATATATAATATAATTTATAATTTTTAATAAGTGTTGTGAAGTAGTCCAACAGTAAAAAGAAGAAGTCAAGTCGAGGTTGGGTTAAGATAACAAGTGTATTAACATAAAAGGTACAAAGGTAAGGAAACTGACTGGCACTCGGCTAGACAGTTACAATACTGTCCTTTTTCTCCCTGGTGATTGTCTACTCGCACTATTTATAGTGAGAACCGGTGTAGTTTCTCTTCTGTTAGAACGGCCGGTGTAACAATAAGAAAACACAATTAATACTAGGTTGACCCGTGGAAATTCCACGGTGCTTTCTATATCAATCTCTATAATTTACTGTTAATAATAATATTTCTATTGAAATAATAAATGTCCGTCAGGGTCAATACTATTAAGAAGAAATTACTTTTTCTTCTTCCGTACAAATAATTGTCATTGTAAGCTAAATATTCTTGAAATAAATAAAACGAATATCTCTTTTATTTATTTATTTATTTAAAATTGTTGCAATTTAATTCTTTTTAAACAATAAATATTCTGTCTTATTAAAGTAAAAACAATTGTCAGTCGAATATTCTTTAAATAAATAAAACGAATATCATTTTTTGAAATGTATTTATTTAAAATTGTACTTTTTTAGACAAGACGGGACAGAATAATTTGATTTTGGAACAATTTTTTTTAAAATGGGTAAAGTTGGAATTACTTGCCTTAGCAACATCAGATTAATCACGAAACATCATCTTTGCTGATTGGACAATCTCATTTTTGTAATGTGTGCTTTTTATGGCCCTAGCATATTATCTAAATGAATAAATGCAAAAAAATTAACTATTATTTGCTCCTTTCTTAAATGTGGTTGAGGGTATTTGCAGTTTACTATATATACGGTATTTCAAAAGTCTATACTGTATCGTAGAATTAAATAAGCTAAACCTGTTTTGATGTCAATATAGATGGAAAAATCTTTCGAATTTATTCACATACCTTACTATATATATATATATATATATATATAGTAAGGTATGAAAATATATTTTTGGCGATTAAGCTACACAGAGGCGTCCGCGTTTTATCTCTGTAGGGAATCGTCAGGCTAAATAAATATATTCTCATACCTTACTACCTAGCTCTACTTAAGCTTTGAGCACTTTTGAAGTAAATACTGAAACTCTATACATAATATATATCTCCTTATAATATCATGTGTATACATGAAATAATATATATATATATATATATATATATATATATATATATATCTAAATGAATAAATGCGAAAGTTGGGCCCATTTCTCGCACTAACGGTAAAGTAAAAAAAACGTATTCAAGTTAATTCAACTTTACACAGTAGACACACCATCTCTTTTTATATACTGCTTATGTATATGCGATATCAGTTGCAAGTTTTTTTTTCAATGATTGTTTTCATTTTAATATAACACATAGTTCTGTTTCGCAATATTGCTCTATTTCTTGAACAAACATTTAGCATTTTTGTTCAAATGTTCTTTCCTGTAGACGGACCAACTTGATTTTCAACAAGTAGTGATCTATTTCTAAATTGCAAGTAAAAAGGCAAATTAATTTAATCATTCTTTTCCTTTCTTTATGGTCACATTTAAATGATAAATAAATTTGTATCGAAATTACCAAAATATTAATTTTTATCTATTATTTCCTGGACAAATGTTTAGCATTTTTGTTCAAATGTTTTTTCCTGTAGACGGACCAACTTGGTTTCCGACAAGTTGTGATCTATTTCTAAATTGCAAGTGAAAAGTCAAATAATTTTTTCTTTTTCTTTTTCTCTGCGGTCACATTTAAAAGGTAAATCAATTTGTAGCGAAATTATCAAAATGTTAATGTTTATTTATATGAATAAATAAAAAACATTTTGTTTCGTGTTTACAACAAAGTTATGAATGAAATGTTTATTATTTTAAATTAATGTTACAAGTAGTGAACTGTGCGAAGCGGTATCAAGGAGGCGAAGCCAACTAGTTTTATATATTTGACGATGGTGTATATGTGCGGTCAATCTGTTTCAAGGATCATTAAACAGTTGGTGCTATAACATTTCAGTAGTTGTAACATTTTTCGCCTTTCCTTTTCTTTCAGTGGGGATAACGTTCGTTACAACTAAATATTTTTTATCAAGGCCCAGGAGCCACTCGAGGATAAGGATCAAAAGGATTGTCAGTTGAGCGATGATCGCTGCCTCGAGAGGATTGAAAACAGTGAGTGGAATGAGCAGAAGATTACTTAAGAGCAATTGGTTATCCAAGGGGACGGTTCAACAAGTATTTGTTTACGTTAGACTTGAAGACGACCATGTTGCAGTCGGCTGGAAAGCAGCCTTGCGGTATCTTGTTCCACAGACGAGATGTTATAGGAAATAAACTGTTCATGGAAGCTCCGTTTGGTTTTTGGTACAGAGAGAGAGAAAGGAAAGTTCTTGGTTATTTTTGTAGCTAGGCGGGTTCTTGCTGTGAATGTTTTACAGGGAGGGGGCCAGGGATTGGAGCTCAGTCGAGCACCTACAATGAAAATATCGAGACAGTAGAGAGAGGCGAGCAACATCTCTTCTGTGTGAAGCAGGCTACAGGGTAAAGAGACAGAAACGAAAAAATAGGTTAATTCGAATCAAGTATCGATATGTCAGATTGATTGCTATTTGGGTCTGACTTTGAAAATCCGGCAAGATAA
>OY744552.1:22778444-22783444 GCA_963556195.1 Sepiola atlantica | reverse complement strand
AGAAACTGAAATTTGGGGAATGCTTATTAATTGATGTCTAATGCCTATTGTTAAAAATTCACAAAAATTGCAGGTACCCAAATTTTCACAAAGGGCTTCCACCCCATTTTTACCCCCTTTTGCATGAAACTAAAACTAAATATAGCCCATATTACAACCCCTTACGCATAGTAGCTGTGATCCAAAATCCGTATTGATCGGTTAATTAGTTTAGGAGTGAATCCTGTACATACAAATATATAAACATATACACATACCTAAATTTATACAGATAGAGATATCTAAATCCACAAAATATATAGAGAAAATCAACACACATATATAAACAAATCTATATATAAAATATGTGTGTGTGTAAATAAAAACATGAAAGAATTACCGAATGGTAAACCGCTTCCTCGTGCTCGGGGGTTTCCCCGTCTTCATTTCCTGAATGATCTGGCTTACCGTTCGAAGGAGCCGCCGCCGTTGCCGCTGCTGCTGACGACGACGACCCAGGAGCAGCCGACTCCATGGTAACGGTAAGCCGGATTTCTCCATGCATGTTATAGGCCGTCATCGCCGGTAAGGTAAGTCCGTTTGCAGCCCCCTGTCCTGCAGTAGGGCGTGTTACGACGGTTCCGCGGAAGAAGAGAGATTCATTTATTTCTTCGTCTGGACGAGCGTCCAACATAGGAGAGGAAAGTTCGAGTATGGGAGTCGAACGGACAGGGAAATGGAAGAATCCGGTGTTTACGGCATTCCTAGTTTGTTTGTTTTCTTTTTAAGGTTCGTGTGCGGTTTGTTCCAGGAAATAGTTTAAATAGACGAATAGATAGATAGATAGATAGATAGATAGATAGATAGATAGATAGAGATGGTAGTCAGGGAGAGATGAGGAGACAGAAATAGATAGACAAGAAGAGATGAAGGAAGATAGAAAAGGACGTGTATATATATATATATATATATATATATATATATGAGAGAGAGAGAGAGAACAGATTTAAGAGGCTTGATTCGTCAGTCAGTCTGTTTGTAACACTTCAGTATAGTCTGTCACACTTCAGTTTAGTCTGTCACGTTTCAGTTTGGTCTGTCACGCCTCAGTATAGTCTGTTATGCTTCAGTATAGTCTGCCACGTTTCAGTTTGGTCTGTAACGCTTCAGGATAGTCTGCCACGTTTCAGTTTGGTCTGTCACGCCTCAGTATAGTCTGTTATGCTTCAGTATAGTCTGCCACGTTTCAGTTTGGTCTGTCACGCTTCAGTGTAGTCTGCCACGTTTCAGTTTGGTCTGTCACACTTCAGTGTAGTCTGCCACACGTCAGTGTAGTTTGTCACACTTCAGTGTAGTCTGTCACGTTTCATCTTGGTCTGTCACGTTTCAGTTTGGTCTGTCACGTTTCAATTTACAATCATAGATTGCATGGACGCATCTTAAGAATGTTCGGTTTGGTTTCTCTCTCTCTCAAACTCCTGTAAAACTTTGGTCCATCCAAATACTGAGATCGAACTCGATGCCCCACAAGTAACTTGATGATTTATCGCAAAATAATAAAAAAAAATTTAACACTGCGATATTTAAACGGCAGCAGAAAAAATATTTCAAGATTTTCCACAGGTTCGGGTTATCCGTATCTTTATGTCAGTTTTGTACTTTTGATTTTCTCTGATTTTCTTAAGTTCCTGTAAAAATCGCGTCAATGATCTGTGATGAATTCCAAGTTCCAAAATTAATTTGAAGAATTAAACACAGCCGATATTTTAGCACTGGCAGACTTTTTTCAAGACTAACAACATTTAAAAATATTCTACAAATCCAAAAACAAATCCAAATTATCAATATCTTTGTTTTTTTATTTTTTTTATTTCTGTGCTTGGTCAGTAAAAGAATCCCTTCCAAAAATAACTTGAGGAATTACTTTGGAATAAAGAGATATTCCAGGACTCCTTTTAAGAATAAAAATATTTCCAGATATTCCGTTCGTCCAAGGAAAGGTCCAAATTATTGTTATTTTGTTTTCGTTTTTGTCTGTGTTGTTGTTGTTGTTGTAAAGTTCCTTACTTTCACCCTCTCTCTCTCTGTCTCTCTCTTTCTTTCTCTCTCTCTCTCGTAAAACTTTGGTTTGTCAAAGAACTAAAATGGTATCAGAAATCTCCCAAAAGAATAACTCGAGGAATTAGCTTTAATAATAATCTTTTTTTTTTTCAAAACATTAAAAACTGCCGAAATTTCAGCACCAGCAGACTCCTCTCAAGACACGCTATTTCTGATTCTCACATTTCCTCTACCTGAATGTTTGGGTTAACACTGAAACACTGCCGATATCCCAAGACACAGTATTTCTAATTTCTATAATTCTTCTACCAAAATTTGTTTATAAAATCCATCATGCATCTGTTTCTGTTACCGATTCTTTCAGGTCTGGCATCACAGACACAGAAATTAAAGAACCATGTGAGTCTCTTCAGACGAACGAGGAATATCGGATTCCAAGCGGCAATGATTCGGTCCAACTTGATAGGCAGCCAAAGCACACACTGCATCATTTTCTTCCCCACTTTAGGAGTATCGTCTCTACCTAGCTCCCTCTCCCCCCCAAACAGCTCAATGCTACCCCTAACTTCTACCCACGCTGATCTTCCCCACCCTGCAGGATACAGTTGCTTTTGTTGTTAGTACTCTACGCATACTGCTTAGTTGTCGCCAGGTATGATGTAGTCATTCCCAGGGGAGGTAAACTATATATATATATATATATATATATATATATATATATGATATATAAGAATAAAATTGTATAGATACAATATTAATTAAAACATTAGAAGTTCAAAGCAAAGAGTTTCATATCCTTAATCCATTGATTTACAAAGACAAATTGGTTGCTCTATTCAATATATTGAGCTTTATATTATCACGATAGATTATTATTAAACGATAATTCAATTATCTTTAATTTAATAATTATACTTTAATATATATATATATATATATATATATATATATATATAGACAAAAGATTTTGAAACATCAGTTGGAGATCTTTAATGATTCAAAGCCACCATAACGTTGAGAGATTTACCCTTTTTTTTTCTTTTTTTTTTTCCTCTCAATCGTTTCCTCCAACTAAATAAGTTTTTTCCCCTCATATCTCATTCGACTTTTAGTTTTTAATTTACCATTCTGACGTTTCCTCTCAGAGGGTCAGACGATAAGGCCTTAAGGTAATTTTAACAATTTTCCTTTTATTTTATTTTTATTTTTTTTCACTCGTCTGTTTCATTGATTTTAATAATGTTTCCTCTAAAATTAATCCTACGATTCTGTTGTACACAAAATTTACTTTATATATATATATATATATATATATATATATATATATATATATATATATATAACTTCTTTGTAATATAGTAGGAAAAATCCCAACAGAGTGCTCGATTAATTAAGAATTAAAGTTAAAATGTAAGAGCATAATATTTATTTATTTTGGTACAGAAAAATTAGTACAACATTCGTACCGTCAGTAGTATAAAAAATATCCTTATGACAAGTGAGCTATACAGAAACGTTTGTGTTTCATTCCATCATGGTAAATCGTCAATTATAGTAATATTTTTATACTACTACTCAGCTCTATTCATATATTGAGTACTGTTGAAGTAAATACTGAAACAAAATATGCATGCTTATCTTTCATCTGTTTTTGTGATGTCATTCAGTGTGCACGTAGACAAACAAGACAACAGACAAATAAGATCCACAGTTTTAGTAATATATGAAACAGTAATCTGGCTAAATCTAGCGAAACTGATGAGTCGTAGAAACTAGTGATGGGACGATTCCAATATTTTTCTCGATTCCGATACAATTGACGATTCCAATATTTTTCTCGATTCCGATACAATTACCGATTCTATTCTACATTTGCGATTCCGATACAATTACCGATGCTGATCTAAATTCCCAATTCCGATACAATCACCGATTTCGATTTCACAAATATACCAAAGTTATGTTAAAAAAATCAACTAACAATTTGTTTACATCATTTTTTTTAGTATAATTTGGCGCTGGAACAAAATCTATAAAAAATGAATATCTATTTTTTTTTGTATCTCACTGCTAAGTTATGAAAAAACAATAAACATGGGTAAACTTTTTCTGAATTTAAAAAATACTTCATTAATTAATTATTAATTAATGCATTTTAATGCATTTGTTTGAAAAGAAATACAATTTTTTAACTATAAAAAATTATTACATAGAACCCATTACATACTTGGGTGATAAAAATCGTACATATTTCTAGATGGAGCGTCTTGGTCCAGTGGTAGAACGCTGGACTATAGACATCAACATCGAGGGTTCGATCTCTGTGTAAGTTAGCCATGCTGATGACGGCTGTGAGCCAGAAACACGTGTCCATGGATTACTTTTATGTACGTAAAATGTGAAAATCTTTAAATTCACTAATCCCTTTGTACCTTATTCAACTCCACACTCAGCATCTCATGTTAAAAGTTCAAAAGTTGTTTTTTAACATTTATTACATTTTACTTTTAATTTAATTATCAATGATGTGTGTCAGTACTTTTTTCTTGACAAAAATGTTTTATTTATTTTTTAAACATTTTTTGGAACCCTGTGAATCAACTGCATTCATTTAAAGGTTACGAATTCATGCAAAGTTTCATTTTTTGTATTTTTACACAAGTAAAATAAATTTACATTTTGATGTTATTATGATGTATAGATTTTAGTTTTACTGCTAGTTTAAAAACAATAGATATTTATAATCTAACATTAATGGAAAACTAAGTAAAAATTTTATTTTTAAAAGAATCGGTTTTTGGAATTGGAAATTAGGATCGAAATTCAAATATTAATTCTGATACCTTGAAAAGTTCTGATTTGTTCAATTCATGGATCTCTCTCCCACAGTACTGATCAAAATGCCATATATATATATATATATATATATATATATATATATATATATATATATATATATA
>OY744552.1:22748444-22770944 GCA_963556195.1 Sepiola atlantica | reverse complement strand
TTTATAAATAAATATTAAATTATTTATACCTACAGACGCTAGCGTTTCAAGCTTATTGCTCTCATCAGTGCAGGGAAGTAACAATTTCAGACGGTCGAGAGGCGCGAACCCGGTACACAGAGTCAGCCATATCCACTCGGCCCACGGAAACTGTCACGTAATTTAGGGAAATATATATATATATATATATATATATATATCGGCCTTCTGGTCGACTCGTCCTTCAAGTCATCTAAACATTGCATTCAGGCTGCAAACAAAGCAAGGAACACTTTATTTCTCATTCGATGTAAACTCACTCCTGAAATATTTCTCCCACTTTATGTCTCCCGCGTCAGACAACTGTTAAAGTATGGTGTCTAGGCCTCCATATCTAATACATGATATCCAACATCTGGAGAGAGTTCAACGACTAGATACTGAAATGGTGTAGGGACTATGAGATCTGCCCTATGAAAACGGACTCAAGAAGCTAAACCTTTTCACCCTTGAGCGCCGACGATTACGCAGTGATCTCATTTTGACCTACAATCTCCTCAATGGTCATTCACTTCTGCATCAGAAACTGTTTCACCACTGGATCAGGGCTGGCCTTTTGGCTAAGATCAAAGTGTAGTATCTGTTCCGATGGATACTGCACCCTATAGACCGGTATTGTCTTGGCCTTCGGGCCTTGATTTACGCCGGTCTATGGGATTGTCCTGTTCAGTTCTAGGAGGTCCACCCTCCCAGGCTTTGCCTCCCATCTTTGGGGAGGAGTAAGTTAATTGCTTACTGCTTGAGGCGCCCCTACCGGGGAATGCCGACAGGGCTGCCCTGGCAATTTTTTATGGTCAGAGTGCTCACCTCTCGAGCGCTGGCTTTTCAACCCCCACTTTCCGACCCGACCTTGGGTCACATCTTACTTGTGGGAGTAGGATAAAACTGGCCTTGTGCCTAACTCCCGGAGAGGAGTAAATAATACTTTCTCATTCAGAATCCCTGGACCTTGAAATGGACTTCCAGGAGATGTAGTAAATGTGCTATGATGCAATAATTCAAGGCGAAATTGAACAGGTGCTGGGCAACTGTATCCTCTTCTGTGTAAATTACTATCACCCTTTCCCTACATGGCAATTGAAGTATTCTTGTTTTATTTTTTGCCAAATTTATTGAATTGAATTAAATATATATATATATTTCATATTCAATTCTTAAGTTATCGTTTCAGATGTTAGATATAAACAGATATACATCTGACAAATCAATATTTGATTTTAACTAGCCATTTTTCTTTCTATCCTTACAGCATGTTCTTTGCACTAAAACAGTGTAATTTGCTTCAGGTTCTTTTTGAAAATATTTATTCCGACATAAAAGATTATTACAATGGAGACAATTTTAAATAGCAACCTAAGAAGGTCAAAATCTAATGCAGATAACTACTATTTTAACTTAAAGGTAAAAATATGAGTGACCTCCCTTACATTTCGAGCTTTTTCATCTCTTTGTGACTTAATCATTATTATGAAAGTTTTAAGTAAAATGATATTAATTATTCCCGTACGCCATAATAGACTTGTTGTTCTAATTCTTTGAACAATTGGAATGCTCTAATTCATTAAATCCTCTTTATATATATATATATATATATATATATATATATATATATATATAAGTTATGTATGTGTATATGTTTATATATTTGTATGTATAAAATTCACTCCTAAAGTAATTAAACGATCATTATGAATTTAGGGAACACAGCTGCTCGGCGTTAAGGTGGGTAATGTGGGCTATATTTGGTTTAACTTAGTTCCAAAGCATGAAGCCACTTGATTAAAAGAGGTAAAAATGCTACTTCAAGGTCAAAAACTAGCAAACGATAAATGTTAGATGGATAGATTCCGACCGAGAAAACAGCACTTTGTCCGAAACATCGCTCATCGAATATGAGGACTAAAGGACCAAATAAGGGAAGCGAGAGTTATAAGGCTACCGAAAGTAAACCCAAGGTCCACTTTCTACTCTCTTAACTATGCAAAAGAGGAAAAGAGGGATAGAATCCCTTCGTAAAAATTCAGATACCTCCGATTGTTGTGAAATTTTAGCAATATGTATTATACATTAATTAGTAAATATTCCCCAAATTTCAGTTTTTTTGGAGTAATTTTAAAGATTTTAGAAGCATAAAATGGGCAAAAACTCCAATTTGCAAAATTCAAATATTTCTGATTTGCATTGAATTTGATCCATACTCATTAGACACCAATAAAGCACAATTCCTGGAATTTCAATTTCTTAAGACCCTTTAAGCTTAACCCTTAAATTATAGACATTGTTTTTTAGAATACACATCATTTAATGGATTTTGATCGAAATTTAAATAAGGATTCTAGACATAAGGTTTAGTATCATTATATCTTGATTTTAATCTTTGTAAGTGGGCATAAAAGTGGTGCACAACTGTTCTATTCAAGGAATTCATTTTACCCAACCTTTTCTTCTGGAGTGCAAATATATATATATATATATATATATATATATATATATATATATATATATATATATATATATAATGATTTAATGATAAATATTTTTTAATTAGTATCCACATGCATATACGTTTCATCCTAATGGAATCATCAGTATGGAAGATAACTGTTTAGCCGGTCGCACAATTCGAACACCCAGACACGGACGAATTATATATATATATATATATATATATATATATAATCCAGGTAAAACATCCACAGGATAGTAATCCAAAGAATTTCAACCGGGTTTATAAAAAGTGCTCAATATTAAATAGAGCTTTTATATATGATTATTTTTATTTACACAGACATGTACAAAATCTGTGACACTGGCATGTCGATGTTATCGATCAACAGCTATTATAAACAGCTATTATCTCAGTTTATAATAACTGTTGATTGATAACATCGACATGCCAATGCCTGATGAGATCTCAGTTTATAATAGCTGTTGATCGATAACATCGACATGCCAGTGTCGCAGACTTTGTACATGTCTGTGTAAATAAAAATAATCATATATATATATATATATATATATAACATTAAAAGCTCTACTTGTATTGAGCACTTTTGAAAAAATATTGGTTTGTGTTCATTATGTAAATATATTTGAACTTGAATAATTAATTAATATATATATATATATATATATATATATATATATATATATATATATATATATATATATCTTTTGAATTTAAGAATTAGCTCGTTTCTAATGTTATTATTCTTAGATGGGTGTGGCAAACTCGCAGACTTTCTGGTGAATTTGCCAAGAATGGTATTATACCGATGTCAAAGAATTTGGAGAAATCCTTAAGGAATAATGAAACAAGAACCAGAGTATTCCTTACTGAATGGATGAAGAGGTACCCAGGTAAAGGAGATTTAATACCGTTAGCATTTTCCCACCCGAAAAAAAAAGGTAGGTTATTCTACCCTAAAACCAGAACCTGGGTATCATTTTATAAGGACCAGAAGACGCAACTTAGAAAAACAACTTAAGCATGACAGACCAACGAAAAATGCTATTTGAAACTTAAGCATGACAGACCAACGAAAATGCTATTTAAAAGTAAGTGTGTTAAATGGAATAGTTATTTATATATTTATATATTGAAAGAGATACAAGACATATTATAACATTAGAGATTACTTATTTAACATATATTTATATATAAGTTATCTTGGCAGATTTTCAAAGTCAGACCTTAATAGCAATTAATTTGACGAATCGATACTTGATTCTGACAAACCATTTTTTTTTCTTCCAATATGTTATTAGCCCGAATATAATTTGCTTCCTTTCTGTTAATAATTCCAGCTAGGAACTCATATATATTTATTAATTTTTACATGCATAAAAGTAAAAATTAATGAATACATATATAAAAATAAAAATAATGAAACATTTTATTAAGGTCGACTTTATTATTTACCGCTTATGAAATGGAAGAATGCAAAATAAAAATGCTGTTTCTACTGCCACTAAAAACAATTACAAACTACGTAACTACATTATATATATATATATATATAAATATTTGTTATTGTTTATTTATATATATATATATATATATATATATATATATATATATATACATATATATATATATATAAATTAATCAAGTTAAAATATGTTGATAAAATCAAGTGAAAACAATATTTTTTCAAAACGGATGAATATCAAAGTAGGACTTTAGAAATGAAATTTATATAAACATAAAAACAGCTGACAATAATGAAACATGTTTCTGTACTAATCGTATGTCCTTTAGGCTTTAATTGACAATTGTCAAATCAGTCAGCCCAAAAGGATGTACAATTAGTACAGAAACGCAAATCAATTAGTGTCAGCTGTTTTAATGCTCATATATATACAGGGTGGGCAAAAATAAGGGTCCTATTTTTAAAAATTCATAACTTTTTTATTTATTGATTTTTTTATATTTTTTTTTTAGAATAAGTAAAGGACCCCTTCCGAAGCAAGCATGAGCCGTATTAGCCCTAAGGAACGTACCCTCATTTAGAAAACATTATTTTTGCTTAAAAAACTCAAAACAGTGTAAAAAACAATACTTTAGTTTTTGTAAGTTTTAAGAAGTGTTTTTCGGCTAAAATTTGTTTTGTTTATTTCAAAAAATCTCGGAAGAGTCAGTCTACACACACATAAAGTTTGGTGAGTTTAACTTTTATTTTGTGGAAGTTATTCAAATTCAAGTTATTCAAATTTAAAGATAGGACCCTTATTTTGGCCCACCCTGTATATATAATATATATATATATATATATATATATATATATATATATATATATATATATATATATATATATATATGTGTGTGTGTGTGTGTGTAAGCATTATTATACTCGGGCAACGTTGGGTTTGCCTCCAGGATCGTCAAATGTAGCACTATATAGTAAATAGGTCAAACTAAAATTACTGCTTAAATCTATTGCAGAAGAAGTCAAAGCTGGAAAAGTCAGGTTGCAGATGATGCTGAATGATTCCAAGGACATGGTGGTAATGGCAGTACAGCCCTCTCTTCAGACAGGAAGGAAATGGAAAGTTTGAGGCTAAACAGGACCTATCTTTCAAGGAAGTCATCGGCTTCACTCAGACAGTAAGATTCGGGCTGGGAATGACCAGCATTCAAAGATGTTCCATGGCTGCAGTCAAAGATCGTCGCGACCTGATCATTCAGGAGATAAGGAGGGTTTTTTTTACCCCACCCAATAAACCGGTATTGTCCGGGCCTTTGGGTCTTGATTTACGCCAGTCTATCGGTTGTCCGTCCTGTGCAGTTCTAGGAGGTGCACCTTCCCAGGCTTTGCATTCTCACCCTTTGAGAAGGGGTTAGTTTATTGCTAATCGCCTGAGGCGCCCCTACCGGGGAACGCCGACGCGACTGCCCAGACAATTTTTAAACAGCCAGAGTGCTCAAATTCTCGAGCGCTGGTTTTTTCCCACTTTCCCGACCTTGTGTCACATCTTACCTTGTGGGAGGAAGATAAATAGAAGGAGCAAGGAGGAAAGTGAAAGGCTCGTAAAAGGAGCTCAACAATAACAGCAGGGACAAAGGACGAACTGGGAAGAAGCTATCCAAAGATCCCTTACATGGAATGACGTTTGGCATGTGGCGCAGCTTAGGTTGAGCTTTATAATACGCTCAACTTACGACGTGCTTCCATCACTGGACCATGTTCTTAGTTCCTGCAGAGTGGCCCTTGCCAATGGCTGATAAACGTGGTGATACAGCAGGGTACTAGATGAAATTACAACAAAAATTAGAAATCATATGAACTGATCCGAGGGAGATGGGCGAAAAGCAACACCAGAATAGAAAGTGGTATCTGTTTAAGTGTCTTTGAGTTGTCCCCCTTGGGCTGAGTCATCTCCTTATATGATGTGAGACAGTGGGAGTGAGCTCCCCTTTTTAGTTTGTTGTTGCTGCTTGAGCAAGATGGCGGTTCATGGGTGTATGGTTGCAGGCAACAAGTGACCAAGATTAACATTGGTAGCAGAGCGTAGTTTCGATCTACGGACCTCTGGGTTATGGGCCCAGCACGCTTCCACAGAATATGAAATCATCAACATGTATTGCCAGAATGCCCATCAGTATCATCAGCATAGATGTTAATTTTCTGAATAATATTCTCTGGAAGATCATTTATATAGAGAAGAAACAGTGTTGGACCTAGAATAGAGCCCTGCGGAACACCAGCATTGATAGAAAAAAAGAATGAACAGAAATCATTAAAAGTTACTTGCAAGCTTCGATCAGAAAGAAAACCTAATAATGTTAAGAACCTCACCACCAATACCATAACCCTGAAGTTTGTGTAGAAGACCAGAATGTCACACTCTGCGAAATTTGAAGCGCAATGGCCCTACCCTCTCCTGAATTATCCATAAACTGACAGATCTACACAACAGTTAATAAATCAGCAGTTGAACAAAAACCATGAAAGCCATACTGAACATCACTAAAAAGGGCCAAACTTTCCAGAAAATAAACAAGCTTACCGTTGACCAACCTTTCAAAAACTTTGCTAATAACAGAGAAGAGACTGACAGGGCGATACTTAGTTGGGTCAGACCGATCAGCAGCATTTTTAAAGATAGGGACAACAGAGGACTCCTTCCAATAAGAAGAGAAACAGGACTGAGACAGACAGATTCAATAATTTACAGAGGCTAGAAGAAAGTTCAGAGATGAGATAGAATCACAAATCCTCATGGCAACTTAGCGAAAAAGCAAAAATGGCTGTTGCGTTGTATGCTTTCAGCTACGTCGGCCACACCATGTGATTAAACTCCCGTTTTCGCGGTGAAATAACATCAGGTGCTGGGAGCCGATGAAATGCAATTTAAGCTGAGGTTTTCGTTGAGACCAGGGGAGTTGAAAAAAAAATTAGCACACGGTCAACAAGAAGACAACGTTTCACTCCCTCGCCCTCTTGGGCTTGGGAGACGCTGCCACTATTAAATTCATCCTTTTCCCACTTACACGCACATTCGTACAACTATGCACCCACATACGCACTCATAAACTACAGACATAAACATTTTATTACTTCTCTAACTGAACCTTTAAAATGAACAATTACTGTCTTGTATTTTGTATATATATAAATATTGTGTTTCTTCAAATATTCTTTCTTCTTCCATTCATCTTTTATTCATTCATGTTTTTCCTTTTTTTACTCTTTTTCTAACATTGTATAACAATTCATGGGACCACGTCGTTACATGAAAACAAAATAGCTCTTTTCTACACACCCCTTAGAATAAAATGCTATCAAAAATCAAAAACCCTTTTCGACTAAGAACTATTTTCAGTAACAAGGAAAAGCCCAGATTGTCACATACCAAGTAATCAGTGCAGGAAAGGCGTGCTATAATAACAATGAAATAGGAGACCGTATTTCCCACCCACTCCAAAGGAAAAACAAAACAAAAACTGTCTTATGAGAGTTATCAAAATAACTGCTGTTAAAACGAATCAGAAAGCAGAGATTTTTATCTCCAAAGCAGAAGAGTTCCACCTATCTTTAGACACATATTTAGAACGCTATTGTTTTAGATTTAGTTAGATAAAACAGTATGGCTACCCCTAATTGTCAAGGCTGATAATGAGTTTCACAGCTTTTTGATATCACTGCACTGACTTAGCCAAAGCATCTTATAAATGAATAAATGCAAAAGTCGGGCCCATTTATGAGAAAATAAAGGGTAGGCTTAATCTAAAAAATAACTGATAATAATAATAATTAAAGTAAAAAAATTCTTTAAAAATAGACACAAAAATATTCCTTTATTATTATCAGTAGTAGTAGTAATAGTAGTATTAGCATTATTATATGTAATAATTCATCAAGGATTTTTTTTTCCAGTTGCCAGAGAAAGCAGGAGAGGGGTGAGGGGGAAATAGGGGAGATGGGGGAAAGGGAAGATGGATAGAGAGGGAGCTTGAGAGAGAGAGAGAGAGAGAGAGAGAGAGAGAGAGAGAGAGAGAGAGAGAGAGAGAGAGAGAGAGAGATGGGGGATTTTAAAAAGAAAGATGTTAAACTTTTTAACTCTTCCATTTTGTTGTCCATGCCTCCCGGGCATGGCTGGGTAACCATGCTAGTCTATTATATAAAGGAAATATTCTGTGTGTGTGTGCTTTCGACTAAAAGTCAAAAGCTACACAGGATACACTCACAAACCTTATGTTGGATAATGGCCCTATGGGAATGGACGTATCTGTTGGAAATCGTTGGTTTGACTTGCGCGAATTAACGCGGAGTGGACCGGCAGTTGAGTGCAGAATAGGGCTTGTTCCCACAGGCGGAAATCACAGACATGACAAGGTCGCCGTGTGACGAGACCCCAGATCAAGGGTCGGTGTGCATCTGTGAGAGGCTCTGTGACAACACAGGCCTTGCGTGGGAAACAGAGGGATCCGTGACGTCACTCGTTTTTTGTGAGAAGCGAGTTTTGTCAGTCTGGGTTTTGGAGGCAAACCGATGAGACATGATTGTTAAAATGTAATTTACAACAGATAATGGAAATATTTCCCTAAGAAAATTCAAGCGAGAGATCTCTCCCCCCCCCGTCCACGAGTGATTAGAAAATAATTGTTAACTAACTACAATAAAGTAGTGATTTCTCTCTCTCTCCCCCTCTCTCTCTCTCGACATAGTGAATATCTCTATTTGATAACTAATGCTTGAAATAAAAACTGAAGTTGAAAGTTAAAGGGATTGTTTGTCTTCGGAGTCCGACCCGATCATGGAGTTTTGTTGCAGCGGCGAGGAACCACGGCAGTGCGGAAGAGAAGAAAGAATTCAACTACTAGACGACACAACCCTCTACACGACGAGGGAGAAAACTAAGGGTATGCAAACAATATATGAACTATGTGATTTATGATGTTTTAAAAATGACGAGTATTAAATGTGAACTGCCACGGCCCTTTCAGGGACGAGTATATGAAATGAGTAAAGCCACGGCCGTACTAGTATGACAAATGAGTAAAGCTATGACCCGTAGCGGGTGCGAGTGTACAAAACGCGTACTGCCGCAGTCCATGCAGGAGTGGGCCATGCAACACTTACATCATCTTATTCAGTATGACCTCGAGTTGGTTATGGTAGAAAAAAATACTATAATATTCACTCCTTTGAGGTCATCGGAGACTAAAATAGTGCAGGGGGGAGATAAATTACTTTTTTTCATTTTTACTGGTAGTTGTTTCAAACAGTCAGCTTTCTTTTTTTTATATTGAACCAGTTGCAAATGAGAGTGTGAGAGAGAGAGACAGATAGAGAGAAGGTGGATAGAGAAGTTTTAAAAGAAAGATGTTACACACACTTTTAAACTATTCTATTTTGTTGTTCATGCACCCTGAGCAATGCCGGGTAGCCATACTAGTCTATTATATAAAGGAAAATCGCATTTTCTCTGTGTGTGTATATGTGTGTGTGTGTGTGTGTGTGTGTGCGGCTAAAACTGAGAAACACCAAAGATACAATTACAAACCGTACAATTTTAAAAGAAAGATGTTACACACACTTTTAACTCTTCTATTTTGTTGTCAATGCTCCCGGGCAATGCTGGATATCCGTGCTAGTAATAGCGGAAATTAAGTACAACTAGTAAATTTAAAGAAGGTAGTCTAAGGAAAAAGTGGTTAGTGAGTAATTTGTTGTCACAGAACATGCTAACCAAATTTACCCTTAAAACGATGGCAACTGACGAGTGTGAGTATTATTTACCTCCTCTTCAGGAGGTTAGGCACAAGGCCATTTTATCTTACTCCCACAAGGTAAGATGTGACCCAAGGTCGGGTCAGAAAGTGGGGCTTGAAAAGCCAGCACCCGAGAAGGTGAGCACTCTGGCCTACAAAAATTGCCTGGGTAGCCCCATCGGCATTCCCCGGTAGGGGCGCCTCAGGCAGAAAGCAATAAACTTACTCCTCCCCAAAGAGGGGAGGCAAAGCCTGGGAGGGTGGACCTCCTAAAACTGCACAGGACAGACCCATAGACCAGCGTAAATCAAGCCCTGAAGGCCAAGACGATACCAGTCTATGGGGTGCAGTATCCATCGGAACAGATACTACACTTTGATCCCGCCCAAAGTGTGAGAGCCAACTGTTGACTTCCATTTGCATTCTAATTTTATTGACAAGAGACTGCTGCAGATTCTCTGAGACCGTGGCTGAAAAGCCTGTAGCAGTTAAGAACGTGACCATAGGGGACACGGTCACCTATTTGGGGAAATTTGATTTATTTACTCCGTATTATTTCGCTTTAGGTAGTTGGAAACTCTAGGTCAGAGGTCGAATGTATTTGCTAGAAATACAAATAAAATCGAATTACAATTTCAAACCAATATTTAAAATATTTGTGTTATTTCGAATTATTCGGACTACTGTTCTCATCTTGAATGTTATTCTTACAACCTTTCGTTGGATGTAATCTCCGACCTTCTTCAGGTGTACCTTGTCAAACTCGAAAATCCTTCTGTTGAACTCGACAATCTGTACAGAATTTCGAATGGAACCCTTTATTTAATCCCGGTCATGACTGACTGAATCAGAGTAATCTACCCCCATGGATTAAATAAAAGGTTCTCTTCAAAATTCTGTGCAGATACCCGAGTTCGACAGAAAGATTTCCGGGTTCGACAAGATGCACCTGAAGAACATCAGCGGTTACATCAGCCAAAACGTTGTAAGAATAACATCGAAGATGAGAACAGTAGTCTGAATAATCCAAATAATACAAATTATCAATTCTCATCTCAACATTTTTTAGCCAATATTTAAAATATTTGTTTCACATTTTTAGAATTTTTTTTTATATAATTACCAAACTAAGGGAAGTAACTCGTTGGCTTTTTTACTATGAATCAGAGTTATCAAACGTGATTTGTATTTTTGTTTAACTGTGAAAAATATATTTTGTATGGACAGAAAAACGGTCGGTATGATCATGATTTATTAACACACCACTCAATAAGTTCAGCACATAGCCTACAGATGGTGCCACTAATATTTTAAAAATCTACATGATTTTTTTATAAAGTACTAACCTTCAAATGGCATATGTCAAAATGCATTTTATACTTTTGTAAAATTGTATATATATATATATATATATATATATATATATATATATGGGAAATGAAAAAGGAAAAACCAAAAAGTATGTTTTATTTATATATTCATCAACGTTTCGTCTTTATTTGTAAGACTTCTTCAGGATGATAATATTAAGAAAAATGTCATGCAAGTACGTGAAAATATTGGGTTGACATGATGGGTTGATGGGAAGAAGTAGTAGTCACTGCTGGGAGAAGTAGGACCGAGGTCCGGCCTTAGTGAAGTCAGTAGCATGGAATGAAATAAATGTGGATGGTTCTGAGTGAAAAAAAGTGGAGGGGTGGGGGTGAGCGGGAATAATGTGGATGGCAGTGAGTGAAGAGGTGGAGAGATGGGGAAAGAGGAGGGGGAGGCTCTGTGATTTTGGTGAGTGGGTAATGTCATGGTTTTAGAAAAGATTTGAAAAAATGAGATGGTTTGAGATGGGTGGGTAAGAGTGTAAGAGAAGTGGTCGAGAGGATGAAATTAGTGAGATAAAAGGGAGGAGGAAAGACAGTAAAGGGGAGAGAAGGGTTTCAAGTTATTTTTTAAAGTTTCTCTTTCCCTTTTAAATCTATTTCCCTTTGCCATATCAACTTTTCAAAACTAGCTTGAGATTTCCTTATTTTCTTTTTGTTTTTTCCTATTTTCTATCTCTTCCTGCTTTTTCTGTTCCAATCTCTCACGTCTATATCATATTTTGCAACAAAATAAAAAATTAAAGTAACATTTTCTTTCACTTATTTCTGATGATGTCTTCTTATAATAAAAACGAAATATAAAATTGCATCATATGAGTTGATATAATTGTATTTTTAGTCTATCCGCTTTTTCCACGTATTTCTGCATTATACAAACTTTTTCTTTATATATATCTACTAGAAGAATACCAGTCCCAGGACGGGTAAAATTAATTCCACGAACAGAAGTTTTGCACCACTTCTATGTCCCCCTTTGAAGATTAAAATTAAGATATAATGCTACTAAACCTTATGTCTAGAAACCATTATTACATGATTTTAATTCTAGAAAATGTCTACTTGTTTTACAAGTACTTCAAACACCCTCGACTCACCTGACAATCAGCTAAATCCCACCCCTTCACTGTAGAGGTCTCCAGATGCCAGAAGGCTTTCTACTCTAATAGCTTATTTCCTTGATCTGCTAGCCTTTGGAATTCCATCCCTGCTCCCTGTTTCTCTGACTGTATAAACATGGAGAAATGTAAATGTAATGTGCACAAACATTTCATTGCACAACTCCCCACTTAGGATGCCCCTATGGATATGGCCCCTAATTCACAGCAGCCCCTTATGTCTCAATGGCAATGTGCCTCGTTTAGGGTGAAATAAAGTTTTAAAGAAAATGGCTAAAATTTAAGAGGTCTTAAGAAATTAAAATTCTGGGAATCTTGCTTAATTGGTGTCTAGTGACTATGGATCAAATTTAATGCAAATCTGAAATATTTAAATCTTTCAATGGGAGATTGTGCTCATAAATACCCCAAAGAAACTGAAATTTGAGGAATTACTATATTAATTGATGTCAAATACCCATTGTTAAAATTCCACAAAAATCGAGTAATCTAAATTTTCATGAAAAGCTTCCACCCACTCTTTTCCTTCTTTTGCATGAAACTAAAATTAAATATAGTCCACGTTACTCACCCTTACGCCTGACAGTTGTGTTCCAAAATTCATACTGATCAATTAATTAGTTTAAGAGTAACTTCGATACGCAGAAGTATATAAACAAATACACATACCTAACTTATGGGTGTTTTTAATATGTGGAAGTTTTATAAGCAAACGCAGAGTTTATATGGCGGATAATTTTACCAAAAACGCGATATTCAGTAGTTCAAAGATTGTAAATGTTTTGAAAGATCATGACATGCTGAATCAAAATCAATTTAGTATTATGTATTAAGAGAAGAAAATAACACGTTTTAACACTTTTAAATTAGTACATTGGCTTATTTTTTATATGGTGGCATGATCGATAAAAAAGGAGGAATGGAAACTAGGTGTCATGAAAAGAACAAAGAAAAGAAATAATGAGTTATAAAAATAATTCACCTAAAAAGTTAGACTATGTATAAAAATATTTGTTTCAAAACATTATTAAAATTGGATTTTGCGATATTGAAATATTCTTAAAGAAATAAGAAACTTTATTTAAAACTTTAAAATGTTTTCATTGTATTTTTTTTTAACTTGTGTTGCGAAAACACAAGAATTATATTTTGATAAATATTTTAATTGTTTTATATAAGTCACTACAAGACTTTATATTTTATTTGACTTAGTTTCGATTTCCGTTTTTTACAACTACTGTACATCCAATGAAACATGTTGTCATCTTGGAAATAAGCCGATAATACTAGCATATTTATTAATTTAAGAAGTGTGTTTTTTTCAATTTCATACGTTCTACTAAATTTATTTTAACTTCAATACATTCAGCATGTCATAATCTTTTTTCGCCTTTCTGATAAAGTTATTTGTTACTTGAACTTCATGTTTGCGGTTTTACAGACTAAGAAAGATCTCATTTTGACATAAATATTTATTAAGTAAAAATGTCAACATATTCTTAACAGTAATAAAAACAAGATAGGCGTTGAAAAAAAGAAAAAGGGAATATTCTCTTTGCCGTTCAAACATACAATTTCACACGGAGCCGACATACATGTTAAAACAAAGAAGCCTTATCTAAAAACATTTTAAATGATTTTTGTATCATATTGAAAAATGTCACGTTTTTCACACAAGCTGCATATTCAGTCAATGTTTATAAAAAATATATTTTTGATAAAGGATGAGGACCGTCCGAAATATTAAAAATAAAAACTTTAACAACACCTATAATTTACATGGTATAATGTTTTTCTTATTTGTCAAATGTGTAAAATTCATAAGTTTTAGCAGAGAAACACACACACACACACATATATATATATATATATATATATATATATATATATATATATATATATATATATATATATATATAAAGTTAACACGTGTCCGTGGATAATTATATTTTAAATATATATATATGTTGCTCCCCATCTGGGAGCATTACATTGGTGAAGGCAAAATTATTCCCAACTAGCATTTAGGTAAAGTGCTTTTCGTTTAAAAAGTATCGCAAACAAAGTTAACAAGTAAATGACATCTATAAAAAAAAATGTGATACATTCAGTGGTACACTAGTAGAGATTCAGACCTCTACACTCTTAGTTCTTGGTTTCGAATCTCATTAGGTTTAGCCACGCTGATGAATCGTATAACGACGAAACACGTGTCTGTGAATAATAAATTCTATTTTATCCTTAGATACCATCCCTTGGGACATCCTTGAAAATATAATCATAAATTATTAAAATAATTTATATATATATATATATATATATATATATATATATATATATATATATATATTATATTTT
Source organism: Sepiola atlantica (assembly GCA_963556195.1). NCBI lineage: Eukaryota > Metazoa > Mollusca > Cephalopoda > Sepiida > Sepiolidae > Sepiola > Sepiola atlantica. Next base: position 22,756,338 of record OY744552.1, on the reverse strand, counting down.
TTTGAACAAAAAACAAAACAATGTGTAGTGTTAAAATAAATAAAATTTATTTTAATCTGAGCTTTCGAAAAATACAATTCTCCTTGTCAAAGTAGTGTTTTTCTTTTTTTTTCTTTTTCTTCATCATCCGATGGTAATGGACTTTTGGGTCAGAAAATCACGTTATGTCTGCAGGCGAGGTTACGCCAATGTGTATATATATATAAATTATTAAAATAATTTATATCTATATATATATATCTCTATATATATATATATATGAGAATTTATAATAAGCTGTCAATCTATGCGTAATGCGATGTTCCGGCCTCTGCTGTTGAACACTATATAACTAAGCTTACTGTATATGTCCGCCGATTCGACATTGTATAGAATTTAAATTCTCTTTTTTCCATGTTAATTGATGGCGACCTCGGAGTTGAATACCAGGCTTTGCAATTGGGTTCCAATCTTTCGACCGGCAGTAATTATCATCTCCTACACTGAAGATTGCGAAAGCATGAAACACATGTGTCAGTAGGTAAAAATTAAAAAAATGTTTATATATATATATATATATATATATATATATATATATATATATATATTTTCTTAAATATTAAAGTGTTTTATACCTACAGACGACGTTGTTTCGAGTTTCTACCCTCATCAGTGCAGGAGTGGTGATTCAGCCTAGAATCACGAGCCTAACGCCTATGCCCACACGGCCGCGAGAAATTACAACAGACAGTAATTGAAATTTATCAAAACGATAAACGTACTACAATTCATCCTGTGATGCTAATTCTGGTGTCCCGGGATTTAAATCGTTAACGTTTCTCCTAGGACTGAACCGGTTTGTTCTTTTGACGTCGAACTGACTTCACATGCGTGTACTCAGCTGCTTTTTGAAATTCTCTCCTTTTATCCAGATTTTTTGTTCATTTGTTTTTTGTCACCTGAAGATGATCTGACGAAGAATCGAAAGTGCTAACATACGTGATTTTTTTTTGATTTTGACACAAAAATGATTAGAAATTTTTTTTAAATAAAAAAACTTTTATCAAGCAGATATATTTTATGTTTAACAATATTGGCTTAAATATATGTATATGAGTGTGTGTGTGCGTGAAAGTGTGTGTGTATGTGTGTGTTTGTGTGTGTATTGATTTACTCCTCTCCAGGAGTTAGGCACAAGGTCAGTTTTTATCTTACTCCCACAAGTAAGATGTGACCCAAGGTCGGGTCGGGAAAGTGGGGTTTAAAAATTGCCTGGGCAGCCCCGTCGGCTTTCTTCAGACAGTAAGCAATAAACTTACTCCTCCCCAAAGAGGGGAGGCAAAGCCTGGGAAGGTAGACCTCCCAGAACTGCACAGGACAGACCCATTGACCGGCGTAAATCAAGACCCGAAGGCCAAGACAACACTAGTATGGGGTGCAGTATCCATCGGAACAGATACTACACTTTGATCTTAGCCAAAAGGCCAAGAACGAATGTTTTTATTTACTCCTCCCCAGGAGTTAGGCACAAGGCCAGTTTTATCTTACTCCCACAAGTAAGATGTGACCCAAGATCGGGTCGAGAAAGTGGGGTTTGAAAAGCCAGCGCTCGAGAGGTGAGCACTCTGGCTATTTAAAAATTGCCTGGGCAGCCCCGTCGGCATTCCCTGGTAGGGGCGCCTCAGACAGTAAGCAATAAACTTACTCCTCCCCAAAGCCTGGGAGGGTGGACCTCCTAGAACTGCACAGGACAGGCGTGCAGTATCCATCGGAACAGATACTACACTTTGATCTTAACCAAAAGGCCAAGAAGCCCAATTTATTTAGGCAGGTGCCAAGAACGAATGTGTGCAGCGATATATGCGTGTGTAATAAAATAACGAGTTAAAAATAAATGAATGGGAAACAACTCTAGCACGATTCAATTTAAACTTAACTCCAGCAATTGTTATCTCCCTTTGCTATTTCTACGTAAAGAGTGCAGCTCAACCTGTAGCAGTCTGCTACAAACCTACACGTCATTTTAAAAGGAATTAAATTCTCATAAATCTAAACCACAGTAAATAAACACGCAATGAATTATTTTTAAGTATAATTATTATAAATATAATAATTTAAAAAACTACATCCATGTCGTTACATACTCAAAGGTCTACACAAAGTGCAAGTAAGACCCAGAATTAAAGGCCAATTTAAAGTTTATCTACTCCCTAAAAAAAACTAACAAAAAAAAAACAATATCATCTGTTGCAGAAAGAATGTAATATTTTCTTCTATTAAATTGTTATTCCTAATCATACGGTAGCACATGTGAACTGGTATTGCTTGGACTCAGTGGCAAGAAGAACTCCAGGAGAACTGGAAACAATGCTAGGATAAGCAGAGAAAGACTGGTGGAGCATTCATTACAAGAGCAAACAAAGCAAAAAAGAGGTGAAAAAAACAAAAACAAAAAACAAATAGCCAACAAATAAATGTTACCAAAGGCAAGATAAGGTATTCTTCTACCTACCTGGATAAAGTTATTTGTGTTTTAACTTATTTTTAAAGCGTTTTATATATAAAATAAAAAGGTAGGTTCGAAAACCTCACGTTAGAATGAAAAAAAGAAAAGAAAATTTCTTAAACTTAAACAATTTTTACCTCATCTCTCATCCGATTTTCTTAGTTTTTGATAGGGTCAGACAATAAGGTCTTAAAAATCTTTTTAGCAATTTTCTTTTTTTCCTTTCATCTGCCCCGTTTCATTGCTCAATAAATAATGAAATTTATCTTACCATTTTGTTGTAATAGAAATCTACTTATATATATATATATATATATATATATATATATATATATATATATATATATATATGTATATATATATATATATATATATATATATATATATATATATATATATATAACGGTCACATATAATACCTCATACTAAAGACGCTCGTTTTACAGTTGGTAAGGACCAGCTGTTAAAAAGTAAAAGAAAATAGATCTAAACATACGAAGACTGATGATGATTTAATAAATCAAATAGAAAGTATTCATGAAAATATGGAGCAAGAAATCCTCGGACGAAAATTATATACACCAATTTGACCAGAATACAGAATGGATTATTCGAACAATTGAAAAAAAAAGAAGCCCCATAAAACAAACAAAAAAAACTCTGTAGAAGGTCAGAGGTTACATCGGCCGACAGGTTATGAGAATAACAACCAAGATGAGAACAGTAATCCAAATAATACAAATTATCAATCCTCATCTAAAAAATATCACACCTAAATGCAGACACATAAACAAATACTTGCTTTGCTATTTAAGCCAAATTAAGTAATAAAAAGTTAATAAATACGAGTAGACAACTGTTATCTCTTCCGGTTTCATTATTGCGTTTGATAACTATGATACCCTTTTGATTATTTAGTGAAAACCATGAAACTTCGCTAAGGTGTTGAAGCTAAATGCATTGTTTATTATTCTCTCTCTCTCTCCTTCTCTCTCTCTCTTTTTTCCTACACACATTATATATATATATATATATATATATATATATATATATATATATATATATATATATATGTATATATATATATATGGAAATTGAAAAAAGGAAAAACAAAAAATATTATTTATGTATTTATCAACATTTCGTCTTTATTTCAAGACTTCCTCAGGATGATTGTCTGAAGAAAATGACACACAAGTACAAAATGTTTGAAACAAAGGTGGTAGTAGGAGTTGACCTAAAGGGGCGCTTATAAAAAAATAAATTATTAGATACAAATAGATGGTGACAGTGGGAAATTGAGTTAACAGTGGAAAGTGTTGGGGGAAATGGTGGCGGTTAGAGTTATAAGATCATTGGGGAGGGGGGGTAAGCTAGTGTTATCTAAGCCGAAAGAGGTCGTTTACTATAAGATAAGTTATGGGCTCATCGAGATGGTGGGAGACATTACAATAACTGTGGAAAGTGTGGGAGCAACCATTGGTAGCGGTCGAAGTTAATGTAAACCATGAAGGAGGAGGAGACATGAGACATGTTTATTGAACCTTTTCAGAGTTAGCATTGAAGCTAGAGAGCGGAAGGGTTAAACATCATATTACTTCCTCCTAGGTATTCCTTTGTCTTCTCCTCCTACCTCTACTAAACCAGGAAATCTCACCCATTCTTTCAAAGTGGCCATAACATCGAATCTCCCTGCTCTGCAAACATCTCCCTATACTGTCCCGATTTAATCTTTCTCTGAGCTCATCAGATCTGAGCCTGTCTTCAAGACTCACGTTACACATCCATCGTATCATTCTCATATCCTTTCTCTCCGTGCAACGCATGCCCTCAACCCTCACTGGCCAGGTTTCACTTCTATACATCATCACACTATGTAGACATGCCTGATAGACTCTTCCCTTGGTCGACAGTGGTAACACTCTGCTGGTTAGTAATATCAAAAGTTCCCTGAACTTACTCCATCCACTCCTAATTCTAGATATCATACTAGCACCTGCTTCACCCTGTGCTCCAATGGTATCATCAAGCTAATAACATTTCTGAACAACCTCAATAACTTCGCTATCCACACATATTTTCTCCATAACTGAGTTCGCATTCATCTCTGTTGTCTTACACTTTTTGTACACAAGCTAATTGTTCTCTCCATGCAACGCATGTCCTCAACCTACTTGTAATCAATGTAATGTACCAGTAGTCCGAATTATCCAAATAATACAAATTGTCTGCATTTAGTTATAAATTCTTGTTTCCCGTTTAATAAATTTGGTTTTTGAACTTTATAGATTGATTTTAAGATTTTCCAATAAATATTAACATAGATTTTTTTTTAAAGGAAAGAGTAGTTTGCCTGAAGTATTGCTGGTAAATAGGTATATGTGGATTTAATAAGGCTGTTTGCAATGCAGAAAAAGTTTGAACAGTGAAAGAGGAGATGAATAAAAAAAATAATTGAAGACAATAAATGCGATATTTTTATTCAAAAAAATTATTTATTTTTCAATAAATCTTTCACATACTGTTTCAGTAAATTTTTTCACTTACTGTTAATAGAATCCGAAACAGTGGAAAATATTTTGATATTTCCGGAGAAACTCCCTCCTTCTCAAAATATAGACGTTCTTTCTGCTTACAGAGAAGAAACATCCAAGATGGCTGTTATAACCTTTTTGTTTCCATATATATTTAGATACATTTTCTCTTGATAAACAGAAACAACCTTCTTCAGGTGCATCTTATCAAACTCAAGAATCTGTCGAACTCGGGAATCTCTACAGAATTTCGAACGGAATCCGTTATTTAATCCACGGGGGTAACTTGCTCTCGTTCCATCAGTCATGACCGGCTAGAAGTCTTAAGTAATTCGTAATTGTATTCTTAGTATCGCTTACACTGAAGATTGAACCCTCAACCTCCAGAATACTATCTCTTAAAACTGATTATTACTAAGCACTTTATCCGTTGCGCTACAGGTCCTTGCGTGGATTAAATAAAGGGGTCCATTCGAAATTTTGTACAGATTTACACTTCATACTATTTATATTACAAAAAAGGGGTCAATTTTAAGATTCTATTAGAGCTAATACTTTCCTTTTTTTGTGCCCATATATATTCAAACAACTTTTTTCTATTTCTGTATTTTTCTATCTGAAATGTCATCATGTGATGGTTCACAAGAAAACCTCTCAATCAGAACAGAACCGAATTAAGACAGCAGGTCTTCGATAAAGAAAGGGTTCGATATTCTATCGAATAGAACTATGCCAATAATAAATGATAATAAAACGGACTCAGTTAACACTTTACTGCAGTTTCACAGCATCACCAATCATCGAAAGTGTACTCGATTGGCATCAATACAATCATACAATCTAATACATTTCTCATGATGGGTGAAAACCAAATAACGATGTTTGGCTTTCTAAAATTCTATACTAATATATATATATATATATATATATATATATATATATATATATATATATATATATATATATATATAAAATATAATAAAATAATATAATAAAATAAAATAAAATAATAAAAACAAAAAAAAAATCAGTTATAGTTTTAGTTTTATTACATTTGTTGCGGATATTAATATTTACTGCATTATAAGCAATATTGCTACCCACACGTTTTTTGAAATTTGAAACACCTACCATTTGACAAAGAGGTCTTCCTCGAAATATATTATGGAACACAATCACACACATTCCATCACAGTGTTGAAGTCTTACCTAATCAAGTAAGATTTGCTATATAGGAAATTTTTTTTATTAAAAACAGGTTTTTGAAAAAATATATAAATTAAAATCACTTGTTTTTGTCTTACTTCTCAACGCCGACATATTTCTATTTCTTGCATTGTGATAGCCTTCTAATACTCCTCTATATACGTATTACACACAATGCTTCAAGCAAACTACCTCTCCTTATTATATATATATATATATATATATATATATATATATATATATACATGTATGTATGTATGTATATATATATATGTATTTATGTATTAGTATAGAATTGTGGAAAGTCAAACATCATTATTTGGTTTTCTACAATTCTATGCTAAAATTCAAATTTAAAACGATGTTTCCAAGTGTACAAAGTTTTATTTCATCTATATATATATATATATATATATATATATATATTACACACAATGCTTCAAGCAAACTACCTCTCCTTATTATATATATATATATATATATATATATATATATATATATATATATATACATGTATGTATGTATGTATATATATATATGTATTTATGTATTAGTATAGAATTGTGGAAAGTCAAACATCATTATTTGGTTTTCTACAATTCTATGCTAAAATTCAAATTTAAAACGATGTTTCCAAGTGTACAAAGTTTTATTTCATCTATATATATATATATATATATATATATATATATATATATATATATATATATGAAAAATGAAGTCTAATACAAGACTTAGGAATACAATGGAGAGTCAAATAATTAGCTACACACACCCTAGACATATAAGGGAAAGTGTAGGCATATTTAAACCATTATGTATGACGAAATACTGCAGATATAAAATAAAATATCTCCCCCTCCCTTTTTTCTCAAATTGCTGTGTATTTTATGGAGAATAATACATAAATGTTGATGTTTTGGTACAACTTTTAACTTCTGGTATCTAGAACCTGTGCTGACGAAGACACTTTGTATCAATATAAGGTCCTTTCATCTCAGAAACGATCGTACACCTAAACTGTGTGTTTATGTTGAATTCTTGGAACGTATATAAATGAATATGTTATAAATTTGTTTATTTTGAAACTAATATATATATATATATATATATATATATATATATATATATATATATATATATATATATAGTTATCCACAGACACGTGTTTCGTCATCTACGACACATTAATTAGCGCGGCTTGACCTAGCCAGATGGACCTTAATGACTGGCGTCCGACGCTTTACCACTAAGCCACGAATCCCACTAGTTGTGGGAGAGATGTATCGCACTTATGTATATATATTATTATTTTTATTAAAAACTGTGTTCTGCCGCTACGGTAGTCAAATGACATCTTGTAGCTGCAATCAGTCCCCCATGCTAGTTCCAGGCCATCTGGTCTTGTCATGAGCAAGTTGTCGTAGGCAATGAAGTTGTTTCGCTGTACGTAGTGGTCCTAGTACCACCTGCTTGAGGTCAGCATGTAGTGTGCCCAGCAGATTTGTGCAGTGCCGTCCTAGTCGTGGTTGGTAGGCTTGCGAGCCAGTAACGGCAAAGTCTAGTGCCCTCTGTGCGGGAGTGTCAGGGTCCATTCGTAGGACATGGCCTAACATAGACCATCTTTGTTCAGCGACCTTTGTGGAGAGGGGTTTTGCGTTGCACAGCT
>OY744552.1:22723444-22743444 GCA_963556195.1 Sepiola atlantica | reverse complement strand
AATACAGGTGCCCTCACAGTGTGGGCACAGCTAGACCAATCGACGGTAGGCAAGTGAAAGAGGTCGCAGTTAGAGATAGCAAATTGAAAGCTGTAGCTGAGTTCTGCTACCTGGACGACTTCCTTTTCAGCCGATAGTGGTTGTGAGACTGTTGCTATTACCCGATGCAAATCTGCATGGAGGGGCTTTAGAGAACTCCTGCCCATCTTGACAAATAAGCATCTGGTGATCACAACTAGAGGACAGGTGTACACCAGCTGTGTGAGGAGTGTCATGCTTTATGGCTCCGAGACATGGGCTGTATTGGCGAGCACCCTCAAGGGACTGCAGCACAATGAAAGAGCCATGATTAGATGGGTCTGCCATGTCAAGCTGGAAGATGACACTCTCCTCGAGACTTTACTCTCTAGGCTTGATATACAAGAAATATCTGTTGTCCTTAAGCTGGGCAGGATGAGATGGCTTGACCATGTCAGGCAAAGCTCCAGCTGGATCTCCCATGTCAGAGAAATGTCCATCACACAAGTCGGCAGGCTGGAAGACCAAAGCTCTCTTGGGATGAGCTGTGTAAACGTGACCGTGCAACCCTGGCGATTGCGAAATTTGATCCTCATGGAGAGGCAGACTTCGATCAAGACTGACAGACAGGCCCCACCCTCTTATAGAGAACTAATCAAAGGCCCATTAATTATTAATAATTATTATGATGATGATGATGATGATGATGATGATGATGACGATGATCATGATGATGATCATGATGATGATCATGATGATGACGATGATGACGATGATCATCATCATCATCATCATCATCATCCTCCTCCTCCAAAAGTTAGCAATTAAAATATGTGCATTTTGCTAGCTTTTGGCCTAAACCATTTCAAGTGGTGAGGGGAATCAAGAAAGCAAATAGCAAGTCAGACACCCGTCCGACTTATCTCGCCGCCTGAAATTAATTTGAAAAGAAATCCTCCATTTTATAATAAAAACAAGTCAACGGTGAATGTCAAGCAAAGCTCCAGCTGGATCTCCTGGGTCAGAAACATGTCCATCGCATCAAGTCAGCAGGTCAGAAAACCAAAGCTCTTGCGACCACCCAGCCTTGAGAGGAAGACTTTGATAAAAACTGACAGACAGCCCCACGCTCTTACAGAAGACTAATTAAAGGCCTGTTAAAAATAAATCAGATGATGATGATGATATATATATATAAGAAAATGAATGATGAAAATAAAAATTCGATAAAATACAATATTTATTAAATCATCAATTATTCAAACAAGGAATATAATAAAAACTTTTCTTAATCCATGGATTTTCAAAGATACGCTCGCTTCATCAGAGGATAAATAATTTATATACTGGTTAGCATAAATTTGAAAATGTAAAAATCTGAACAACCTCCCCAAAAAAGTTTGTTAAAAAAACATTTTCACTGAAAGGATGGTATGCGATCAATGTGTCCATGTAAAGATCAAATTATATAAAAATTATAATTAAATGCTCACCTAACCTCCTATTTTCTCTGCATGATCCCTTGCGTATAAACGTATACATCGCTATAGAAAGCAAAAAGGAAAACATGGAAATAGATCTGCGCCTTCCTTTCCCTCATTCATCGGACAGATTTTGTGTGACAGAGCGGATATACAAATACACCTTGCTCTTTATTATATAGTGGAGGATTAGTATTATTATTGTTAATGATTTACATATACGATTTACATATACGAGGGCTGTCTAAAAAGTATCCGACCTTAGACCAGAAAAAATATTTCAAATATATGACGGGTTGGGACCCTAATCCCCTTAAAAGTAGGCCCCTTATGCTTATACACACTTAGCCCACCGATCCATCCACTGCCGGAAACACCTCTGGAAGTCTTCTTTTGAAATGGTGTTCATCGCCACTGTCGCGTTAGATTCAGCAGGTGTTTGGAGAAGATGTAATGTGTAACACAAATTAAGGAGTGGTTCAACCGATTCAAAAATGGCCGCACATCAGCAGAGAGTGACCAGCGTTCTAGCAGGCCCCAAACTGCTCTGTGTGCAGCTGTTGTTGAGAGTGTGCGAAAAAAGAGATAATGCGGAACACGACGGCGGAGATGAACACCATTCTAAAAGAAGACTTCCAGAGGTGTTTCCGGCAGTGGATGGATCGGTGGGCTAAGTGTGTGCAAGCATAAGGGGTCTACTTTGAAATGGATTAGGGTCCCAACCCGTCAGTCATGTATTTGAAATATTTTTTCTGGCCTAAGGTCGGATACGTTTTAGACAGGCCTCATATATATATATATATATATATATATATGTCAGGTTCATATTATATTCCAATAACCATGTTTTTATTTTATTATTTTTATTTTTATTTTTTCACATTTCCAAAAAACATAACATTTCTGTGAGATATATTTTTTACGGTCCGTTTCATTTGTCTTGTGCCAAACAACATTTTTATGTCAATATCGTCTCTGCGATATTACAAAATCATCAGAAAAATTGACAAAGAGTAAAAAGTTATTGAATTAAAGTGCTTTGAAAAAACCTACACTATACAGTGGTTCATTTTGGGTGAAAAAAAAAGAAGTTGTGTGGACATTTATAAATTTTAATTCAGTAATATTTCTTAAATAGTTAATAAGTTCTATAATTTATTTATAAAAATTCTAATTCACTTGAGGGTAATTTTGTATATATGGGTTAATATAAATAGGTGGTTTCTTTTTCAAATCCGCCTTTGCGATTTACCTAAAGATCTCCATACCTTACCTATACCCCCCCCCTCCAAACTCCCAACCGCCTTCACCTGTGTTAATAGCAAGACTTACTTTAGCATCTGCTAGCAATGTAGAAAATGCCGACTGATAAGCAGAAAAACAGGTCGCTAGGCAGGTAGAGGCAAGGAAACTGGGACGATTATGCTGGGGCTGAGGGGGGGATGACATGAGCAATAAAAGGGGTAGAAGAGAATAAAGTACTTAACCGATTAGTAAGATCACATTAGGGACGTGCAATGAAAGTGAAAGCAATTTAGTTTTAAAAAAAAATCAACCAAAAATCAGAGAATTTTTTTAAGGAAGTTTTCGCAAGAATAAGATACTCAAAATTTGGAACTCTAAATGTAAAAGTAAAATGAAACGTAAAAAAAATGAAATGTAAAAAAAAAAAATGAAATGTAAAAATAAAATGAAACGTAAAAAAAATGAAATGTAAAAAAAAAATGAAATTTACAAAAAAAAAAATGAAATGTAAAAAAAAAATGAAATGTAAAAAAAAAATGAAATGTAAAAAAAAATGAAACGTAAAAAAAATGAAATGTAAAAAAAAATGAAATTTAAAAAAAAAAATTAAATGAAAAAAAAAATTTAATGTAAAAAAAAAATGAAATGTAAAAAAAAAAAATAAATGTCAAAAAAAAAATGAAATGTTTTACATTTAATTTTCTTTTTTTACATTTAATTTTTTTTGTTGAAAAAAATGAAATTTGGAAAAAAAATGAAATGTAAAAAAAATGAAATGTAAAAATAAAATGAAATGTAAAAAAAAAAATTAAATGTAAAAATAAAAATTAAATGAAAAAAAAAAAATTAAATGTAAAAAAAAAAATTAAATGTCTTGAAAGTTTCAATTGTAGCTGCTTTTAATCTTTTAAATTTATTTTATTCGCACCTTCGGGGTAATGATCATGCCGTGATCAAGTTGATGTGCGGCTTCAAACTAGAGGAAAGGATCTCTTCAACCATATTTCATGAGAAACTTGGTGAGATTTTGAATGCCTTACGTGGTCGGTTCCTCAGGTAGTTCAGCCAGCGTGCAACTTCGATAACACGACTGGATACCCCAGGCACTAGGCAGCATGGTAGAACGATGAAAACCTGGCTTGTGTGTAGAAGCGATTTGACTGCATGAAACATGACTTTGGATCAGACCGCAAATGAGTCACACCTTATCTAGGCCCAAAGGCCACTTGAGGATACGGGTTAGTGGGTTGGACAGGTAGACGATGAGACACCGAGGAGATTTGTAGCAATGGTTTTAACTGGTAGAGAAATTGATTATTTAAAAGGACGGCTCAACAAGAATTTGTTTACACTGGACTTGAAAATGGCAATGTTATAGTCAGTTGGGAAGAAGCCCCGTGGTACTGTGTTCAGCAGATGGGTAGTTCTAGGAAAGAAACTTTGCTCATGGGAGTTCCGCTTAATTCTAGGTACACAGAGGGAGAAAAGGAATTTATTGACAGTGGTTGTAGCTAGACGAGTTTTGTTGTGAATTTTTACAGGAGAGAGGGACATTACCATGACCATGATGCTGATTGTAAAGGTTGTCAATGAGTTTCGTATTTCTTCCTTGAAATGAAAGGTGGAGGGTAAATAACTTAAGAGAACTAAAATCTCACTATATACACATTTTATTTACAACCTCTTCAGGAAGTTAGACACAAGGTCAGGTGTGGGTTTTGATGTGTGGAATGAACTGGATTCGAAACCGGCACACCCAGGTCCTCAGTCCGAATCATTAACCACTTAGCCACCGTGCCATTAATAAATACTTTATATTAACAATGATTTATTAATTAATAACTAATTGTTAATATAAATTAACAATTATTTATTAATTAATAACTAATTGTTCATATAAATTAACAATGATTTATTAATTAATAACTAATTGTTAATATAAATTAACAATGATTTATTAATTAATAACTAATTGTTAATATAAATTAACAATGATTTATTAATTAATAACTAATTGTTAATATTAATTAACAATGATTTATTAATTAATAAATAATTTATAATATAAATTAACAATGATTTATTAATTAATAACTAATTGTTAATTTATATTAACAATGATTTATGAATTAATAACTAATTGTTAATATAAATTAACAATGATTTATTAATTAATAACTAATTGTTAATATAAATTAACAATGATTTATTAATTAATAACTAATTGTTAATATTAATTAACAATTATTTATTAATAAATAATTGTCAATATAAATTAACAATGATTTATTAATTAATAATTGTTAATATAAATTAACAATGATTTATTAATTAATAAATAATTGTTAATATTAATTAACAATGATTTATTAATTAATAAATAATTGTTAATATAAATTAACAATGATTTATTAATTAATAAATAATTGTTAATATAAATTAACAATGATTTATTAATTAATAACTAATTGTTAATATAAATTAACAATGATTTATTAATTAATAACTAATTGTTAATATAAATTAACAATGATTTATTAATTAATAACTAATTGTTAATATAAATTAACAATAATTTATTAATTAATAACTAATTGTTAATATAAATTAACAATGATTTATTAATTAATAATTGTTAATATAAATTAACAATGATTTATTAATTAATAACTAATTGTTAATATAAATTAACAATGATTTATTAATTAATAACTAATTGTTAATATAAATGAACAATGATTTATTAATTAATAATTGTTAATATAAATTAACAATGATTTATTAATTAATAACTAATTGTTAATATAAATTAACAATGATTTATTAATTAATAACTAATTGTTAATATAAATTAACAATAATTTATTAATTAATAACTAATTGTTAATATAAATTAACAATGATTTATTAATTAATAACTAATTGTTAATATAAATTAACAATGATTTATTAATTAATAAATAATTGTTAATATAAATTAACAATGATTTATTAATTAATAACTAATTGTTAATATAAATGAACAATGATTTATTAATTAATAATTGTTAATATAAATTAACAATGATTTATTAATTAATAACTAATTGTTAATATAAATTAACAATGATTTATTAATTAATAACTAATTGTTAATATAAATTAACAATGATTTATTAATTAATAATTAATTGTTAATATAAATTAACAATGATTTATTAATTAATAACTAATTATTAATATAAATTAACAATGATTTATTAATTAATAACTAATTGTTAATATAAATTAACAATGATTTATTAATTAATAATTGTTAATATAAATTAACAATGATTTATTAATTAATAACTAATTGTTAATATAAATTAACAATGATTTATTAATTAATAACTAATTGTTAATATAAATGAACAATGATTTATTAATTAATAACTAATTGTTAATATAAATTAACAATGATTTATTAATTAATAAATAATTGTTAATATTAATTAACAATGATTTATTAATTAATAACTAATTGTTAATATAAATGAACAATGATTTATTAATTAATAGCTAATTGTTAATATAAATTAACAATTATTTATTAATTAATAACTAATTGTTAATATAAATTAACAATGATTTATTAATTAATAACTAATTGTTAATATAAATTAACAATGATTTATCAATTAATAACTAATTGTTAATATAAATTAACAATGATTTATTAATTAATAACTAATTGTTAATATAAATTAACAATGATTTATTAATTAATAATTAATTGTTAATATAAATTAACAATGATTTATTAATTAATAACTAATTGTTAATATAAATTAACAATGATTTATTAATTAATAACTAATTGTCAATATAAATTAACAATGATTTATTAATTAATAATTGTTAATATAAATTAACAATTATTTATTAATTAATAACTAATTGTTAATATAAATTAACAATGATTTATTAATTAATAATTAATTGTTAATATAAATTAACAATGATTTATTAATTAATAACTAATTGTTAATATAAATTAACAATGATTTATTAATTAATAAATAATTGTTAATATAAATTAACAATGATTTATTAATTAATAACTAATTGTTAATATAAATTAACAATGATTTATTAATTAATAACTAATTGTCAATATAAATTAACAATGATTTATTAATTAATAATTGTTAATATAAATTAACAATTATTTATTAATTAATAACTAATTGTTAATATAAATTAACAATGATTTATTAATTAATAATTAATTGTTAATATAAATTAACAATGATTTATTAATTAATAACTAATTGTTAATATAAATTAACAATGATTTATTAATTAATAAATAATTGTTAATATAAATTAACAATGATTTATTAATTAATAACTAATTGTTAATATAAATTAACAATGATTTATTAATTAATAACTAATTGTTAATATAAATTAACAATGATTTATTAATTAATAACTAATTGTTAATATAAATTAACAATGATTTATTAATTAATAACTAATAGTCAATATAAATTAACAATGATTTATTAATTAATAAATAATTGTTAATATAAATTAACAATCATTTATCAATTAATAACTAATTGTTAATATAAATTAACAATGATTTATTAATTAATAACTAATTGTTAATATAAATTAACAATGATTTATTAATTAATGACTAATTGTTAATATAAATTTACAATGATTTATTAATTAATAAATAATTGTTAATATAAATTAACAATGATTCATTAATTAATAACTAATTGTTAATATAAATTAACAATGATTTATTAATTAATAACTAATTGTTAATATAAATTAACAATGATTTATTAATTAATAAATCATTGTTAATATGAATTAACAATGATTTAATTATTAATAAATAATTGTTAATATAAATTAACAATGATTTATTAATTAATAACTAATTGTTAATATAAATTAACAATGATTTATTAATTAATAACTAATTGTTAATATTAATAAACAATGATTTATTAATTAATAAATAATTGTTAATATTAATTAACAATTATTTATTAATTAATAAATAATTGTTAATATAAATTAACAATGATTTATTAATTAATAACTAATTGTTAATATTAATTAACAATGATTTATTAATTAATAACTAATTGTTAATATAAATTAACAATGATTTATTAATTAATAACTAATTGTTAATATAAATTAACAATTATTTACTAATTAATAACTAATTGTTAATATTAATTAACAATGATTTATTAATTAATAAATCATTATTGAAGATCTCTATAAGATCGGATAATTCCCTAATTTTTGGTGGATTTTTTCCATTCGAGTTATTCATTTATTTATTTATTTAATTAATCAATTAAATAAATACCTCTGATAGAAATAAATTAATAAATTTATTTATTTTTTTGTCAAAAAAACAAAACAAATTATTTTCACTTTCATTGTCTGACCTAGATTATATACGTCAGCAAAATTGTTATTTTTAGTGTATTTAATAAAATATTTATTTTGGTGCTTGCATTTAGATATTAATTTAATCATTTTATTAAGTAGTTTTTTTTCCATTTTCAGATTGAAAAGTGCGATTTACAAATGACTGGAACATCTCATCCATATGATTGAAGTACTTAGACATTCAAAATATAATTATGGAATACAAAGCTCGGTCCAAAATTACATCCATTACTGATACAGAAATTTTTTTATTTTTTATTTTTTATTTTTATTTTTTATTTTTTTATTTTTAATTATTATTATTATTATTATTATTATTATTATTATTATTATTATTATTATTATTATTATTATTATTATTATTATTATAATAATAATAATAATAATAATACTACTACTACTACTACTACTTGCATGTCGATGTTATCGATCAACAGTTGTTAGAAACAGATCTAATCAGGTAGAATGAAAATCTGATCTTTCCCTTAGGTCATATTTGGAAAAAATAATTATATATAAAAGCTCTATTTGATATTGAGCACTCTTTATAAGCCCGGTTGAAATTCTATGGATTTTTATCCTGTCGATGTTTACTTTACCTTGATTACTATATATATATATATATATATATATATATATATATATATATATATATATATATAAGTGAAATAGTTTGAAAATCAACAATGTCCCGCCTGACAAAGTTGTTCTACAACGAAAGCTTGCAGAAAAAAAATTAAATAAATGAATTTTTCATTTAAATTGCACGATTGTTTATTGTCAAAATATTTCACTTAAATACATTCTCATGCGTACTTCAAAGATGTTGTCAATTTCCTTATATATATATATATATATATATATATATATATATATATATATATATATATATATATATAGGTAATGGAAGCAATTTTGAACAGGGTTTTTGCATCTCTGACTTGTTACATCAAATTAGTATTTATTTGCACCCTGCTTGTCTTTTTATTCTTTGATTTTTTTCAAAACCATTGTTAAACCTTCTATTTGGGGTGATGGACGAATCAACTTTTGGTTCTTCGTATTTCTCCATCTGACGAAATTTTTGTGTTTATATCCTGGCTCCGAAGATAAGAATATTTTCTTTATAGTATACTACCTAGACTTTTTGTTTACGATGCAGATTTTTTAAACATTTGTAAACCGCATGACTTTGCTTGGGAATAAATTATTATGAAATGATATAATAATAATTTTTTTAAATATATTGAACATTATTCAAACAATCGCAAACCCTCAGAATATATTATTATTATTTTTCTTTCCTATGCTTTTTTCCTTTACAATTATCAAAAACATCGATATTTTGGGGATTGTAATTTTACGTGATACGTCTTCCACTTAGCATATAATTTCTTTTTTCCTTTCATTTAATTTAAACCGTTACCTATTCTAACAATCCGCTCTCTATGTCTTGGACCTCCACTCTCTTTCTCTCTCTCTTTCTCTATCTGTCTGTCTTTCTCTCTCTCTCTCTCTCTCTCTCTCTCTTTATTTCTATATTTACTTATTACCATAAAAACGGTTAATTTAATTCGGTTTATTTTTATTAATTCATTTTTACCTTTCAAAATATACTTAACCTTAAAGTGTAGTATCTGTTACTTAATCTCTTCCTTTCTCGATTAGTGAAGGAGAAATCCTTCTAGACTGCGGCAATTTTTTCGTCTACTTAACTATTTGTCGATTTTACAATTCATTTTTTTGTGGTTTATTTTTATTTTTGTACTAAATGTTATGATATTACAGTTATTCTTTTCCCTCCTCGGTCAGTGAAGAAGAAATCTTTCTAGACTGTGTCAATTTTAATTTTTTTACCCAGGAGATAGATTTAGGACACACTCTCTCTCTTCATTTCTTTATGTACTTACTACAATAAACAAAAAGGTCAATTTAATTTGGTTTATTTTTACTTGGAGAAATCTTTCTAGACTGCGGCAATTATTTTTTATTACTTTTCGTCTATTTAAATATTTGTCGATTTTATAATTCATTTCTACTTTTTATTTTTGTTTATTTTTATTTTTTTACTAAGTGTTATGGTATTATATTTATTCTTTTCTCTCTCCTGTCAGTTAACAAGAAATCTTTCTAGACTGCGGCAATTTTAATTTTTTTCCACAGGAGATGGATTTTTAACACATTAAAAAACACCACTGCTTTTTAATGTTGGTAAATTCAATCTCCAACGAAAATGGGCACTCTGGATTGGAATAAAAATTGCCTCATTCTAGAAAGATTTTCCCTTCACTGAACTTGGTAAACTTCACGCATATTTTTGGATCATATTTACTTATTTTTTTTAGGGGGAGGAGTGATTTTTATTTTTACTTACAATCGTAGGGGGGGGGGGACAGTCACACAAAACAGAGAAATCTATTTTGTTTTATTCAAAACATGGATAAATCCTATTTTAATCACTTAAATTAAAGGGTTCATTTCAACTTCTTTTTTTTTTAAAATAATACCCTAATACTTATATATCCCTCCTGCACAACGTCGGGGTACGGGTCCTGCTCGTATATATATATATATATATATATGAATATATGAAATATGAGAAAGGAAGGATGAGAGTAATCCGACATAATGGGACATGAAAAAGGAAAAACCAAGAGATATTTTTTTATATATTCATCAACGTTTCGTCTTTATTTGTAAGACTTCCTCAGGATGATAATTTTAAGAAAAATGTCATGCAAGTACATCAAAATATTGGGTAGACATGATGGGTCGATGAGAAAAAGACTCCCACCCCTCCCCTTTTTCACTCACAGCCATCCACATTCATTTCACTCTCTGCCACTAACTTCTCTAAGCCCGGACCTTGGTCCAGTGCTCTCAGCAGTCACGGCTACTACTTTTTCTCATCGACCAATCATGTCTACCCAATATTTCGAGGTACTTGCATGACATTTTTCTTAAAATTATCATCCTGAGGAAGTCTTACAATAAAGACGAAACGTTGATGAATATATAAAAAAAATATCTCTTGGTTTTTCCTTTTTCATTTCACATATATATATATATATATATATATATATATATATATATAGAGAGAGAGAGAGAGAGAGCAATAAGGAGAGAGAGAGAGAGAGAGAGAGAGAGACAGACAGACAGACAGACAGACAGACAGACAGACAGACAGACAGACAGGAGTTGCACACAAAATATACCAAAATTCTTCACTCACATTTTATTATATTAAAAAATATAAAAAATATATTCTTTGATTACGTATAATTTAAAATGATCGGTGGGGGGAGTAGAATCGAAACCGCACACTCAATGTTTTCAGTTTGATACTTTCCTAGCAAAACTATTCAGACATTTGTTAAGTCGACTTTTAAAATAACACCCATAAGAAAAATCGGATATATGTATTTGAAGTTTTAAGAGATTCTGTCCCCATGGCTCACTTAGAGGTTGGTGCACGTGAATATTCGGCACAAAGAGGATAACATAGAGATTCGGGACCACTTACATTGTCTTCCCCGGAGAATTTAATTGTAAAAAATATAAAAGTGTATTCTTATGTAAAATTTACCAGGGAAGACAATGGAAGTGTTCCTGAATCTTTAAGTGCACTCCTAAGAGGCTATGATGGCATAAACCCCTTAAAACTTCAAATCTATCCTATTTTTATCAAATTTAAATCTTATGCATTAGCTACGTGCCAATAACATCCTGTGCGTTTTTCTTTTTCCTATGTTTTTACCGTTATCGAATAAATTATAAATCTTTACTTTTTCTGAAGACGTTCGTTGATCCGAATGAAACCGGTAAAATCTCACGTTTCTTCATGATTTTTTTCCTGTATTTAAATTTTTTTTTCCTTTTGTCTTTTTCACTCATCTTGTTTTTCACAGCATTGAATTTTATGATATATCGTGCATTTTACCATCATATATATATATATATATATATATATATATATATATATATATATATATATATATATATATACACACGATTTCATGTGATGTCTTACAAGGAAGAACCAAAGATTGAAGCTCATGGAAATAACGATAGAGTAGAGAAAGACTAGCAACGTCTCTTTTGTGAATAAGGGGCTGCAGGGGAAAAAAGCGATCTTCTCACACTAGATAGCAAAGTCAATTTTTAACTTTGTCAAGGCAAGAAAGAGTGATTTAAATGGCACCTCCTCAGATGTGGCAACAGAAATCGATTTTTGGACGTATCTGACTCTTACATAGCTAGAGGATTACATCAGGAGACAGATACTTTCTTGCGCCGTAAAATGAACCAACCATTTTCCTTGCAACTTTAGCAACAGATTTAGCTCTGGATTTTGTAAATTATAATATTGAAAGGCCAAAAGCCACTCGAGGATAAGAATAAATGAGATGGATGGATTGTCAGTTGAATGTTGATGAATACTATGAGAGGATTGAAAATCATGAATTGAATGGTTTGGTTAGTTTTATGGCATATCAACCATTTATGGGTTATTTATGCCGAATAAAGTTGTCAAATATAATTCTATTGGTAGGGTAATTATTTTTATTCTTACAATACATTGCTCTTACAATACATTGCTCTTAGAATGCATTGCTCTTAGAATACATTGCTCTTAGAATACATTGCTCTCAGAATACATTGCTCTTAGAATATATTGCTCTTAGAATACATTGCTCTTAGAATACATTGCTCTTACAATACATTGCTCTTAGAATACATTGCTCTTAGAATACATTGCTCTTAGAATACATTGCTCTTAGAATACATTGCTCTTAGAATGCATTGCTCTTAGAATACATTGCTCTTAGAATACATTGCTCTTAGAATACATTGCTCTAAAAAAACAATGAATTAAATGAATAAAATTTGAATATTTATGAGGATGGTCTATGACACCTCCAAAGAATGTGGGCCTGATCTTTTACCAGTAATAGTAATAAAGAAATGCTCTTCTGAACTGGCCCCTGTCCAGTCCAAACTCTACAACAAATGCCTTGTTGAATTTTGCTTCCCTGATAGCTGAAAAATTACCTCTGTGGTACCTGTCTTCAAGAATTCTGGAAATAGAATTGACCCTCAGAATTATCGCCCTATCAGTCTGCTTCCACTCTTTGCTAAAATCTTTGAATCTTTACTTAATCTAACGATAGTCCATCACCTCATTAATGCTAAACTTCTTTTTGATCATCAGTATGGATTTAGGAAGCACCGTCTACTGCGGATATCCTAACGGTCGTCTCTGGATGCATATACCAAACACTGGACAAGGCAGGTGAAGCTAGGGCAGTAGCGCTTGATATATCCAAAGCCTTTGACAACGTCTGGCATAAAGGTCTTCTCATAAAATGAATTCATATGGTATTACTGGATGAATATTTAATATAATTAGATCCTTCCTAAACAAAAGAAAGATCCAGGTTGTCCTTGCTAGCTGTTTATCCAAACAACATGACATAAATGCAGGTGTACCCCAGGGGGCGATCTTTGGACCTTTATTGTTCCTGATTTTCATAAACGACCTCCCTGATGGTATTTGCTGATGACACCACACTCTACTCTCGTCATGTGGGTAAAACGGACGTGCACATATCCGAGGCAATGGCTGAATCCTTAGAAAGTGACCTCCAGTCTGTAGTGGAATGGGGTGATAAATGGACGGTAACTTTTAATGCTGCTAAGACAAAGCTCATTTCCTTCAATAACTACAAAAAACCTTTTCAACCACCGATTGCCATGGCAAATAACACCCTACCTGAGAGTCCAACGGCAAGCCTAATATTCACAGGTAACATGAATTGGAACAAATACATAGAAGACATTGCCAAGGCTGCTGCAAAGAAAGTGGGTTCCCTCTACCGAGCTAGAAAACTCCTCACACCTGAAAGTATCCTATATCTTTACAAAGCCACCTCGGCTGGTGCACCATCCACCAGTCTCTCCCTCTTAGACAAGGTCCAAAAAAGAGTCTCTAATCTAATAGGTCCCTCACTATCCACCAAGCTCCAGCTCCTGTCCCATCGCCACAATGTTGCATCCTTGTGCCTGTTTTACAAATACTTCAATGGAATGTGCTTCGATAAACTTGCTGCTTTGGTGCCCCCTCGACGTAAATACACTCGACCAACCTGAAAATCAGCTAAATCCCATCCATTCACTGAGGAGGTCCCCAGATGCCGGAGAGCCTTCTACTCTAATAGCTTCTTTCCTCGAGCTGCCGGCCTTTGGATTTCCCTCCCTGCTCCCTGTTTCCTCGACTGTAGCGACATACAAAAATTTAAAACTAGTGTGAACAAGCATCTCGCTGCACAGCTCCGAATTTAGGATGACCCCCTAAACTTTCACCCTAATTTTCAGTAGCCCCTTACGTCTACAGTGGCAACTTGGCTTGTTTGGGGTAAACTAAGTTAAAATAAAAAATGACAAGTATTTGTTTGTTGCCATTGGATTTCAAGACAACTATGTTGTATCCTGCAGGGAAGCAGTTCTGTGGTAATTTATTCCATAGATGGGGAGTTCTTGGAAAGAATCTCTGTTCATGTAAATTCCGTCTGATGCGAGGCACATGGAAGAAGAAAGGAAAGTGCTTAGCAGTTGTGGTAAAAAGAAGAGTTCTTGCTATGAATGTCTTACAAGGAGGAACCAGAAATTAGAGCTCAGTCGAGCACTTTCTATTTTTAGTCTGAGCAAAAGAGGAAAGAATAACTTTTTTATTAGCATCATTATTTTACCTACAAAAATATTTATGTTAAAGGGAAGTAGATATTTACAGAACTATTTTCCTTGAAACAGATATGTGAGAAATATCGTTTTTTTTTAGACCGGAGGTGTATGTGTCGGAAAAAAGATAGCTGACATGTAACATTATGCACACGTGTTAAGAGTTGCCAACCCGTGTACTAGGTTATAATAAAGTTATTATAATATAGTTTATTTTATTTCACAGCTCATGTATAAAACATATATTCAAACCATATCCATCATTAGAACGAAAGGCTAAGACCAAGTACGGTTAACACATTTATTTACAGTTGATAATTATAAAAGACAAACAACGTCCATTATACGAAACAATAGGAAGATAGAGATGTCACTTAGTAGGGATTCCCAGATATTCTTCATACTGTGATAGCCTCATGGGAAAGGTCCAACGGCGATGAATTTTTAATATTCTCAGGTCACTTTCGGACACAATCAAGGGGAAACAACCCAACAGTGCCCAGGACCAGTTCACTACCAAAATTGGTTCCTGACAAATTCTTTTACAAACACATTTAATTATTAAATCGTTTTAACCACAATGCAGTTCGTTTTACTAGAAATAAAGTTGGCCATTATAATGCAGGATTGAACAGAGCTAAAAGGGAAAAGATTACGAAATATCAAGGTCTTATGTAGGACTGCACTTAAAGGGACGGTTAGAATCTTAAAAAGATCTCTAGGCTGGTGTGTCCGAAATAGCCGGTGAA
Source organism: Sepiola atlantica (assembly GCA_963556195.1). Classification (NCBI taxonomy): domain Eukaryota; kingdom Metazoa; phylum Mollusca; class Cephalopoda; order Sepiida; family Sepiolidae; genus Sepiola; species Sepiola atlantica. The sequence continues at coordinate 22,727,762 of OY744552.1, read as the reverse complement.
TGTCTGGCATCCGGTAGGATGCCCCATCTCCAACAAAAACAGAAAGATAAGAAAAATTGAATTACTTTGTGAAATAAATATCCGATTTAGAAATATACTTTACTTACAATAAATAATTAATTTCTTTTAATCCAGTAGAATGCATTTCATTTACCTAGAAAATAATTCAGCCATTTTTATGAATTCGTGAGATTCAATTTCTATATATAAGAATTTTGTTTCTATTACTCAAGTATTAAAATATTGACCGTGTAGGGATGACAAAGTTATCTCTCTTCAATGTTATCTCTCTTTGGGAAAATGGAGTTTTGGGGCCAGAATTGTTCCCCCTTGACCAAACAAGAAACTATCAAGGGTTAACTCTGTTAGAATATATGTTATTCTTCATAAATTATGTAGTAAACATATATTCCAAAACATATCCATCATTAGAACCAAAAGCCAAGACCAACTACGGTTAACACATTTATTTACAGTTGACAATTATGAAAGACAGCAACATACACCATACAAAACAATAAAAGATTAGTTCTAACTCTATCTTTAAGATAAGAATGTCGTATAATGGAGATATCAAATATTCTTCATACTGTGGGAGCCTTGTTGGAGAGGTCCAATGGCGATGAATTTTTAAGGGGAAACAACTCGACGGTGCCTAGAACCGATGCACTAACAGAATCGGTCCCCTACAAAGTTCATATGCAATTTAAAATCTTAATAGTTTTAATGTGATCGAAACTGATCGACAGAAGATGGATCAATAAAAGCGATTAGATTTTAAAATCGTAGCGGATAAAATGGAAAAAATCGGATATATCAACACAATACTATGAAATCATTTGAATAGCTAATATTTCGTCTTTATTAATTGAAAAACTTTTATCCAAATATAATATAACCTTTTAAACAATTATTATAAGTCAAGGTTGCCAGAACCCCGGTCTAATTGTCAGCTATCCGCCCATATAATATTTCATCTCTCTTTCTCTCTCGAAGTTAAGAAAGAATAAAAAACTAAAACCAACATTTAAAAATGGCTTTGCACTTGAAATTTTGGTTTGAGTTTTTTCCTTTTAAAAATTTATTCTTTCTCTGAATATGCATTGATCTATCCTACTTAAGATTCCCTATTCAGAACACTCCATCCGTAAAAGATCCAACATACTAATATATATATATATATATATATATATATATATATATATATATATATATATATATATATATACATATATATATATATATATATATCAGTTGAATGGTAACAAGAGTCTTTCATTGTACTAAGAAAGGAGAGAAAATATTCCAAACAGTAGGTAATATAAGTAAAGTATATTCATAAATATATAAAGTCTGAAGAGCAGTTGGTAGACCTAAACCTATTTTTTCTTACCGGGTTGCGAAACACAAGTAAGACAGAAAAGAAAAATATATAGGCATTCGCCGAAATAAAGTAATTATGAAAAAAGAATTAAAAAGGAAATTTTTTTAAATAAAATAAATAAAAAATTATGATTGTAGAATGATATATTTTTTTTTTTTGGGGGGGGGGGGGGGCATTTGAATGCAAATAACCAGTATATATGCTCTAGAGCCGAAAACCTCATTGAGCTTGTATTTTTAAACAATTTGGATGGTATTATAAGGGATATATATATATATATATATATATATATATATATATATATATATATATATATATATATATATAAAGTTAATCCAACAAAAGATATAAGAGGCAACTAATATCTTTAATTAGTGAACATCCGGATAAAACTGAAGCTCAATATACTGGATAGAGCATTAATAGCATAATATAAAATGAAGTAATAAAATAAGGTGCAAATCAAATTTTATTAGAATTCAAAGTTCAGGCAAAGTACCTTACAGTCTTTAACTCATGAGTTTTCAAATAAAATTCTTCTCCTCAGAGGACCATTACCGCAATGACATTACAGCAGATAATAAAATTAAACTTTGAAAATATATAAAAATATATATAAAAATACATAAAAGTATATAAAACATCAAATATACCAGCCCAAAACATACTTTTTTGTTAAAGCTATACAGTTCATCCAAGTCATACAATTTAAAACATATTCAGGAAAGACACCCAAGATGTTGATTGAAAAGTGATCCAGTTGGTGAATGGTAGTCCAAAAACGAAAAAATTATCCAAGCGGGAAACCCGTCTGCAATCGATCCAGTAAATGACAGTGATACATTTTTCACTGTCAGAGCACTCTTTTCTGCCTTGACAGAGTACAAAACCGACTTCGAAATCTAGTGGGCAGTGTCCTCTTCTCTTCCCTACAGCCTCTTTCTCACAGAAGAGACGTTACTAGTCTCTCTCTGCTCTATCGTAATTTTCATGGTAGATGCTCGACTGAGCTTCAATCTATACTTCCCCCCTGTAAAAAGTTAACAACAAAAACTCGTCTACCTACAACCACTGTCAATAATTTTCCTTTCTTCCTCTATATACCTAAAACTAAACGGAACTTCTCTGAGCAAAGTATCTTTCCTAGAACTGCTCGTCTGTGGAACACAGTACCACGGGGCTGCTTCTCGGCTGACTATTACATTGTAGTTTTCAAGTCCAATGTAAACAAATTCTTGTTGAGCAGTCCTCTTAAATAATCAATTTTTGACCAGTTACAACCATTGCTACAAATCCCCTCGATGTTTCACCGATCACCTGACAAACTCAATAATCCTTATCCTCGAGTGGCCTTTGGGCCTTGATAAGAGGTGACTCGTTTGAAAAAAAAAAAAGCCGTAAAAGAACACAGCGAAACAAAACTAAAATAATTTAAAGATTATACCCCAATTCTCATGTCTCATCTAATTATGCTCAGGATTATAAAGTTGTTGTTTTTTAATTTTCGGATCCCTGTACAATCCTGTGTAGTGTTTGCATATATTTTCTCAAAAATAAAAATACATTGAGGTGGGTGGGTTGCGTACATTACACGAATAGATCTTTAAAATTATTTTTTCTCAAATGTTTTTCTCGTAATTGAATGAAAATAGCGATTTTGTAAACTCATGAAAATTTGGCGCTCTTGTATAAACAGTAACCGATTTGAGGGAGATAACTTTATTTTTCTTAGCCGCCGCTATTCCGAATTCGCTTATACTTTTGTACATTAATGAAAAACATGTTAGTTTTGAAATGCGTTAAAAACCCTAACCCTAACCCTAAACCTAACCCCTAAACCCTAACCCGTTCAAAATAACTTTTAAACACTTTTATTTGCATGCCACAAATTGTATACACTTTATATAAACATAAAAAGAAAAGTTATTTTCTTTCATGCTGCGATAAACAAACTTATCTCCTGTGCCAAAGTACAAGCGAATTCGGAATAGCGGCGGCTAAGAAAAATAGAGTTATCTCCCTTAGATCGGTTACTGCTTATACAAGAGCGCCGAAAATTTCATCTATATTTTTCACATGCCATTTTTACCTATTTATCCAATCGTGATTTTAGTTGTGCCATTTTTACCGTGCCATTTCTTTTGGTTCTATTTTTACCTAAAGTCGTTATTATGATACATGGATTTTAGTTCTACTGGTAGTTTGAAGACAAAAATGATTTATCATTTTATCGTTAGTACTAGCAATGGAAAATTCAGTTTTAAACCAAAAAATAATTTTTTTAAAGAATCGTTTTAGAATCGAAAACAGACATTTTTCCGATTCCAATACCCCCCAAAAGTTCTGATTTTTCCGATTCCCAATTCCGATTAATCATCACACCACTAATATTTATATCGGCATAGACAAATACAGCAACTAGTTTAGTCATTTTTTTAAATAGGTGACTTTCATAAGTAACAAAATAACAATACTCTCCTTAGTTTTATAAGGATTAAAGATTAGTATTTTTTTTTACTAAACCTGAGAAACTGCAGTTGGTGATCCTAGTTTTTCGGTTTCAAGCAACTGTGACTATATATATATATATATATATATATATATATATATATATATATATATATATTGTCCAAAAAGATTGAATAGAGTTCTACAATATAAAAATCTCGAGTTACTATTGTTTCTTATATATATATATATATATATATATATATATATATATATATATATATATATATAATATATATATAATATATATATATTAATTAGTTTTCTTTTAGCGATAATATCAGCTTTATGTAAGTTTTATCGTAATGCACTCACTTAAGTGCTTGGAAGAAGGAGTTAACTCCCTTATGTGTCCGTGTATAATTATATATATATATATATATATATATATATATATATATATATATATATATATATATATATATG
>OY744552.1:22698444-22718444 GCA_963556195.1 Sepiola atlantica | reverse complement strand
TTTTATTTCAAACAGATTTATTTAGAGGTAAACCATTTTTAGCTCGCGACAACCTATTAATATTTGATGACCGATACGAACTGTTGGCGAAATACTTGACTTAGACAAGAAGATAATGGTTTCATGATGAAATGGCATTGTAGGTTTATCATCTCATAGCCTTCATTCAGTGTTGAGAAACAATGGATATGCTCTGTAAGGGTGGCTGCATGTGTAATTGTGAAGCAAGGGTTGCACAATCCACAACCACACCTCTCCTGAATCGGTACTTCCTGATTCCAGTGGCAAAAAGAAGTTCAGGACGACTGGAAACAATGCCGGGATAAGCGGAGAGCACATACAGCACCTGGTATTCCAAAATGGTCACCCATTTAGTACTGACCAGGCTCAACGTCACTTAACTTCGGTGATCTAATGAGAACTAGTGTGTCAATGTGATTAGGCCATACATGGACGGCAGCACTGAGGGGGGGGGGTTAGGGGGTACTCAAGCCCCCTCACATTTTGACTTGGGCCCCTCCACTTTACGGTCATCAATAATTAAGTTGATACGCATGTGTTTAACCGGCCCCTCCCCACTTTTTAGGAGAACCTCCCCACTTTTATAACTGTCCCGCCGGCCCTGTCATACATGTAGGTATATCAATAATTCAATAATCACTTTCTCCAGACTATTGAGTTTATTGTATAATTGTAATATACTCATTTTAGTGAACATGGATATCACCCCTGTTACACGAGATGAAGAATGTTAAAATGATATCTTTCCATATTTAATCCTTTAAATTATGAATTTTGTAAAATTAAAAAGTACCAATTTAGCTGCCCGACCCTATATATATATATATATATATATATATATTTTTTGATTTTATTCCATTAGTTGCGACAAAACAAGTTTTGTTTCATTGGTGCGAATAGCTACCAACTCATCGGGCCGGCGAAAGGAATTCCTTTCGCCGGCCCGATGAGTTGGTAGCTATTCGCACCAATGAAACAAAACTTGTTTTGTCGCAACTAATGGAATAAAATCAAAAAATATATATTTTGCTCTGAATTTTCATTGAGCACTCTCATAAACCCGGTTTCAACTTCCTTCGGATTCATACCCCCTGGATATTTGTAACAAGTTAATTATATATATATATATATATATATATATATATTAATATGTATATTTAGGCAGCAAATCATTACTAATGCAGGTCTTGTTGAAGACTATGGAACTTTCTCTCTTTGTAATTTTTCTTGTTAATTTCTCGACGCGGTGAGCGAGTTTTCTATTTTCCGGTGTTAAGTTGAATATTGTGGCTCCAAGTGTTGTTTAATCGACCATCTCTCGAGCGCTTTCAGTCTCTCGATCGTCATCAGGGGTTTGTGTCTTATCGTTAGTCTTGGGTTGTCAGCTTTTTTATTGTTTTTTTTAATTAATGAAAAAAATTTTTTTAATTATTGAAAACGAATAGTGCGTTAGTGCTATTATTAAATGCTATTTTATTAATGGTAGGTTGCAGTTTTTTAATGTATAGGGCTTCGAGGATTTTAAGTTTGTGTGCGCAATTATTTTTATGGATTATTTTGGTGTTAGTTATTAGTATTTTTCTTAGTTCTGCGGATTGTACAGTTTTTTGTATGAGGTGATGTGTCGTTGAATGGCACTGCTATCATTTAGATGGTACGTAAGACGTATATATATATATATATATATATATATATATATATATATATATGGGAAATGAAAAAGGAAAAAAAAAGATATTTTTTATATATTCATCAACGTTTCGTCTTTATTGTAAGACTTCCTCAGGATGATAATTTGAAGGAAAAATGTAATGCAAGTACATCGAAATTTTGGGTAGACATGATGGAGAGATAAAGGAAAGTAGTAGGCGTGACTACTGTGAGCGCTGGAGGAGAGTCCAGGCTGTGAGAAGTCAAGTTCAATTATACTGCCACACCTCCCCATTTCACTGCTGCCTTAATGGCACCCACTCAAAGCTTTCCATATTCATTTCATTCTTCACCACCACTGACTTCTCACAGCCTGGTAAGAGTCCTATAAACAGTTATTAAAATAGGTCAAACTGTTCCTTGTTGGTCATATACGATGAAACATGTTTATAATGGCTGAAGTACCCGTCAACGCCAGGTTTCTCAGACCTTTCTCTTCTGCACGTCAGTTCAAATAAAAAAAAACACTCAACAATTTTCTAACGTAAGATTCGAACCCTGAAAGATGTCATAAAATACTGAAACTGAAAGAGAATGTTTTATCCACAGAACAACCGATCAAACGAAAATATTTTGTCTTTGTAACCTACTTTCTTTCTTTCTTTTTATACTAATGGATCAACACTTACACATGCCAAAAGCCACTCGAGGGTAAGGGTTAATGAGATTTTTATTTGAATGATGGAACAGTACTATAAAAGGATTGCGAACTATGATTAATTCATGACTACATGACAGATATTTTATATATGTTGTACCCTGTAGGGAAACAATCCTGCGGAAACGTGTTCCACAGGTGGAAAGTTCTTGGAAAGTTCTGTTTGATTTTAGATAGATAGAGGAAGAAAGAAGAGTTCTTTGCAGTGGTGGTAGAAGACGAGTTTTTGCTGAGACGGTTTTACAGGGAGGAGCAAAAGCTTGAAGCTCAGTCGAGCACCTACCATGAAAATAACGATAGAGTAGAGAGAGACTAGCAACGTCTTTTCTATGATAAAAGGGCTGCAGGGAAGTAAAGAGATCATCTCCCATTAGATTGCACAGTCGATTTTTCACTCTGTCGATGCAAGAAAGAGTGCTCTGGGTGGCACCTCCCCACGAGTACTCCATCTTGGGCCGAATATGACTCTTATACAGGTAGAGGATTGCATCAGGAGTAAGGTACTTTCTGGAGTGATAGAATGATCCAACCATTTTTCGAGTGACTTTAGCAACGGATTTGATATAAGTCTTCCATTTCAGGTCTGGAGTGAAAGTCAGTTCTAGGAGCTTTCTAAAGCAAAGAGCTTCCTCATGGAGAGAACCGTTCATTTCAACTGAGGCAAAACAGGGATTTGAGCATTGGTGGTGAAAGGAGGGAAGTTTGGTTTGGGAGGTATTAAAGGTAACAAACCATTTTTTGTCCATTGCACCACTTACTCAATATTATGAGTTTTCAAAGATAATTCTTTTCTTCAGAGGACCATTACCGCAGTTATACCACTACAGGTAATAAAATTAAACTATTATTATAATATAAAATGAAGTAATAAAATAAGGTGTCAATCAAATTTTATTAGCATTCAAAGTTCAAGCAAAGTATCTTAAAGTTTACCCTGAACACTTCCGGTTTAACCCCCCAGCGCTCCTGGCATTTTCTCGGTCTCCGGGATTTTTCTTTTATTTATTTTTGACAAGGAGAGAAATAAGAAAAAAGAAAGAAAAAAAAATCTCTCGAAATATATCAAATTTATTCTTGATAATCCGGATATTACAAACTAACACCCTTGCTGTCTAGAAAAATAAACAAACCTTAAACCTTTCGATCTATATCCGACTTATTTCGGTTCAGTTTTGTTTTTGTTCTCCACAGCTTCCAGCTATCCGGACCTCCGCATTGCCTTCAACCTTTTTAAAAACTTTTATTATTACTCCCAGCAATGCTTACAGCAAACTACCAATTTCTATTATATATATATATATATATATATATATATATATATATATATATATATATATATAGTAAGCTATGAAAATATATTTATGGAAATTAAGCTACACAGAGGCTCCTGTGTTTCATCCCCGGGGGGAATCTTCAGGCTAAAGATTTCCCCCCGGGGATGAAACGCGGGAGCCTCTGTGTAGCTTAATTGCCATAAATATATTTTCATAGCTTACTACCTAGCTCTACTTACGTATCGAGCACTGTTGAAGTAAATACTGAAAATTGATACATAAAAAAAATTATATCTCCTTATATAATTTTATGTGGATACATGAAATACTAATATATATATATATATATATATATATATATATATATATATATATATATATAGAGAGAGAGAGAGAGAGAGAGAGAGAGAGAGAGATAAATTTGAATCTCAGCTTAAAACACACACCATGTCTAGCCACACTGAAAAGCTGTGATACAACAAAGCAAATATCTATGGCTGACTACATTTGCTCCCCACTCGTAGGTTGAGCTCTTTAGTAGGGGAAGTAACAGTTTCCACTTAGAGTATGTCATTACTTTTTGTAATTAAAATTGAGTTCTCTTGGCAACCGTCAATATAAAAAAAAATAAAAACATTATCTCTTCCTTTGCATTTGTGGTGAATGAGATAGTATATGAGTAAGATTACTGACTACTGTACAAGTGGTCAGGTTTTCGAATCTCAGCTTCAAACATTTACCATGTCTAGCCACACTGAGCTCAGTTGAGGAGTCGCGATACAGTGAAACAGCTGTCTGTAGATGATAGCACTTTTCACTTAGCATAAGGCATTACTCTTCATAATTAAAATTGAGTTCTTCTGGCAACCAGTAATGTAAAATGAGTTTTAAAAGAGGTTAAAGAATTTCTGACATCGATAAGGACATCGGATCGAAGGTGCTGGTTCCAAATCTATGGTTAGTTTGGCTCTGAGATCAATCATTTAACTTAGGAAAGTTTGAATTACCTATTAGACACCATCCTCGAATGTCTTCGATCTCTCTGTACAGAGGTTTGTCAGGACAACTCGACATGAGGATACTTCACCCTACAAGTAAACCCTGACCAAATATTCAAAATAACATAGTATTCGAAGCACAAATAAGATCACATCGACACAGCTATACACTGGCCCATACGAGGAATGGTGCACCTTTTCCTAGTAATGTTACCTCAAGTAACAGCAGTTAGCTGGATACTCCACCAGACTAGATGAATTCTTGTCCTGGAATCCGGTAAAACCAACAAACCACAATGAAATATATACTATAACATAGTTAACTGATCAATTGGGGTAGAGGGAAATTTATATGTTCTTCATTTCTTTACTAACTCAACGTTTGGGAGGTAGAGGAGAATCATGATCAAACACTTGGATATCTATGTATCTCATATAGAGATCAAATGTTAGCCCCAGAAATACCCTCTGATTTTTGAGTACTTACTGAAGTAAAATGAAAACAAAAAGTGAAAACAACTATATATATATATATATATATATATATATATATATATATATGTAAAAATAAAAATGGAATAAAGGATAAGCAATTCAACAACTAACAAAAATAAACTCAAAAACTCATGTTGTATAGTTCTACCGAAATATTTCAGTCGTTTAAAATACGACCATTATCAATCGGTTGGTGAACTTTAATTAAAAACGGAAAAGTTTTCAAATTTATACAAAGAATGCGTTTGGAATAAATAGTCACATGCCACAAACAACAGAAAGGGAGAAGGAAAGCGAGAAATGTTAAAAAAGAGAAAGAAGACGACGAAGAAGAAGAAGAAGAAGAAGAAGAAGAAGAAGAAGAAGAAGAAGAAGAAAGAGAGAAAAATCAGCCAATGTCTTTAGAACGCCAATTGAAGAAGAAGAAAAAGAAGAAGAAAGAAGAAGAAGAAGAAGAAGAAAAAGAAGAAAAAGAAAAAGAAAGAGAGAAAAATCAACAATTGACTGCCGACTGCTGATAGAAAACGTCAAATGTATGACAGAATTAGTAGTAATATATATATATATATATATATATATATATATATATATATATATATATATATAGAGAGAGAGAGAGAGAGAGAGAGAGATTTGTACATGTGTATAAAAAGGAAAGATCTGACTCCAGTTAGGACAGATGGTAAATGTCTTCTCATCGGTCAAGTTTTCGTTGTTGTTCTTACTTAACTTGCGCTGAGTTGAAGCTTTTGCTTTAACCCACGGGACAGCCAGCGGAGACTGGCTTCATCAATCTATTTTCCAAATGAAACCACGGTTTCCGAAGCCTTTCCCTTTAACGAAGGGAAAATCCAAGAAAGTACATTACCTATGCAATAACACGATTAGGTGGAATCTGCAATGTGAAATCTGATCAAACCTAACCCAGCACTATATTTACCCAGCATAGAGATTATCCTGAGGATGAATTGGTTCCACTGGTATTGCCATGTGGAACATTCATCCTTCTGTATGAACTGTTACAGAAGCATGGATGTCATAAATCGCAGGAAGGTTGGCCGGCCAAAGAAAATTTAGAAGCAAGTGATTGGACAAGAACGTACACAGTAGAATTTGGAGACAGCTGACCTGCTGAACTGTGAGAACTGGATAGTGGGCTTGTGTAATATCAGAAAACGTCTGACCCCTGACCCCAAGGGAAAAGTAACGTTAAATGAATAGAATAATAATAATAATAATAATAAGAATAAGACGAATAAAAGAATTGTTGTTTTATGGGTCGTTATCTATCCATCTAACACTTGTCGTTTGTTTGTTTTCGAAGTTGTAGTATATTTTTAGCTCTTTAGATTTAGTGGCTTCATGCCTTGTCTGGATCGATTTCCTTAAAAACTGATCGAAAATGAAAACGGAATATGGAAACATTTTGATATTTTTCAGCATGACTGTTGCGAATATACACTGATGAAGCCTTTTCGTGAGTGTTTATGATATTTTGTATATCATGAAAATGTACGTACGGAAAGTAGAACGTAGAGTTTGAGTTTACTTTCAGCAGCCTCAACTCTCGGTTTCTTTATTTTGTTCTTTTGTCCTCACATTCCATAAGCGACGTTTCTGAGAAAGGGGGAAGTATTGTTGTTTCCTGTGTCGTTATCTAACATGTGTCGTTGCTTTGCTATTGAAGTTGTAGTATATTTTTAGCTCTTTCGATTTAGTGGCTTCATGCCTTGTCTAGATCGATTTCCCTAAAAAATGATCGAAAATGTTTTGATGATATATTGAATATTTTCTGCATAACTATGATCATATTTTATTATATTAAATGATTCTATGATAGTATATAACATATAAATTAAAGTAATTCTTGTTCTGAATAAACTGTAGTTTAATGTATTTGTGGTTATATAATTGATCTTTCATTTAACTGAACCTGTAGTGGATGGGTGATGAGTTCACCTTCTGTTGTTATGTGCGGACGCAGAGACTTTTTAATAAAGGTTTCAGAAACATGTGTTCACGGGATATTTTGTTTGATGGTCAATTTATGAAACACTCTTACAATCATGATTATGTTAAGAATTTTGTATTTCTCCAAGTTATGATATATGAGCTCTGGAAGTCTTATCCATTGAGCTAACCCTACATTTGCAGTATTCATTTGTATCTAGAAGACTTTCATTGCTTCACTTTCCATTTTTGTAGCGTTGAGTAAGCTCTGTTTTGTCTCATTAGGATACAACTAAAGTCTGAACATTGGACATTAGTGTACTTTTATACATATATATATATATATATATATATATATATATATATATATATAACGTAAAATATAATAACACGAAATTACATGATTGTCGATGCAATAATTTATTTCAACCTTGCGGTTTTATTCAAGCATCCAATTTGACAATTACATTTTTGAGACTGACAGAAAACTGAATTTACCCTCGACACTTCAAACACAACCAGAGAGAGTGGTGGTCGTTTGAAGTGTCGAGGGTAAATTCAGTTTTCTGTCAGTCTCAAAAATGTAATTGTCAAATTGGATGCTTGAATAAAACCGCAAGGTTGAAATAAATTATTGCATCGACAATCATGTAATTTCGTGTTATTATATTTTACGTTATTCCTGCTCTGTTTACCACATTGAGCTCTCTTACCCGGATTTCTTCCTGGAATTATTCCATTATAACACTATATATATATATATATATATATATATATATATATATATATATATATATATATATATATATATATAAGGTGTGTTAGAAGGCTATTACAATGCAAGAAATGGAAAAAATGGCGTTGAAGAATACGACAAACCAAGTATTATCTATTTAAAAAAATTTTTTTAATTTATTTATTTTTTTTAATTTTATAAATAAAGCTTACTTGATCAGAGGAAACTTCTACATGTGTGTATAAATATATACATGTGTGTATAAATATATACATGTGTGTATAAATATATACATGTGTATGTGTATCATAGACAGTTTACTCCAGAGAACTAAATTGATTTCATCGTCGCATACAATTTTTACTAACTAACCCTAACCTGTATTATTTAGATTTTTTCAGACTACTGTTCTCATCTTGAGTGCCATTCTTACTACGTTTCGGCGCATTTAAAGTCCGACCTCCTTCAGATGCATCTTATCGAACTCGTAAATTTTCTGTCGAAATCTGAAATCTGTACGGAATTTTGAACGAAGACATTTATTTAAAGGGGTAGCTTGTTCTCGTTCCGTCAGCCATGATCGCGTAGAAGACTTAAGTATTTAGTATTGACCTTCAACCTTCAGAAGAGTTCTATTTAGAACTGAATTTCACTTAGTACTTTATCCGTCGGACGTTACATCGGCCGAAACGTTGTACAAATCACTGAAGATGAGAACAGTAACCCGAATAATAGAAATAATACAAATTATCCATCATCATTTGAAAAATTCAGAAACATTAAGAAAACTTTATTTAATAATGGATATTACAACTGATCGATAAATAAAACTATTTTTAACCCTTAAATTCTTTTTTGTTTCAGATATGACATATTCCAACAAAATGCTTATTTAATATAATATTCAACGAAAATGCGTCAAACTGCAACTTGTTTCACATCTGCAACGGGCCTGTTGTTAAGTGTGAGTAGGTATTTGTATGATGTTGCATCAGCACACCTGCTAAATGGATAATCAGCATCTTCGTGATTATGTTAAGAATTTTATATATAGATTATAATAGATGTGCTCCGGAAGTCTTATCCATTGAGCTAACCCTACACCTGCAGTATTCACTAACATCTAGCAGACTTCAATTTCTTTACTTTCCATCTTTGTAGCTTTTTTTATTGTCTGATTAAGATACAACTAAAGTCTGAACATTCGACTTTACTCAACTCATATATATAAATGGATAATACAAAGACCAAGAATTATATTAGATCCTATCGAGATAAGATGAAGCTCAATATATTGGATCAGGACCGGCGAGACAGTTATAAAAGTGGGGGGGGGGTCTCTTCTAAAAAGTGTGGGGGGGGGCCGGTTAAACACATGCATATATAACTTCATTATTGATGACCGTAAAGTGGGGGGGGGGCCCAAGTCAAAAAGTGGGGGGGGGCTTGCCCCCCCCCCCCCCCCTGCCCCCGCAGGCATGACCAGTTTGATGAAACCCTGGTACACCCAGCAGACACTGTAATGCATGGTTTTTAAATAAAATAATTTATATTAGCTCTTGTAGAATTTATGATCGACCACTTTCTTGTTTTTTTTCAGCTCACATGTGGATAGAGTATTTATTTGTGGATAATGAAGTGATGAAGTGGATAAAATTAGTATAGTTTACAGATTGATTAATTCATCAAGTGTCCAAACAAGGAATACACATACAAAAAGATCTTTAAACCATGGCTTTTCAAAGATAGCGCTCTAATCGTCAGAAGGTCCGATTAATAGTAACTGAATATTAATTAACTATTAGAGATGAATATTTTGAAAATGCAAATGTGAAGAATTTTGAAAAATACAAAAAGGGAAAAATATCTAGATTGACTTAAGTCCTGAGAAAGATCAAACCTGCTTCGAATTATGGGCAGAATGTTGTATCAAATTCGAATGATTCAAAATGTTTAAACAAAAAAAAGTCGAATAATGTTCTATGAGTTTCACAAACCTTGCGTGCTCCAAGGTCGCAGATACTCCCGGATTTTTTGGGCCGAGTGAAGTATTTTATTTCCAAACTATACATTACAGTGTCTGTTGCGTGTACCTAGTTTCACGATCTGGTCATACTGGATTTGGAGTAGAAACCGGCTAATAGAAACAGATCAACTCCTCAGCATCGTTCAGTACGCAAACGCCTGAAAACTGAATGGAGTCAAGTCGATCTGTTTCTACTGTTGGAATTTATCAAAGCCCCCCCCCCCCCTCACTGATTGGCTGTTGCTATGTCCCTTAAGGGCCTCACGGATTGGCTGTCAGGCATTGCAACCCCTTTTCCCTTAGGTGTCACATGAGCCAGCCCTTAAAAACCCTTACACATGGCATCCCGCCCTCTTTTTCGACGACTCTGCTCAAGTCAGCAACACATCGGCTGGTCCCCTCAGTGACAACAGCCTATGACGGCACTCTAAGAGAATGACCTTCCGCGGTTACCCGAACTCTATACAGATAAGTTCTCGCGAACCACGTTTTCGCACACCCCTTCTCAAATTCACTAATGCCTAACTGAACTTTGAAAACTCTGTTTGTAAATATTCTATGACTGCACCTTTCTCTTTCTTAGTAAAATTGCTGTGAAACTACATTCTGGTGTTTTGTGTTCCTTCTCTCAGGCTTTCGTCCTATATCTCTCCTTTGATGATTTTATCTGCACATTGTTACCCCGTTCTCACGTGGGAGAATTGAACTTTATTTACAGGATTATTTTAATCCCAACACTACTAGATGGATTCAGATTCTACCGTAGACCAGGCATGACCAGTTCGATGAAACCCTGGTACACCCAGCAGACACTGTAATGCATGGTTTTTAAATAAAATAATTTATATTAGCTCTTGTAGAATTTATGATCGACCATTTTCTTGTTTTTTTTTCAGCTCACTTGTGATACATGTTAAATAGCCACACTGAAGAGCTGTGATACAGCAAAACAGTCTGTATGGGGATAACTATATGAAGCCCCCTTTCTTGGGTAGAGCTTATTTGTAAGGATATCGCCAACTGCCACTAGCTTTAAGGCATAGCTCATTGGGTAAAAACTAATTCGAGCTCCCGGCACTTGACAATGTTTAAATTGAGATATCACTTACATTCAGCCAGTGTTGTATGATAGCACAGTTGAGTTTCAATCCCGGCTTGAGGCACTAGCTGGTTTAGCCGCACTGAAGAGCTGTGTGATGCAGCGAAACAGTCTGTATGTGGATGACTATATATATATATATATATATATATATATATATAAAGATAAATGAAAGAAGAGGGATAAACATGTACGAATGACAAATCTATTTCAACTTCGATTGTTCAATGCAAGGTGTACTCGGTAAAAACATGTTTAATTTTCTTTCCTTACGCCAAGGCTTTTCAAAGATTAAAATCTTATCATCAGAGGAATTACATAGATGGATAAGTTGGCAGTGGAAAAGCCAAAATTCAAAATTTGAAAAAATATTATATATACATATATAGTCTCGGAAGTTTTTCAACCACTAAAACTATATGGACCCCCCCCCCCCCACACACACACACACACTTCAGTCCCAAGTCGTTCGGTGGAAAATTACTTTTCTTGTAAGTCAATTTACTTTTTACAGTCACTATATTAGTTTGCTTCCAAGAATTTACGCTAGTCTTAACTATATATATGTGTGTGTGTGTGTGTATTTATATTTAAGTTTAAAAATTTTAAATATAAATTTTAATACAACAAAGATTTTTGTAGTAATTCAATAGTAGAATTAGAGCTGTAATAACATATTAATCGGCAAATGTAGGGAACAGATGTTCATAAATTCACTAAAAACAGTTTTTATTTTAATACAGTTGTTTCGGCCTACCTAGATTAAAGATATTATGAAGGTGCTAATGAACAAAAATAATAACTTGAATAAAAACCAAGTATAAAGACGGTTTTATTTTAAATTTGAGGAAATATTGTGATAGAGATCGGTCTGACACATTGAGAAAATATGAAGCTCATGGATGTAGACAATAGATAAAACACGTGACTAAAACATCTATTTCTTTTAATACTTAAAAATACATTATTGTTATTGTTGTGAAGTTGTCCAACAGTAAATAATAAATAAAGGAAGTCAAGTCGAGGGTTGGTTTAACAAGTGTATTAACAAAGTAAGAAACTGACTAGCTCTTGGCTAGACAGTTACAAGACTGTGCTTTGTCTTCTCTGTGTCTCTGGTGACTCGCACTATTTATAGTGACAACCGGTGCAGTTTCTCCTGTGTAAGAACGGCCGGTGTAACAGTTATTGTGTAGGTAAAGGAGTTATCTACTCCTGTGTTGAAAGAATAAACGGGAGTTATCTCCCCCTTAGTATGGTATAAAGTCAGCTGGAAAGGTGGCCATCTTGTTTTTGAGTTGTAAACAGTGACGATATATATATATATATATATATATATATATATATATATATTATTTTAGTTGCTTGAGAATAAACTTAGAATAGTAGTCCGAATAAGAATCGAGGAATGGATTGTATCGATGTGAAAGTTTGTTTACAATCCATGACTGGATGTTGAATAGGCACGTGACTATCATAAAACGAGGTAACAGAGAAGTCCGAAGAAGAAGCATGAAAAAAGGGGCCAAAAAGAAAGAAAGAAAAACTGAACCCCAGCAGAAAGAAGAAAAAAAAAAGGTCAAGACGTATAAACCAACGGTTAGTAAGACCATTCATCTTTTATTTGAGTGAATTTAGAGTGGAAATCTTCATCGATGGCTAACGATTAAAACAATTATGCCGGATTGTACGAATATACTATGATTGCTATGTTCGGATGTAAACTCTCTCATTTAATAATATGATCAGAAGAATATATGACAAACAAAATATTATATGGAAATAATATATAGAACAACCAAAAAAATGAATACATAAATGAACGCTGAATGTACTTTTTCCAGCCGGGAGGGTTAATTTTTTATAAGCACTGAGGATCGCATCTTCAAGACAAAAAATTGATGCATTGTACATTTCAAACATTATGTATATCATATGTAATTTAGGAATGCCGAAACAATTGTATGAAAATATAAACTGTTTAATGGTGAATTTATGAAAATGTATTCCCTACATTTGCTGATGTTTACATAATATTAAAATATTATATATATATATATATATATGTAAGATAATGAAAGGTGGCAAAAATGAATCGTGGACGAGTCCATTGTGGGTGGGACATCGAGAAAGAAAGAAATCGACTTGATAACTTAAAAAGGAGAAGGTTCCGCAGTGCAAGCGAGACTCGAAAGGTGACGGTTTCAGAAACGCGAAGAGCCGGAGCGCTTAGTGATCGGAGTATCGAAGTACCGGAAGAATGGGAGTTTACCGATGTTTATGGCACCGATAAAGCTTTATTGGCTATGGTACCTAAGCCCGTCTTGCTGTTAGGCTTTCGTGTCGGCTCACTAAAAATGCAACTGATAAGCAAGTTGGTACTGTGAAGGAATCCTCTGACTTGTTTTTCATCAAACAGACAATAGGAAGTGTTTGTGGAACAATTGCTTCAGTTCACGCTCGGATAGACAATGCAGAGTAAATTGCTTTCCAATCGGATGTATATATGAACGAGTTTCTAGTGGAAACGAAATCTGTGACCTCAGCAAGAAAAACACTTTCATGAGACAAAAGTATGTATAAAGATTTTTTTTATATGTGTGTGTGCATAGCCGGTGTAAACAATCCGGTGATTGGAAATAAAGAAAAGCAAAGTTTTTCCATATACGTTCTGTTCTTTATCATTCTTGTGTGATCTTACAGGCTACCCCGAAGGAACGAGTAATGCAACCAAGGTGGGCCAAAATAAGGGCCCTATCTTTAAATTTGAATAACTTGAATTTGAATAACTTCCACAAAATAAAAGTTAAACTCACCAAACTTTATGTGTGTGTAGACTGACCCTTCCGAGATGTTTTGAAATAAACAAAACAAATTTTAGCCGAAAAACACTTCTTAAAACTTACAAAAACTAAAGTATTGTTTTTTACACTGTTTTGAGTTTTTTAAGCAAAAATAATGTTTTCTAAATGAGGGTACGTTCCTTAGGGTTAATACGGCTCATGCTTGCTTCGGAAGGGGTCCTTTACTTATTCTAAAAAAAAAAAAAAAAAAAATCAATAAATAAAAAAGTTATGAATTTTTAAAAATAGGACCCTTGTTTTTGCCCACCCTGTATATATATATATATATATATATATATATATATATATATATATATATATATGTGTGCATGTGTGTGTGCGTAGGAATATATATAAAACTCGAAATGCTGCAGTGGCATATATTCTTTCATGTGGGCACGATGTGGAGAGGGAAAAGTTATAAAGAGGTCAATACACAGTTTCGCACAAGAGCTTTATTGTTGACATTGTTGGAATATTTCTTTTCTCAGCAGAAACAAATTTTAACAATAGACAACTATCAGGCATAAATGCACATACGCTCTCTCTCTCTCTCTCTCTCTCTCTATATATATATATATATATATATATATTGTATATATCTATATATGCATATATATATATATATATATATATATATATATATATATATATATATATATATATGATTTAGGTTATGTATATACACACATATATATATAAATATATATCTGCATGCAAAGTATCATACTTACATATACATACATACATATATGAAAAGAAACTGGAATCTTAGGAAAATCTCCATCATACCAGTAATTATAGGAGCAACAGGACTAATGAAGAAGAATTTCAAGAGCTATCTGGCGAGTATACCCGGTGAACCGAGTGCAAGAGAAATGCAAACAATTGCACTTAAAGGGACGGTTAGAATCTTAACACGATCTCTAGGCTGGAGTGTCTGAAATAGCCGGTGAATGTCTGGAATCCGGTAGGATGCCCCATCTCCAGCAAAAACAGAAAGATAAGAAAAATTTAAAAAACGAAGATATATTCATATATACTATATACGAATGCATGTTTGGTTTGGTTTACGGCATATCAACCATCTATGGGTTATTTAATGCCGAATAAAGTTTGTTAAATATAATTCTATAGGTAGTATAATTATTTATATTCCTAGAATACATTGTCCTTCGAAAACATTACTCTTTGAGAATATCCACGCCCAAGCTGGGAAAAGACTTCGACAATCCCTCAAACCATTGACATATTGCATTAGTTTTGTGCTGTTTGAAATAAAGTTGTCAAATATAATTCTGTAGGTTAAGTAATTATTTATATTCCTAGAATACATTGCACATAGATAATAAGAATACATTGCACTAAGAGGGAAGCATTACTCCCAGAAAAAAAATACTCTAAGAAAAACATTTCTTCCAGAAAAACATTACTCTTTGAAGACATTACTCTTTGGCATTTGTAATCTTCTTTGTTCTCAACGTGATTGCCCCCTCTGCTACCGCTTTCTAGTATCTATTTGGGGAGAAAAATAAAAAGGAGAAATAAGGTTTTGATTTTTGAAGAATCACATCGAATAATACACACACACATATATATATATATATATATATATATCCTAGCAAGCGTTGTTGAACGTCACAAAACTTTCTCGTTTTTAAATCTTCTTCGTGAGGTTCTCAAACTGTCGAGCTATCCTTCTGGTTTCAGGTGGCAATCCGTAGAGTATTTTCCCAGTTGTTCTTAATTCGGCCATTTTTTTCGAGCGCTTTCGACTTTCATAGTCGTCTTCAGGATTAGTTTTTTTTTTAAATAAGAAGACTTGAGTTAATGTTTTATAGGTATCGTTAAGGGCGAATGAAATAAAAGAGAGGGTGTGTGGTTGAGTTCATTTTATTCTATCGTTCGTGTGTTTGGTTATATTGTTTATTTATTTATTTGCTTAATTCTTATTTTTGCTATTATTTATTTGTTTTATTAATTCTTATTTTTGCTATTATTTATTTATTTTATTAATTCTTATTTTTGCTATTATTTATTTATTTTATTAATTCTTATTTTTGCTATTATTTATTTATTTTATTAATTCTTATTTTTGCTATTATTTATTTATTTATTATTATTTATTCCTATTACTATTATTACCATTATTTATTTATTTATTATTATTATTATTTTTTTAATTAATTTATTTTCATTTAATTATGGAATACTTTATATATATATATATATATATATATATATATATATATATATATATATATATATATACACACAGAGGATCTTATAATGTTGCCAAACGCACATCTAAGTGTGTTATCTTCGAGTCGAGATCTGGTGCTGTGCGGATAGCATTCAAAAACATAACCTTTAGGTCAGTAACAGTTTACAAGCTGTATAAACAGATGCAATGAGACAACCGGGATGTAGTTGGAGAGAAACCTGTGAAGAATGACGATGGCGAACTATCCTTTGGCTTGGATGACAAAAGGATAGCATGGAAGCAGCACAATAAGCATCTACTCAATGTGGAATTTCTCTGGGATCCAGACAGTCTCTCAGAAGCAGCCCCTGTGGAGGGCCCAAGATGATTGCAGAGACAGTAGGCAAGATGAAAATAGGTAAGGCTGGAGGACCTTCGAGAGTTACAGCAGAGATGCTTAAGTCCACGGGCAAGCTTGGTATTAACATTATACCAGACCTATCTGAAGCCATCATACGTGAAATCCATATTCCTGTGGATTAAGAAGAAAGCTACATCGTCAGTTGCAAAATAATGAGCGGGCGCACATCGAGTGTATATGCTTTGAGATCATGTGACTAGCCACCACAAATCTTCTAATATATAAAATAAAGTTAGACCGAAATAGCAATGCATCTCACAAAAAATGCAATAAAAACATACTTTGCTTAAGTTTCTTAAAAAAAAACAACTTATTCCGGCCCAGAAGATTGGTAAAATGAAGACAGTTTTCAATTATGGGAAGGGAGATGCCTTGATAGAGGCAACCACCGAGGACTGAAGCTTCTCGAGCAGACCATGAAGATATGTGAGAGAGTGACAGAGCAGCTGATAAGACAACAGGTGCACATCGATGGGATGCAGTTTGGTTTTATGTCTGGAAGGGACACCATTGATGTCATCTTCATCATCCGACAACTCCAAGAAAAAACACTTGGCTGCAAACAAGACCTATATGTGGCTTTTGTCGACCATGTGAAGGCCTTTGATCGAGTACCGAAGAGGAGGCTGCGACTGAAGGAATGGTTGGTGCAAACTATGCAGTCAATGTACGCGAATGCTAGAAACCGTGTCCATGTCGGGGACGGATATGGTGAGCCATTCAGTGTGGGGGTCGGTGTGCACCAGGGTTCGGTATTGAGCCCCCTTCTCTTCATCATCGTCTGTCACTCGAACTGAGAACCGGATACCCTTAGGATCTCCTGTACACAGATGACCTCACAATTGTCGACACTTCATTCGAAGCTCTAGTTGAGAAAATCATCTCCTGGAAGAATAGTATGAAGGACAAGGGCCTCCGAGTGAATATGGTTAAGACAAAAGTAATGATTGCTGGTCCCAACCTGAATTCCATGAGAAGATCAGGAAAGTTCTCTTGCCTAAGTGATACAGGAACAAACTCCATCTTCTGCCCTGTCTGTTCCTACTGGGTCCACAAAAGATGCAGTGGAATCAGTGGGCTACTCCGACCGGATCAGCAATATAGGTGTCCTCGCTGTGTGGGCACATCTAGACCAATCGACGGTAGGCAAGTGAAAGAGGTCACAGTTGGGGATAGCAAACTGGAAGCTGTAGCTGAGTTCTGTTATCTGAGAGACTCTTTTTCAGCCGGTGGTGGTTGTGAGACTGCCGCTATTACCGATGCCAATCTATCTGGAGAGGCTTTAGAGAACTCCTGCCCATCTTGACAAATAAGCATCTGGCGATCACAACAGGTGTACACCAGTTTTGTGAGAAGTGTCATGCTTTATGGCTCCGAGACATGGACTGCATCGGCGAGCACTCTCAAAAGCGCAACGAAAGAGCTATGATTAAATAGATCTGTTGTGTCAAGCCGAGAGAAGACACTCTCCTCGAGACTTCTCTCTAGGCTTCGCATCAAGTCGGCAGGCCGGAAGACCAAAGCTCTCTTGAGATAAGCTGTGTAAACACGACCGTGAAGTCCTGAGGATTGTGAACTTTGATCCTCATGAGCGGCGAGCCTGGAGAAAAGGATTCTGATGAAGACTGACAGACAAGCCCCACCCTCTTATAAAAGACTAATCAAATGCCTGTTAAAAATAAATCGGATGATGGTGATGACAGATATACGCACACACACACACACACACCCACACACCCACACATATATATATATACACATACATACACACATATATACATATAAATATATACATACATACACAGATATATACATATAAATATATACATGCATACACATATGCATATATATATACATATATATATAATACATATACATACACCTATATACATTCATATAAATCTCTCTCTCTCTCTCTCTCTCTCTCTCTCTCTCTCTCTATATATATATATATATATATATATATATATATATATATATATATATATATATATATATAATTAACTTGTTACCAATATCCAGGGGGTATGAATCTGAAGGAAGTTGAAACCGGGTTTATGAGAGTGCTCAATGAAAATTCCGAGCAAAATATATTTTTTGTTACAAATGGAATCAAAAGGTTTTGATTCCATTTGTCGCCTGACGATGTTGACGCTATTTGCAAGTGTTAAAGAAACAGAATATGTTTTGTCGCAATTAATGGAATAAAATCATTAACAAAAAATATATAAACATAAATATGTCTACATATATATAAGGGAGTATAAAGTAAACCTTGAGTTTACTTTCGACAGCCTCGTAACTCTCGCTTCCCTTATTTTGTCCTTTAGTCCTCACATTTCAAGAGCGATGTTTCTGACAAAGAGGGAAGAATTACTGTTTTCTGGGTAAGAATCTATCAATCTAACACTTGTTGTTGGCTACTTTTTGACTTTCAAATGGTAATTTTGTTTTAGCTCTTTACATCAAGTGGCTTCATGCCTTGTCTGGAGCGAATCCATTAACAATATATATATATATATATATATATATATATATATATATATATATATATATATATATACATATATATCTACGTATATATATATGTATATATATACATATATATATATGTACGTATATATACATATATATCTATGTATATATATACGCACACACATAAGTATATATCTACATATATGTATGTATATATATACATATATATCTCTGTATATACATATATACATATCTATGCATACATATATACATATCTACACATACATATATACATATCTACACATACATATATACATATCTACACATACATTCATATATATATATACACACACATATATATATATATATATATACACACACATTTATATATTTACATACGTCTATAGATATATATATACACATTTATACATATACATACATAGGCGTAATCAATCGATGGAAAATTATGCGCACTCAAGTGGGCAAAAAAGAAACAAATAACAAATAAATGTGTAACTTACTATTTCGTACTGGCTGCTTTGGAAGCAAGGTACATCCCAATTTCTTGTTTCGATTTCGTTAGGATATTTTTGAGGTAATTTTCGAAAACCTTTACCTTTTTCACGTTTTCAATATATATATAAAGTATAGAAATATACTCATGGCCAGTAACCTACACAAAAACGTTTCTGTATAAGTCACTTTCTACTATAAATATATTTCTATACTATTAAACTATTTATAGTTGAACTGTGTTTAAGTGAACACGAAAAAATATACATGTAATATATTATAATATATATATATATATATATATATATATATGAAACAATGATATAAGATATTTATGTTTTTGAAGTGATACTATATAATATATTTATATATATTTATATATATATATATTTTTAAATAACTAATATAAGTTAGCAAAACATTTATATGGAATAAAACGTAGATTTAGTATAAGGAACGTTTATGTTTTTGTCTTTTAAGGGAAGTGGGGTCTGATTAACCCTGCTGGGAAGCCATGAAATTAAATACTGTCTTGTTTTTAAATTCCCGAAACAGTTTTTCATGGTAAACAACTGATG
>OY744552.1:22694233-22698244 GCA_963556195.1 Sepiola atlantica | reverse complement strand
GGAAGCCATGAAATTAAATACTGTCTTGTTTTTAAATTCCCGAAACAGTTTTTCATGGTAAATAACTGATGATCCCTTAAAATAGTGTTAGAAACAAACTAATATAATAACTGTAAAAAATAAATTAACTTACATGAGTGATTTTCCACTGAAAAACTTGGGACTATAAGTTTTTTTTTTCTTTTTTAATATAGTTTTAATGGTTGAGAAACTTTCGAGACTATATATATATATATATATATATATATATATATATATATATATATATATATATATATATATATATATTATAATATAAAATGAAGTAATAAAATAAGGTGTCAATCCAATTTTTTGGGACTGGATAACTTTGTCGGCACCTTCAATTACACGTATTTGGACTGCTGTTTGTAACTTGGAGTAATTGTTTTTCCTGATTATGCTTCTCAATATGTATGACCTGGATGGACTATATGGATTCAACAAAAAGTATGCTTTTGGGTTGATATGTTTTGATGTTATGTATTTTTGTGTATTGGTGTATATAATTTTATATATTTTCAAAGCGTAATTTTATTACCTGTAGTAGTATAACTGCGGTAATGGTCCTCTGAAGAGAAGAATTATCTTTGAAAACTCATGAGCAAAGGACTTAAGAATACTTTGCTTGAACTTTGAATTCTAATAAAATTTGATTGACACCTTATTTCATTACTTCATTTTATATTATAATATTAATGTTCTATCCAGTATATTGAGCTTCAGTTTTTATCCGGATGTTTCACTAATTATAAGATATTAGTTGACGCTTATATCTTTTGTTGGATTACTTATGATATAAGATATTTATATTTTTGAAGTGATACATATATTGCGATGAGGAATCAATTGTACTAATAGGAAATAGTTACACTTCATACATAATTTTTAACACACGCAAACAACAACTTTTCTCACACACTTATAACCCTTTCCTATTATTCTCCCAAATTTTGAATTTTGGCTACTTCCTCGCTCACTTATCCATCCATATAATTCGTCTGATAATAACATTTTGATCTTTGAAAAGCCTGGCTTAAGGAAGGAAAAAAATAAACCTATTTTTTTAAATACACGTTGAACGGAACCACTGAAAATGAAATAGATTTGTCATTTCTACATTTTTTTATTTCTCTTTTTCATTAATCTATATTATTACTCTATCCCGTATATTGAGCTAAAACATTTCACGATTCTAAAAGTATACATTCTACTTTTAGTTTCATACCTTATATATATATATATATATATATGATATATATATGTATATATATATAATACATATATAATATATATATATATATATATGTTATGTGTGTATATATATATATATATACATATATATGTGTATATATATTACATATATAATATATATGTATATATAATATATATAAATATATGTGTATATATATAAATATATATATGTATATATATATGTATATATATATAAATATATATAATATATATGTACATAAATAAATATATAAATAATATATATGTATAAATATATGTATATATATGTATATATAAATATAATATATATACAATATATATGTATATAAATATAATATATATAATAAATATGTATATATGTATATATATTAATATATGTATATATATAAATATATGTATATATCTTTGTATATATAAATATACATATAAATATATATGTATATAAATAAATATATGTATATATATTAATATATGTATATATATGTATATATCTTTGTATATATAAATATACATATAAATATATATGTATATAAATAAATATATGTATATATATGTATATATCTTTGTATATATGATATATATAATATATATATAAATATATAATATATATGTATATATAATATATATGTATATAAATAAATATATATATAATATATATATATATATATATATAAATATATGTATATATATGTATATATATAAATATATGTATATATATGTATATATATAAATATATATATATATATGTATATATATGTATATATATAAATATATATATATATATAAATATATGTATATATAATATATATATATGTATATATAAATATATGTATATATATGTATATATAAATATATATATATATAAATACATGTATAATATATATATATATATAAATATATGTATATATATGTATATATATAAATATATGTATATATATGTATATATATAAATATATATATATATATATATATGTATATATATGTATATATATAAATATATATATATATATAAATATATGTATATATAATATATATATATATATATGTATATATAAATATATGTATATATAATATATATATATATGTATATATAAATATATGTATATATATGTATATATAAATATATATATATATATATATATAAATACATGTATAATATATATATATATATATATATATATATATATATATATATATATATATATATATATATATATATGATGAGAGCAATAAGCTTGAAACGCTAGCGTCTGTAGGTATTAATAATTTAATATTTATTTATAAATATTATATATAAAACAGAAGCTTAAGAGAGCCGGATTGCTAAGACTTTCCGAGCTTGAAACCGACGGTACGAATGTTGTACTAATTTTTCTGTACCAATATATTTCAAATTGTGTGACTTTTCAATATACTCTTCCACGCCGACCACGTGACACACAGCCATATCAACATTTTTCTTTCTTCGTCAAAACACCTAGACGGATTTTCAACTTGACCACGAGAATGTCTCAACCAAGAGGAAAAAAGAAAAAAAAAGAAAAAGAAGAAATATTCTTCTGAAGATGGTAGATTTACCGAAAGTACTCAAGTTTATAAAAAAAAAAAAAAATGTTTTTAAGACGAATAAATAATTTATTTTTAAAAACAAATAATCTGCGTTGTGCAAGGTTTTCTAAATATTTTATAAAAAAATATCTTCGTTATTATTGCCACCCACCCAGCGCTTCAAATTGTGTGACTTTTCAATATACTCTTCCACGCCGACCACGTGACACACAGCCATATCAACATTTTTCTTTCTTCGTCAAAACACCTAGACGGATTTTCAACTTGACCACGAGAATGTCTCAACCAAGAGGAAAAAAGAAAAAAAAGAAAAAGAAGAAATATTCTTCTGAAGATGGTAGATTTACCGAAATTACTCAAGTTTATATAAAAAAAAAAAAATGTTTTTAAGATGAATAAATAATTTATTTTTAAAAACAAATAATCTGCGTTGTGCAAGGTTTTCTAAATATTTTATAAAAAAATATCTTCGTTATTATTGCCACCCACCCAGCGCTTCAAATTGTGTGACTTTTCAATATATATATATATATATATATATATATATATATATATATATATATATATATATATATATATGATGATCATTATTGAAATAATAATCCAAGGTTATGGAAAATAATAAAAGGAAAAATTGAAAATTGTTTTATCAACGTTTCGTCTTTATTTCAAGACTTTCTCATGATTGATTTGTAGTCAATTCATATTGTGAACTTTCAACCTCTATACTTTCTTCAAATCAGAAAGTCTTGAAACAAAGATTAAACGTTGATGAATATACAGACAATTTTCAGGTTTTATATATATATATATATATATATATATATATATATATATATATATATATATATATGAGCAGCAAATAATTATCAATGAAAGGCTTATTAAAAACGTTTTGTAAATTTTTTCTAATTGTTTTCTCAGCACAGAGCCGAGAAAACAATTAAGGAAATAAACAAAAGAGAACATTATTTTGTCGTCTCTAATCAGACTTGCATACACACATAAAGAGAGAGAGACAGAAAGAGATAGATAGAGAAAGAGAGAGAAAGAGACAAAGTGAGAGGGAGAGAAAGAGACAGTGTGTGAGAGGAAAAGAAAGAGGGAGAAAAAGAGAGTGTGTGAGAGAGAGAGAGAAAGAGAGAGAGATGGAGAGAGAGAGAGAGAGAGAGAGAGGGAGAGAGAGATTAG
>OY744552.1:22676733-22689233 GCA_963556195.1 Sepiola atlantica | reverse complement strand
ATATATATATATACGCATACATATACATATATATACACATATACATATATACACACATATATATACAGATACATATATATATACACATATATATATACAGATACATATACACACATGTATACATATATACACATATATATATATATATATATATATATATATATATATATATACACACAGATACATATATACACACACATATATATATACACACATACATATACACACACATATATATATATACACAGATACATATATATATACACACATACATATACACACACACATATATATATATACACAGATACATATATACACCCACATATATATATACACACAGATACATATACACACACATATATAAATATACACATACGCATAAATATTTACACACACATATATATATATATATATATATATATATATATATAAATATACACATACACATAAATATTTACACACACAGACACACCCACACACATATATATATACATATATAAATATACACATATATATTTACACACACATACATATATATATTTATACACAGATACATATGTACACACACATACACAGATGTATACACACATATATATATACATATACACATACACATATATATATTTACACACACATACATATATATTTACACACACCTACAGACATATATATATATATATATATTTACACACACATACATATTTTCACAAATATATATAAGAAGAAAGAGAGAAAGAGAGAGAGAGAGAGAGCAGGTGAGATAAATATACATAAATAGATGATATGTGCAAAGGTAAGTCTGTAAAAGAACTCAACACAGTTCAAACAACGGCAATAAACTAGAACGACGCCGTTAAATGTTGACGTTTTTTTTCGCAAAACGACAGAGCAGCCACTCACCTGCAAGGCGTGCAGTCTCCGAGCTGCCGAAGAACGCCGCCGGGGCAACGTCTGATTGTAATAATACAAATAACTGTATCGGTTAGGATCCATCGCCGGAATTCGGCTACCACGAAATAAATAAACAGCAAACAATACAATCCTTAGAATGAGAGACGGACCGAGGGGATCGGTCTAAGGACTACGACGATGATGCACTGGCCATTCTCCTCCCTTTGCAGATTCTTCTCTTGGCAAATATAATCTGTTTTTTTTTGGCAATGTTTTAATACCAGAGGTAGCGGTGCGGGCCCCTCCGGTCGGTGTAGTTTGTGGACCGGGGGAGGGGAAGGAAGGAGAGGAAGGGAGGGTTCTACTGGAGGAACTGCCTGGTTTAGAGTAGCCGAAGAAACGAAAAGGGCAGTCCCCCATCCAACTCTGCACACGCTTTTTTATTCCGCAGGGGAAACTGGGGAGGTGATGCGGAAGAAGAAAAGGGGGGGGGGTCACTACAGCTTCATCTCATTCTCCCCAGGCGCAACCCTCCCTTGCTGTTCGGTTGGAATTATGAAAGCAGCAACAGCAGCAGCAGCAGCAGCTCAACAGTGCCGAGAGAATAGAAGTAGTAAAAGACATGCCTCGATTTCAATTTGTATTAATTCTAGCTGACCTCTTTGGTTTTCCTCTGGTGCCTATATATATATATATATATATATATATATATATATATATATATATATATATATGAAATATTGAAGAAAAAAGTAAAGTTACATACTTTACAAGTTTATTAAATCATCAAGTGTTTAAACAAGAAATAATTATTATATTCTTTGTTTAAGCACTTGATGAATAAATAAACTTGTAAAGTATTTAACTTTACTTTTTTCTTCATCATTTCAATATTTCATATAATAATGCTCTATCCCCAATATCGAGCATCTCCTTATCACGATGGGATCTAACATAACATAATTGTCTTTATATTATTCATATATATATATATATACATATATATATATATATATATATATATATATATATATATATATATATATATATATATATATATAGAGAGAGAGAGAGAGAGAGAGACATGTATTTATAGGCATTTTAGCCTGGCAATTCCCTCCGGGGATGAAACGCGGAAGCCTCTGTGTAGTTTAATTGCCATAAATATATTTTCATAACTTATTACCTAGCTCTACTCACATATCGAGCACTGTTGAAGTAAATATTGAAAATTGATACATAAAAAATTATATTCCCTTATAACATTTTTTGTGTATGCATGAAATAACATATATATATATGTATGTGTGTGTGTGTGTGTTATTCATTTGTTTACTTTATTTGCAATACTCGAACGATTTCGACTATTCATACGAAAAACATTTTACCTAAATGCTAGATGGAAATGATTCATCCCTTAACCAATGTGATGCCCCCTATAGGGAACGACATATTTTTTAAATATAATTATCCACAGACACATGTTTCGTGATATTATAACACACACACACATTTTATGTACTAGTCATCGCTTATCAAGGCCCAAAGGCCACTCAAGGCCAAGGCTTAATGAGTTTGTTAGGTGGACGGTGAGACAACACCATGATCATTGGTAACGATGGTTTATGACAAGTATTTGTTAACTTGAAAACGACACTGTTGTAGTCAGCTGGGAATCAGCCCCACGGTATTGTGTTCCACAGACGAGTAATTTTTTGAAATTAAACTTTGCTCATGGAAGTTCCGTTTAGTTTTAGGCACATAGTGGAAGAAAGGAAAATTATTGACAGTGGTTGTAGGTAGACGAGTTTTTGTTGTGAATATTTTACAGAGGGGAACCATAGATTGGAAATCAGTCGAGCGCCTACCATTAAAATAATGATAGAGTAGAGAAAGACTAGCAACGTCTTTTCTGTGATAAAAAGGTTATAGAGCAGAGAAGAGGACACTGCCCACTAGGTTTCAAAGTCGGTTTTGTACTCTGTTAAGGCTGGAAAGAGCGCTCTGAACAGCACCTCCCCGGATGTGGCAACAGTACTCTATCTTAGGACGTATTTGACTCTTATACAGGTAGACAATTGCGTCAGGAGTGAGATACTTTTGGGAGCCTTAGAATGATCCAACCATTTTTCCAGTGACCTTGGCAATGGATTCCATTTCAGTTCTTGAGTGAAGGTCAGTCCTAGAAGCTTAGCAAAGCAGGGTTTTCCTCTAGGTGAGAATCATCTATTTCAATTAGAGCAAAGTGGGGATCCGAGCATTGGTGGTGAAAGGAGAGGAGGTTGGTTTTAGATGTATTAAAAGTAACCAGCCACGTTTTTCAACATTGCACTATTTGCTCCAGGTAAGAAAAGAAAGAATCAGAAAGATTTTTATCATTAATGCTCTTCGAAGTGTTGCCATAGATGGTTCTGATATCTGCATAAATGTCAACGAATGAACTTAGAATGTGATTTGGAGATCATTGATGAATATCAAGAAGAAGGTTGGGCCCAGAATGGATCCTTGAGGCACGCCGGCATTGATACTATGTGCTTCAGACTTCTGCCCATCAATGACTACTTTTATAAACGTATCAGAGAGAAAGGATTTGATAGTTGAGAAAACAGTTCCAGATATTCCATAGCTAGCAAGATTGTGAAGTAAATAAAATAGAGATATTTCTCTAGAAACAAAGCCCCCATCTAGAGATTTACCGATCATATACAATATTACAGTCAGCACGTCAGCAGTTGATTTTGCAGGATGAAATCTATATTGCTTGTCACTGATTCTGTGAATATATTAATTAGACTATCGACTAGCACCATTGATTCTACTTTGATTTCATTCAAAAATTCATAAACTGTGACATACCTGTTAAAACATCTTCTTGCAAAACTAAAAGTAATGAGTAATTTCACTTCTATATCATCATTATTATTTACTCACTTGGAGTTTTCACACAAGTCATTATCAGTGATTACAGTGACAATAACAAGTGGTGTCCCCTGGAATCCGAGTGACAACAAGTCTTCCCAGATTTCAAGCGCTCTCTGCCTAATTCGATAACCATTGCGAATCATTTTGCATCATCGCAAAAGCAATTTACCTTCGATTTCTCATTAGCAAAAACTATCATTCTTCTCTAGGTTTGAGTAGCAATAAGCCTTCCCAATGTCACAGTGCTCTCTCCACCCTTCCAGCTATATATATATATATATATATATATATATATATATATATATATATATATATATATATATATATAATGTAGCTGGAAGGGTAGAGAGAGCACTGTTACCTGTGTTTTTTTCTCTGATTTTCTGTAAGACGTGTTGCTAAAAGCGCTGATGAAGAGACGTTTTGGATTAGCTTTATCAATTTATAAAATAAAATAAAGTATTTCCAAACTGTTTTGGAAACGATCGTACGCCATACTGGACTTGATGTTCTAATTCTTGAAACAATTGTAATGTTATATATATATATATATATATATATATATATGAGTTTAACAAAGATGAGCTCTCTTTCGTTGTAGAATAAAAAAAAACTACTGTATATATAACATCATATAAACCTTCGTTATTCAAAGAAACACATTCCATATTTCATCCCAAAACACTTTATTCACAAACAATTATGTCTGCCCATTTCGAGAATGCATATTTTTGAGATATACAAAATATCACACACACATCCATGGAAAATATTGGACTATTTCTTCTATATGTACCAGTGCTTTGGTGTGTGGGTGCCATTGTGTTCTTCCCCCTCCTATGTTGCTAACATATCAATCGGTGGCTCTTTCTGTCAGTAGATGTTTCTCTACAACGAGTTTTTTAATGTTTTCTTTGACTTTCTTTAAGACGTGTTGCTAAAGGTGCTGATGAAGACGTTTTGGATTAGCTTTATTAAATTATAAAATAAAATAAAGTATTTCCAAAATGTTTTGGAAACGATCGTACGCCATACTGGACTTGATGTTCTAATTCTTGGAACAATCGTAATGTTTTAATTCATTGAATGTTTATATATATATATATATATATATATATATATATATATATATATGATAATTTTATT
Source organism: Sepiola atlantica (assembly GCA_963556195.1). Lineage (NCBI taxonomy): Eukaryota > Metazoa > Mollusca > Cephalopoda > Sepiida > Sepiolidae > Sepiola > Sepiola atlantica. The sequence continues at coordinate 22,684,274 of OY744552.1, read as the reverse complement.
TACACAGACATGTACAAAATCTGTCTGTGTAAATAAAATTATCATATATAAAGCTCTATTTTAATATTGAGCACTTTTTATAAACCCGGTTAAAATTCTCTGGATTACCACCCTGTGGATATTTTTCACCTGGATTATTACCATTATTATATATATATATATATATATATATATATATATGAATAAATAATTGCGAAAGTTAGACCCATTTCTCGCACTAAAACACCATATCTTAAATTCAACTTTATACAATAAACGCACATTCATTTTATATACTACTTATGTATAAATGTTATCAATCGCAAGGTTAACTAATTTGCATATTGATTTTGAAAATTGACATTTTATTAATTAACTATTATTTGTCATTATTTTATAATTAAATGATTGTTTTGATTTTAATACAACAAATAGTTGTTTCGCAATATTGTTTTATTTCCTGTACAAGTATTTAGCATTTGTGCTCAAAGGTTCCTTTCCTTAGAGGGACTGAATTGATTGTTAACAAGTTGAGATCTATTTTTAAATTGCAAGTTAAAACGGAAATTTGTTTCTCCTTTCTTTTCCTTTCTTTACGGTCGCATTCAAAAGATAAATAAGTTTGTATCGAAATTACCAAAATCTTAATGTTTATCTATCTATATTAATAAATGAGGAAGATTTTGTTTCGTGTTTACATCAAAGTTATGAATGAAATGTTTATTATTTTAAATTAATGTTTAAATAGGTAACTTTGTGAAGCGATACCGAGCCGGCAAAACCTGCTAGTGTATATATATATATATATATATATATATATATATATATATATATATATATATATATATATATAGTGTTAGAGTGAACTGAATTTCAGAAGGAAATCCGTGTATGAGAGCTCAATGTTATAAATAGAGCAAGAATAAAATAAAGTAACACGGAATCACACAATCACCGGTGCAATAATTTATTTCGACCCTATGGTCTTATTCAAGCATCCAAGCGAGATGATTGCATTTTTGAAAATGAAAAAAGAGAAACTCACACTCACCATTTCAATACACATATAGAGAGAGCAACAACATATTTAATACATATCTTGAGAGAGGGGGAAATGAACTATTAAAGACGTATATTAAGGGGGAGGAGAGTGACAACATATTTAATATATATATATATATATAGAGAGAGAGAGAGAGGGGGAGATTGTATGATTTATAGCGGAAGAAAATACAGTGAGGGGGAAAGAGAGCAATAAATAAATATAGAGAGGGGGAAATTGTATGATTTACCACTGAGTGGGTAAGGAAGTTAAAGTATCCCAAAACGAGGTCAGCTTGTCTAGGTCAGCCTGTCTAGAACCCCCCATATATGTGTGTGTGTGTTTTTACAAAGTATATATATATATATTTTTAAAAACGTATAGTCCTTATAATATCTGAAATGTTTCCAATTGTAAGCTCAATAAAGTTGTATCACAATCATACATATTTTATGTTTTGCATTCCACTGACCATGGGGAATCAATCCCAAACCATAATTTTCATTAGTTGTTACACTTTCTTTATTTACATACTTCGATGAAAGTTTATTTTTCCTTTCTCATCTTACACTCAAAAGTATTTTTTTTCCTTTACATGGCAAAAATCGGATAAGTGTATTTTTTTTATCCAACCTTGTAAATCATCAGAGAGTGACATTATATGTTGTTGAATTGTGAAAGAGCATGTTACAATAAAAACACAGGAGAAAAAAATATGGTGAAGTTCCAGATTGAAGCCTGATAAAAGGTTTGGCAAATTGAAGTATAAAAAAGGCAAAAAAACTCACGTGAGGAGATGGTGATGACATTCGGAAAAAAAGGAAAATATCCCCCCCCCCCATAAAAAATCACGCTTGAAAAATCGAATCAGCTCCCTGAACGATGGCTTCAGACCCAGTGTTTATGAAGCTATCCTCCTAGTATATATATGACGTTACCGAATCGCCTCTTCAACCTAATTACGAACCTCATGTCAGGACACACCACACGATAATCTGTCCAGCACTCGGCATTCCTTTTGACTCAAACCCTGCAGGAGGAATGCCGAGTGCTGGACAGATTATCGTGTGGTGTGTCCTGACATGAGGTTCGTAATTAGGTTGAAGAGAGATTCGGTAACATCAAATATCCTTGTGGAATGAATGTTGCAAAGCTGAAGGATGAGAAAACTGCTATAGACCTACAGAATAGACTTGAGCAGATATTGTTTGATGATACATGGAAGTGTTTTAAGAAGTGTGTTTATGAAACGGCACTAGATGTTCTTGGGCTAACAAAGAAAAAACATCAAGACTGGTTTGATGACAATAATGCTCACATCGCTCAACTGCTACAGAAAAAGCATGAACATCATCAAAGGTGGATTGATAGCGGCTTGTCACATCAGGATGTGAAGTCTGCAAAAAAGTCATACTTAGCTATTAAATCAGAGTTGCAGAGAGAACTTAGATGGATGAAGGATGAATGGTGGCGACAGAAGGCTCATGATATTCAGCATGCCGCTGATGTTAAGGACAGTAAAGCAATGTATGACCTGATGAGGACAGTCTATGGTCCTAGACATTCTAGTGTAACCCTATTAAAATTCAAGGATGGCACAGTCGATTAGGGATCTAAGCAAGCTACTTGATAGATGGATGAATGGAGCATTATACTGAACTGTTCACTAATCTGTCGATAGTCAGTACTGACGTGATAGATAGTTTGCCTCAGAGGGCTTTCATTGCCGAAATGGATTCTGTTCATGCCTTCAAGGAAGTGGAGGAGGCTATATATTAGTTGAGATGCGGAGGGAGCCCCTGGTGGAGATGGTATACATGTATTAGTCCTTTGCTGTGGTGGAAATTGACAACATCTAGTTTGACGGGCATGTTTACCAAGTGTGACTCTATTACATATAAGAGAAAAGAGAAGAAAGATGAGTGCGGCAATTATCGAGGCATCTATCTATTGAATGAGACAGGAACGGTATTTATCAGAATCCTGTTGAATCGCCTGAATGCCTACATCTGTCTTTTTATGCTTCCTAAGAGTCAATGTGGTTTTAGAAGAAGTAGGGGTACCACTGATATGATTTTTATGGCGCACCAAATGTAGGAAAAGTATATTAAACATTGTCTAGACTTATATCAGGTCTTTGTTGATCTGACGAAAGCATTCGATACAGTTAATCGGGATGTGCTGTGGAAGGTATTGGGTAAGTTGGAATGTCTTCCTAACTTTGTTAGACTTCTTCTTGAGCTGCTGACAATATTAAAGCATGTGTCAACTGCAATGGTTGCCTCTTTGAACCCGTTGCAGTTGACAATGGTGTTAAACAGGGTGATATACCTGCACCTAATTTATTTTCTGTCTATTTTGCTGTAACTCTGTTATTGGCTTTCAATAATTGTGACAAAGGTGTGTATCCTCGATTTCACATCTCAGGTTGGCTGAATAACTTACAGCGTTTTAAGACTGTGTCAAGGACATTCTCGACTGTTTTTCGAGATTTGCTCTATGCAGATTATGTGGATCTCGTGACTCACTCACAGAATGATATGCAGGATATCATGGATAGTTTTGCATGGGCGTGTAGAAGCATGGGTCTCACAATAAGCCTGGGTAAGACAAAGGCTATGTTTGCCCTGGCCTCTGACAACCTGTATCAGGAACCGGATATATTTGTTGAAGGTCACAGCCTGTCTGTAGTGGATCTGTTTATGTATCTGGTTAGTGATATTTCTAGGAACAGGTCGTTGGATGCTGAAGTTAGTAGACGTATTGAACAGGCTGGTGTGTCTTTTGGTCATTTGGAAAAGCGGGTGTTGGTACCACCTGATATCAGGCTGGAAACTAAGATCTCTGTGTATTAGGCATGTGTTGTATCAACTTTGTTATATGCTTATGAAACATGGACCACTTACAGAGCTCATATTCACCTGCTAGAGCGTTTCCATCAGAATTGTCTTTGGCACTTGCTTAACATCCGTTGGGATAGCTTTACTCTTGACACCAAAGTGTTGGAGCGAGCTACTATTCCAAGCATTGAGAAACACAATAAGAAAACACAGACTTCGTTGAGTGGGTCATCTTATTCGTCTTACTGATGACAAACTGCTTAATCAGGTGATTTATGGGAAACTAATTCGGAATACTCGCCCACAGCACAAACTGCGTAAGTAATTCAAAGATTGTCTCAAAGACGATTTGAAGTACTTTGGAATTGATGTTGGAAGATGGGAGGAGTGGCTGTAGATAGGTCATGGTTGAGAAAAGCAATTTTTGAAGGCAGTAAGCTTTTTGAAAAGAATAGGACGAAACACCAGCAGCTTAAGAGAGCAGCGAGGAAGAGACAGGACGTGATACCTCCAGCACATGGAAGAAATATGGATCAGCGAACTTGCAAAACTTACAATTTAGTAACTATGGCACGTGCCGGTTTGTTAAATAACCAACGAGAGCATGTGCTGCAAAATCAAGCACGGTGGCTTCAATTATGACATCCATTCACAACACCTTCCACTTCTGTGATTTTATTTACTCCTCCCCAGGAGTTAGGCACAAGGCCAGTTTTATCTTACTCCCACAAGTAAGATGTGACCCAAGATCGGGTCGAGAAAGTGGGGTTTGAAAAGCCAGCGCTCGAGAGGTGAGCACTCTGGCCATTTAAAAATTGCCTGGGCAGCCCCGTCGGCATTCCCCGGTAGGGGCGCCTCAGACAGTAAGCAATAAACTTACTCCTCCCCAAAGAGGGGAGGCAAAGCCTGGGAGGGTGGACCTCCTAGAACTGCACAGGACAGGCGTGCAGTATCCATCGGAACAGATACTACACTTTGATCTTAGCCAAAAGGCCAAGAATTCTGTGGTATTTATTTACTCCTTCGCTAGGAGTTAGGCACAAGGCCAGTTTTATCTTACTCCCACAAGTAAGATATGACCACAGCTTGGGTCGAGTAAGTGGGGTTAAAAGCCAGCGCTCGAGAGGTGAGCACTCTGGCCATTAAAAATTGCCTGGGCAGCCCCGTCGGCATTCCCCGGTAGGGGCGCCTCAGACAGTAAGCAATAAACTTACTCCTCCCCAAAAAGGGGAGGCGAAGCCTGGGAGGGTGGACCTCCTAGAACTGCACAGGACAGGCGTGCAGTATCCATCGGAACAGATACTACACTTTGATCTTAGCCAAAAGGCCGAGAGCAGGCTTAAACAGCGATATCCGCACCACTCACTGGGAGGTTTGAATCTAATATCACTGTGATATCGAATAGACAGTCACTATATATATATATATATATATATATATATATATATATATATATATATAGTCTCGGAATTTAGTTTTTACAGTTATTATATTAGTTTGCTTCTAACATTATTTAAGGGATCATCAGTTGTTTACCATGAAAAACTGTTTCGGGAATTTATATATACATAAATAAATTTTTCGTAGTACAAAATTTAATAACGGCGAGGAATACGGACGTTTGGGACATTTTGGGGAGGGTAGAATGAAATTAAACAAGTATAATATATATATATATATATATATATACTAGACATACCACTCCCATAATCATTTCTACTTTGATTTCATTCAAAAATTTATAAACTGTGACATATCTGTTAAGACATACTTCTTGTAAATGTCTCTTTACTTCTATATTATTATTATTATTATTTTTAGTAGCAAACATACGCCCTTCTGGTTGCAAGTAATGTCTAGGAGGATGGTATCATGACAACAGAACAGATGCTATACTACCCTCCCAATAAATGGAGGAGGTAATGCTTGGTAAGATGGTATATAGACAATAGAACAAAAAGCAGCTTAATAAATAATATACATATACTGTTGGAAATAAATTTCCAATATTAAAACATATATATATATATATATATATATATATATATATATATATACATATATATATATATGTGTATATATATATATATATATATATGTGTATATATATATATATATATATATATATATATAAATGTGAATTTGTTTCCTTTATCCTTCTTATATTGCCATCAAAATGGGTTGTTGCTATTTACATAAATAATACAACATAGAATTTTGAAATAATGTATATATTGTGGAGACGAACAACCCAAAGATAATTCTTTAAATGTCTCATTTGCATAACTTTTTTTCTAAATAGTTCATAATAAATTAATGCTTGGTGTTATTTATTCATAATTTTAGCGTTCTATTTTTTCCATGTATATGCAATATTTTTGTCGATATTAATAGCAATAAATTCAAGTTATTTAATAAAGAAATCAGATAAATGATTAAAACACCTCAAGTTAAACTAACATCGTTCGTCATGAAGCATCAGCGAGATGAGAAAAGGGAAAGAAAGAGAGGGTGCCTGGCTCGCTTGCTCTCTCGACCCCCTCTATCTCCCTTTTGTTTGCAGTTTTTACATTTTCTGTGAGAAATTTTAAAAAATCTGGTTGTTAAGTAGCTAAGTAAATGCCTTATTTGTAAAGTTTAACAACAAACTTATTGTTTAATGTTTACAAATCCTTTTTTACTATTCTCATTGACAAATGTAAACAAAAGTTTAGATTTGTCATGATTATGATCAAACAATAGATTCATATTTTAGTATAATTGTAGATTAACATCCTCCGTTAAATCACCCCACATCCACAAAAAAATAGATTTTGCTTTTCTTAGACGATTACATGTGAACACCCTGAATAAATTAACAGAAAGAAAAGAAAAAAGATAATAACGATTAATTCAAAATTTAAAGTGGTGGATCAGTTTTGTATATAAATTCAATGTAAAATGGTCCCCCATTTCCGGGCCAGTCTAGCATTTTTGGGCAGTTAACTAAATTCTTTTTTTCTATGGGAGCTTAATTTGCTGTGTTATTTTTTGGGAGGCGGGGGATGGGGTCTACTTTTTATAGCAATTACGTGCAGTTTTGTAACCTTGCCACTCAAACATAAGGTTAGTGGTAAACATTTTTGGTTAACTTCCCTAAAAAGTTAGAATGTCCCGGAAATATGGAACATTTTACATTAAATATATATAAAACTGATCCCCCACTCTAGATTCTAATATATATTTTCATATTTTCCATTTTCCACGGTATTCACACGTCATTGCCTAAAAAACAGAATCTCATTTTTGGGAGGGGGGAGTTAGCAGAGGGAGTTAATCTGCAAATTTACCAATATTTTATTTTCTAATCTTATATATTTTTTTAACAATACGTCCCTTTTTTATTTTAATTTTAAGTAATTAGCTAACTAATTAAATACATTATTTTGAAGGCGTAACTAAAAGTATTAAAAGTTTAGGTATTATTGTAGATTAACACTCTTAGCCCCCCTCTCTCTCCAAAAATGAGATTCTACTTTTTTAGGTGATTACGTGTTTTTTTTTTTTTTGCAATTGTAGATAAATTCTTTGCGTTATTTTTTTTAGAGGAGGGGGTCCACTTTTTTTTGCCGATTATGTGTGGTTTTACGGCCTTGCCAGTCGAACTTAGGGTTAGGGTTTTAAAAAATATTAATTAACTG
>OY744552.1:22616733-22669233 GCA_963556195.1 Sepiola atlantica | reverse complement strand
CCTGTTTTCTCCAAACTCTACAACAAATGCCTAGCTGAATCTTGCTTTCCTGATAGCTGGAAAATTGGCTCTGTGGTACCAGTCTTCAAGAATTCTGAAGATAGAACTGATCCTCAGAATTATCGCCCCATCAGTCTACTCCCAATCTTTGCTAAAATCTTTGAATCCTTAATCAACCTAGCGATAGTCCGGCACCTTGTTAATGCTAAACTTTTTTCTGACCATCAGTATGGATTTAGACAAGCACGATCTACTGCAGACATCCTAACGATCATCTCTGAACGCATATACTGGACAAGACAGGTGAAGCTAGGAGGGTAGTGCTTGATATATCCAAAAACTTTGACAAAGTGTGGTATAAAGGGCTTCTCAAAAAAAAATACACTCATATGGTATTACTGTATGAATATTTAATATAATTAATATTAATATTTAATATTAATATTTAATATAATTAAATCTTTCCTAACCAAAAGAAAGATCCAAGTTGTACTTGATGGCTATTCATCAAAGCAACATGACATAAATGTTGGTGTACCCCAGGGATCCATCCTTGGACTTCTACTGTTCCTGATTTTCATACACGACTTCCCTGATGACATTGAGTCTAAGATGGATATATTTGCTGACGACACCACACTCTACTCTCATCATGTGGGCAAAACGGACGCGCACATATCCTAGGCAATGGCTGAATCCTTAGAAAATGACCTCCAGTCTGTAGTGGAATGGGGTCATAAATGGATGGTAACTTTTAAGGCTGCTACTACACAGCTACTTTCATTCAACAACTACAAGAAACATCTTCAACCACCGATTGCCATGGCAAATAACACCCTACCTGAGAATCCAATGTTCAAACTCCTCGGCCTAACATTTACAGGTAAAATGAATTGGAACAAATACATTGAAGACATTGCCAAGGTTGCTGCAAAGAAGGTTGGCTCCCTCTACCATACTAGCAAACTTCTCACACCTGTCATTATCCTATATCTCTACAAAGCTATCATTCGCCCATGCATGGAGCATTGTTACCACATCTTGGCTGGTGCATAATTCACTAGTCTGTCCCTCTGAGACAAGGTCCAAAAAAAAGTCCCCAACTTAATATCCGCCAAGCTCCAGCTCCTGTCCCATCACTGCAATGTTGCATCGTTGTGTTTGTTTTACAAGTACTTCAATGGAATGTGCTCTGATGAACTTGCTTCCCTGATGCCCCCTCGACATAAATACACTAGACCAACCCAACAATAAGCTAAGTCTCATCCATTCACTGTGGAGGTCCCCAGATGCCAGAGAGCCTTCTTCTCTAATAGCTTCTTTGCTCGTGCTGCTGGCCTCTGGAACTCCCTCCCTACTCCCCCGACTCTGCTAACATGCATAAATTTAAAACTAATATAAACAGATATCTCGCTGCACAGCGCACAACTAAGGATGACCCCCTCCCCCAAACTTACACTCTAATTCTCAGTAGTCCCTTACATCTACAGTGGCGTCCTGACTTGTTTGGGGTGAACTATGATAAAAATAAAAATTATTTATTTCATTCACATGGGTAGATTATTCTTGTTCTGTCAGCCATAACCGAGTAAAAGTGTTAATTAATTATTATGTCATTTCTTAGTTATTATCGCCTGTAAAATTGAACCTTCGACCACCGGAAGACTTAAGACTGATTGTTAATCAACGCCTTTAGCCATTACGCCTCTAGGTGCACATGCAGCTGATATTAACAAAGAATGACATAATTATTTAACATTTTTACTCGCTCATGGCTGACGATATGAGAACAATCCACCCCCATGAATTAAGTAAAGGATTTTGTTCAAAAGTTTATATAGGTTCCCGACTTCAACATAAAGATTCCCAAGTTCGAAAAGATGCATCTATAGAAGGGCGGAGGTTACATCGGCCGAAACGTTGTGAAAATAAAACCAAAGATGAGAAATTAGTCTGAATAATACAAATTATCCAAATCTGAGAGGATATTGAGCTGTCTCTCTCTCTCTCTCTCTCTCTCATATATATATATATATATATATATATACAATAATATTTATAAATAAATATTTATTAATTATTTTAATACCTACAGACATCGATGTATCATGCTAACGCAATCTTCAGTGTAGGAACTAATTCTCAACGGTCGGTGGGCGCGAACCCCGATCACAAATCGCCACTGATTCGTAGCCGAGGGTCTTATCCATCAGCCATAGCCAATTAGTTAGTAAATATAGAGGAATTTTAAATGTAAATAGCGAATCGGCGGCTAGATACCAAGCAGTATAGAGTGATCTACGAAACGGCGTTCGGATCGTGCATATAGCTATTTGCACTGCTTGTTATTAAAGTTACTCGAGAGTGTATATATATATATATATATATACATATAAAGATAGATGAAAGAAGAGGGATAAACATGTACGAATGACAAATTTATTACAACTTCGATTGTTCAATGCAAGGTATACTCAGTAATAAAATTATGTTTATTATTCTTTCCTTAAGCCAAGGCTTTTCAAAGATCAAAATCTTATCATCAGAGGAATTACATAGATAGATAAGTTGGCGGTGGAAGAGCCAAAATTTAAAATTTGAAAAAATATTAAGTAATGGAAAGTGAAAAAAAAGTTTGTGTAAAAATGATATGGGGAAAGTCCAGTTGGTAATTGTCCGTTGATGAAGTGTCCAATGAAATGGGATTTACAGATGGGAAAGGAGGGTTTTCGTGAAGGCAGCATGGAAAAGAGTTCAAGAATGAAGTAAATCCAATAGTAAGATGTTAAGTTCAAATCGTAAATTTGTCATTCGTACATATTTATCCCTCTTCTTTCATCTATCTTTGTAATTGCTCTATCTCGTATATTGAGCTTAAATTATTTCACAATAGGTTCTATCTACTAAAAGTACACTTTTAGTTTCATATTTTATTATATATATATATATATTTTTTTTTTTTTTTTCCCGTTTTTCCGACCCTTTCGGTCTTCTATTGTTGTCTTCTGATAATGAAAGTTGTTCTTTCGAAAATTTAAGATTACCCTTTGCCGATCTGTTACTTACCAAAAAAAAAAATACTATTTGGTATTTAATCAGTTTTCGTGAAATTTTTAATAAATCGTTTTGAGTTTCACCTTCTCCCTGCGTTTATTTCTTTTCAGTTTTCCATCTCACGGCAACCACATCGCATTGCTATAGCCTTGGACGACTAATTTACACTTATATATATATATATATATATATATATTGTTGTGGACCTGGGTAAGGTCGAATGAATGACACAGGAACACATGGTTTAAATGAACAAAGGTATATATTATATAATAGAAAGAAAAGAGATACAAGGAGATGTGCTCTCAACCGCCATTGCCGGTTTGCCTGGGAAGAAGAGAACAAGTGTCACGTGCTTCCCGTATTTATAAGGTGGACGAGTCAATTAGTTCTCCGTAGGTAGGTACGGCACCATAACATATATATATATATATAGTATGTTTTAAAAAGGCTGAGGAAAATGCAAAGTGCGGGGTAGGTTGTATGCTGGAAGGAACAAAAATAATAAATAGAAATGTGATTTACTATTTATTTTTTCTTAAAATCTTACATAACTTCAAGTGTGGTGTTAGCTGTTTGTGTGTTGTCCGGATGATTATTAAAAATCATTTATTTAATATTTCGTAAAATATAATAAACACCAGAGGATCTACGAAAATGGATCCATTTTGGTAGATTGTAAAATCTGTACTGATGAGCTGCTAAAAGGCGAAACAAGCTTGTTCATAGATAAAATAATATTTAATTGTTATTAGTCCCCTTGATTGAGACAACATAATTATATCGCCCTGGCAGTAACACTGGTTGAACACTATAGATATAATTAACAGTACGAATTTGTATAAAAATATAAAAATGGTATTTACACGTCTCATTCGCACAGCTAATTAATCATTATCTATATATATATATATATATATATATATATATATATATATAAAGAAGAACATGAAAGAAATGTATACAGATGTGAATCTGTGCGTTTGGCATATGACACTATATGATATTCTGAGATGAGGCCACAATTTTGGAGCTTTGCAGAGGTGTATGGAGTCATCTCTTAGTTGTTATAAGTACGTAGAAGATGCTGTCAAGTCTGCTGCAAAGAAGGTAGTCTCCCTCTACCGGGCTGGAAAACTTATCACACCTGCCAGTATTCTATATCTCTATAAAACCACCATTTTCCCGTGCATGGAGTATTATTGCCACATCTGGACCAACCACAAACCTCTCGCGACTGGACAGGGTTCAAAAAAGAATTTCTACCATAATAGGTTCCGTACTGTCTGCCAAACTCGAACTATTGCATCGCCACAGTATTGTATCCCTGTGCTTGTTTAATCAGTACTTACACAGAATTGGTACGATGTGATCTAAACTTCTGTAAACTTCATATATGATGATGATGGACTCTCCCGTCGATTGCGACGTATGAGGTTCCAACAGCTTTCATTTGTGTCTAGATCGTTCATGACACCTGAGTCCGGCAAGAGACCTGCAAGGAAAGCCGCAGACAGTGCAAGAGTGTGAGTAATCGGATGCCAGGTGTGGAGCACTCTCTCTAGCTTTTCGCCTCACTCTGGCAGGTCTCATATTATCCACACAGGTCTCGTTGAATCTTTCCAGTCCAATGCAACAAGCTGCTCGCCATGTCTTCCTGTCTTTTGTACAGTCTTCAAAATTTTTTGGGGGGTACTCCAATTGCCGTCAGCGCATCTTTCAATTTATCTTTGTACCTCAGCAAGGGCCGACCAACATTTCTGTTACCACAAGCTAACTGACTGTACATCAGTGCTTTAGGTATCCTCCCTTCGTCCATTCTTGCTACATGACCAGCCCATCGCAATTGAGACTGCAACAGGAAACTTTCAATTCCACCAACATGGCATCTGTTGTAAAGATCAGTGTTAGCGACTTTGTCCTTCAAACTAAGTCCGCATATGGTCCTAAGGCAGCTCCTGTGGAACACATCCAATTGGCGAATGTGATGCCGGTAAGGCGTCCACGCCTCACATCCATAGAGAAGACCTGTCAATATTACAGCCCTATACACATTGATTTTTGTCTTCAACTTAATGCCTCTGCTACTCCAAAGACGATGTTTCAGCTTGCCGAAGGCATTTGCCGCTTTTGCAATTCGGTTTACGATTTCATCATCATGTGAAGCAGCAGAATTAACTTTGCTACCTAGGTAGGTAAAGTTTTTGACATAGTTCATTGGTCTGCCATCCACTTTGAGTTTTTCTCATGGAAATTCATGGACAGGCTGATTTTGTTTCACTCCTTGAACTTGTTTATGTGATCTAAACTTCTGTAAACTTCATATATATATATATATATATATATATATATATATATATATATATATATATAACATATTAATTTATCTTGTGAAATTTTCTAAGTCAGACCTAAATAGCATTTAAGCTAACAATCAACAGTGGTCGACAGTGGTTTTAAGTGTGGAAGTAGAAAGAAAAGGTGTAAAGTCTAAAGTGTGCTGGTGTGTGTGTGTGTGCGCGCGCTGGTGTGTGTGCGTGTGTGTGTGTGTGTGTGTGACAGCCTCCTTGTCATTTTACATGAAATGTCTGAGTACAGGTATGTCAATCATAATATCTGAAATTAATAGCTCCACTAATGTCTTTGTATCTATTTGCAGATATGATGATAATGTATTTATAATTAAGCTTAATTAAAAGACTGTAAACCCCAAATCACAATGGTGGACACAGAAGAAGTAAGAGCTATTTTTAGATATCAATCCAAGTTTGGACATAATGAAACTCTAGCTGTCAATAACATAAACAAAGCATTAGGAGATAACACTACTACATTCTGAAGGCAAGGAAGAGCAAGATAGATTACTGGCATATTAAGCCTCTGCCTTTCTTTCTCTACTCATTTCCTTCCTTTATTTCTCTTCTTCTTGCACTCACGGGAAAGTGGAAATGGGATGTACTTAGAACCATTGTTTACAACTACGTCCGTAAAGCTATGTTACATGACCAGATCACAATTAAAAATTAAAATAATGTTAATAGACCAAAGAAAATGCTATTTCAAATCTGAGCATGATAACATAAGAAAACTAAAAACAATTAATATAGTGTTGTGGCCTTGCAGGCCGGTAATAATCAAGACAAACACAGTGGTATAGTTGACAAAACTATGTTACAGAAGTATGCGTCATGATTCTGGGGTCATAACTGTCACCAATAGCTGCCACAACGTTTAGATGTAAGTGTATTTATTGTGTCTGCGTAAGTCCATTTATTCTTGAAATAGGTAGATCAGCTTACACCATAACATATATCTAACATATAAAGTTATCTTGTCGGATTTGCAGAGCCAAATATCCTTTAAGCTGACTTTGTTTCTGATTAGCTACTTTTCATTTATTATTGTTGTATCAGGTTATTAGCATAATAATAATGTACAGTTTTTTTTTTTTTCAATTACTTAGTCCGGCTCAGATAATCTATATTATGAAGCATTTTTAACTAATCACTGAAAATTCCAATTCAGCATGGGGAATAACTCATATCTTTATTAAAGAATATACAGAGTAGTCTCTATTACAACTGACATTTTATTTATTTTCTTGTATAAATTTAAAAAATCTACAAACAAACAAAAATTGAAACAAAAATTACTTCACTGCATCCCGGGTAACGCCGAGTCGGGACAGCTGGTATAAATATACAATAAATAGTTAGTTTTTTTAACGGCATATTAACCGGAGTAGGTATAGTTACTCTTGATATAAATATGGTGTCTCTATGTACCCCCCTTTGTGGCCATTCTCATATCGACTTTGAGAAGTTAATTCGTTTTTATCATATCTTTTGTAAGCCATAAAAAATATAATTCGATTTTTTTTCTCATCCCTAGCTGTTCAATTCCGTCCAGAGATTTTTAAGGTCTTCTTTCTCTCTATTCGTACTAGCGCGGTAATTGTACCATCGATCTTCGTAGGGTTTATCGAGGGTACAAATGCAGCAAGTCCGTCGGAGCACATCCCATTGAAGTACTTGTCAAACAAGCACAGGGATGCAACGTTGCGGCGATGAGACAGAGGCTGGAGATTGTCAGACAGTGCGGGACCTTTTAGGTTAGAGACTGTTTTGCACCTTCTCCAAGTGGGAGAGACTAGTGGTTGGTGCACCAGCCCAGATGTGGCACCAATACTCCATGCATGGGCGGATGATCGCTTTATAGAGATATACGATACTGGCAGGTGTGAGAAGTTTTCTAACCCGGTAGAGGGCGGTTACCTTCTTTTCAGCAGACTTTGCAGAATCTTCTATGTAACTATTCAAATTCATGTTGCCGGTGAATGTTAGGCCGAGGAGTTTAAATGCCGGGCTCTTGGGAAACGTGCTATCAATTGGTGATTGGAAGTGTTTCTTTGTCTTTGTTTGGAGCTTTATCTTGGTAGCATTAAATGTGACCATCCATTCATGGTCCCAATCAACTACAGACTGTAGTTCATTTTCTAAGGATTGAGCACTTGCCTTGGTTATGTGTGCTTGATTTACCTACATGTGAAGAATAGAGTGTGGTGTCATACGCAAATATACCCATCTCGGACGCGATTGCATCAGAGATGTCATTTAGAAAGTGGACCTTGAGTTTACTTTCGGCAGCCTCGTAACTCTCGCTTCCCTTATTGTATCCTTTAGTCCTCACATTCCATGAGCGATGTTTCTGATAAAGGGGGAAGAATTGCTGTTTTCTGGGTTGGAATCTATCCATATAACACTTGTTGTATTACCAGTTTGTAATAAAGTTTATAATACGTAAAGTCGTAATCGTTGCACACTACTCCTGCCTGGACCACGACAGTACGCGTTTTGTATACTCGCCGTCAGTGGGTGAACTCCTTCTTCTCTGCTGTCGTTCTTGTCTGCAATAAAAGCCATGTCGTAATCTTCGAAGACAAACTCTGCTTTTAACTTTCATTCATTTATTCAAGCGTTGTTATTAACTTCTTAGTTATTAGTTTCTTAACTATCCCTAGATGAGGGGGGGGAGGATTTTCGCGCTTGTCTTCCCTTTAGGGAAATATTCCGTATCTTTACATTGTGAATCGCACGTCTTATCAGTTTGCCTTCTGAAAAGAGACTGAATCAAATTCGCTTCTCACATTACGAGTCACGTCACAGATCCCTTTGTTTCCCACGCAAGGCCCGCGAAATCACAGAGCCCCTCGCAGCTGCAGACTGACCTCTCTGAACTGAGGTCTCATCACATGGTAACCTTGTCACGTCTGCCAGCTCCGACTGTGAGAACAACCCCTGTTCTGCACTCGACTGCCCCGCGTTAATTCGCGCAAGTCAAACCCGATCTGTCACAGATACGTCCATCCACAGGGCCATTATCTAACACACTTATCGTTTTTGACCGTGAAGTATTTTTTTTAGCTCCTTACATCAAGTGGCTTCATGCCTTGTCTGGAGCGACAGGCCATAAAAAAAAGAAAAGAACAATAAGGATCGAAGTATCTACCTCTGGGGCACACCTGCGTTAATTTCATGTTTGGATATACGGCTATCAAGAACAATCTGGATCTTAAAGATAAAGGTAAGAAGGATTTAATTATATTAAATGTCCATCCAATTAATTTTCCTGAGAAGACCTTCATGCCAGACCTTGTCAAAGGCCTTGGAGATATCAAATGTTACTGCCCTAGCGTCACCTGCTTTATCCAGTGTATCGTATATGCGTTCAGAGATGACAGTTAGGATATCCACAGTTGAACGAGATTGCTTAAATCTATGCTGTTAGTCAGAAAGAAGTTTAGCATTTTCGAGACGGTGGACTATCGCTAGATTAATTAGAAACCTCTCCAACTACCGATTGTCATGGCAAATAACACCCTACCTGAGAGTTCAGCATTAAAACTTCTCAGCCTAACCTTCACAGGTAACATGAATTTGAACAAATACATTGAAGACATTGCCATGGCTGCAGAAAAGAAGGTTGGCTCCCTCTACCGTGCTAGTAAACTCCTCACACCTGACATTATCCTGTATCTCTACAAAGCCACCATCCGCCCATGCATGGAGTATTGTTGCCACATCTGGGCTGGTGCCTCATCTACTAGTCTCTCCCTCCTTGACAAGGTCCAAAAAAGAGTCACCAACCTAATAGGTCCCTCACTATCAACCAAGCTCCAGCCAATGTTGCATCCTTGTGCTTGTTTTACAAATACTTCAATGGATTATGTTCTAATGAACTGGCTACTCTGGTGCCCCCTCGACGTAAATTCACTAGACCAACTTGACAATCTGCTAAATCCCATCCATTCACTGTGGAGGTCCCCAGATGCCGGAGAGCCTTCTACTTCAATAGCTTCTTTCCTCGTGCTGCTGGCACCGACAGTACTGACATGCAGAGGTTGAAAACTAATGTAAACAGATATCTCGCTACACTTGGGTGACACCCAAAACCTACACCCTAATTCTCAGTAACCCCTTACGTCTACAGTGACGGCCTGCCTTGTTTGGGGTGAAATATGTTTTTTAAAAATATTAATGATTTAAAGATTTTAGTGAAGAGTAAGAGGAGTCTTATGGGGCCATAATTTTTGGGGTAAGTTCTTTCATTAGGTTTCTTGAAAACTGGTACCACAGAGGCTACTTTCCAGCTATCAGAGAAACAAGATTCAGCAGGGCATTTGTTATAGAGTTTAGAGAGAACAGGAGCCAGCTCAGCAGAGCATTTGTTTATTACTATTGCAGGGATAAGATC
Organism: Sepiola atlantica; assembly: GCA_963556195.1. NCBI lineage: Eukaryota > Metazoa > Mollusca > Cephalopoda > Sepiida > Sepiolidae > Sepiola > Sepiola atlantica. Next base: position 22,659,426 of record OY744552.1, on the reverse strand, counting down.
TGGTTCACATGGTATTAAGGTTTTTTATGATGTCCTGGACATGGGAAGAGGTGATCATCAGATCCTCTTGTGCGGTTTCTGTCCGTGGTGTGAAATTTGGTTTGTGGAGTCCAGGGTAGAGTTTAAGGCAGACCGCTTGGCAAGCTTTATCCGTTGCCATGCAAGCGACATCGTGGTGGTTAGATAGTGGGGGAATTGTTGACTGCCCATTGGTCACCACACTATTATAGATTTTCCAGAAATCGCGAGTTTCTAACTTCTGCGACTCGATGCATTTTCTGGTCATCTCAATATACCTACTCTTAGCGGAGGTTGTTACACTTTTGCAGTGACCTCACTTTGAAGTCACCCCCCCCCCATCTAAATATAAAATAAGAATATACTGCTTTAATGTGATGGTACTCCCGCCACCAACCGGGCGATGCCAGCTTCCTTTCTGGTGAGCAATTAAAATTCTTACACCTGTAAACATAGAACAGGTGTTCAATTTGAGAGGAATAATTCATATCGTTGTAGATTTGAGCTAATTGAGAAAAGATAGGAAGAAAACGTAACCGACCCCTGTGACCTCATCGCAGCTGGTCTTAATTATTAATCAATTTCATTCTTTCCTTTGTTTGTTTACTTATTTATGTGATTACGTGTTTTGACATCTGTTGAAACGTTCTTCTTACTTTAACTAATATAGATTTGGTATCTGTCTGTCTGAAGCTGGAACTATACTATTACTTTGATTGATGTACTATTGTACTTCTATTACTAATGAAAATTTGGTATCTGTCTGTCTGAAGCTGGAACGATACTATTACTTTTTATTGATGTACTATTGTACTTCTATTACTAATGAAAATTTGGTATCTGTCTGTCTGAAGCTGGAACTATACTATTACTTTTATTGATGTACTATTGTACTTCTATTACTTATTAAAAATTGGTATCTGTCTGTCTGAAGCTGGAACTATACTATTACTTTTATTGATGTACTATTGTACTTCTATTACTAATGGAAATCTGGTATCTGTCTTTCTGAAGCAGGAACTATACTATTACTTTTATTGATGTACTATTGTACTTCTATTACTAATAAGAATTGGGTATCTGTCTGTCTGAAGCTGGAACTATACTATTACTTTTATTGATGTACTATTGTACTTCTATTACTAATGGAAATTTGGTACCTTTCTGTCTGAAGCTGGAACTATACTATTACTTTTATTGATGTACTATTGTAGTTTTATTACTAATAGAGATTTGGTATCTGTCTGTCTGAAGCAGGAACTATACTATTACTTTTATTGATGTACTATTGTACTTCTATTACTAATGAAAATCTGGTATCTGTCTGTCTGAACTAGAATATACTATTACTTTTATTGATGTACTATTGTACTTCTTTTACTAATGGAAATTTGGTATCTGTCTGTCTGAAGCTGGAACTATACTATTACTTTTATTGATGTACTATTGTACTTCTATTACTAATGGAAATTTGGTATCTGTCTGTCTGAAGCAGGAACTATACTATTACTTTTATTGATGTACTATTATACTTCTATTACTAATAGAGATTTGGTATCTGTCTGTCTGAGGCCGGAACTATACTATTACTTTTATTGATGTACTATTGTAGTTTTATTACTAATGAAAATTTGGTATCTGTCTGTCTGAAGCAGGAACTATACTATTACTTTTATTGATGTACTATTGTACTTCTATTACTAATGAAAATTTGGTATCTGTCTGTCTGAAGCAGGAACTATACTATTACTTTTATTGATGTACTATTATACTTCTATTACTAATAGAGATTTGGTATCTGTCTGTCTGAGGCCGGAACTATACTATTACTTTTATTGACGTACTATTGTACTTATATTACTTCTTAAAAATTTGGTATCTGTCTGTCTGAAGCAGGAACTATACTATTACTTTGATTGATGTACTATTGTACTTCTATAACTAATGGAGATTTGGTATCTGTCTGTCTGAGGCCGGAACTATATTATTACTTTTATTGATGTACTATTGTACTTCTATTACTTATTAAAAATTGGTATCTGTCTGAGGCAGTTACTATACTATTACTTTTATTGATGTACTATTATACTTCTATTACTAATGGAGATTTGGTATCTGTCTGAGGCCGGAACTATACTATTACTTTTATTGATGTACTATTGTACTTCTATTACTTATTGAAAATTGGTATCTGTCTGTCTGAAGCAGGAACTATACTATTACTTTTATTGATGTACTATTGTACTTCTATTACTAATGAAAATTTGGTATCTGTCTTTCTGAAGCAGGAACTATACTATTACTTTTATTGATGTACTATTGTACTTCTATTACTTATTAAAAATTGGTATCTGTCTGTCTGAAGCAGGAACTATACTATTACTTTTATTGATGTACTATTGTACTTCTATTACTAATGGAAATTTGGTATCTGTCTGAAGCTGGAACTATACTATTACTTTTATTGATGTACTATTGTACTTCTATTACTAATGGAAATTTGGTATCTGTCTGAAGCTGGAACTATACTATTACTTTTATTGATGTACTATTGTAGTTTTATTACTAATGGAAATTTGGTATCTGTCTGTCTGAAGCAGGAACTATACTATTACTTTTATTGATGTACTATTGTACTTCTATTACTAATGAAAATTTGGTATCTGTCTGTCTGAAGCAGGAACAATACTATTACTTTTATTGATGTACTATTATACTTCTATTACTAATAGAGATTTGGTATCTGTCTGTCTGAGGCCGGAACTATACTATTACTTTTATTGACGTACTATTGTACTTATATTACTTCTTAAAAATTTGGTATCTGTCTGTCTGAAGCAGGAACTATACTATTACTTTGATTGATGTACTATTGTACTTCTATAACTAATGGAGATTTGGTATCTGTCTGTCTGAGGCCGGAACTATATTATTACTTTTATTGATGTACTATTGTACTTCTATTACTTATTAAAAATTTGTATCTGTCTGAGGCAGTTACTATACTATTACTTTTATTGATGTACTATTATACTTCTATTACTAATGGAGATTTGGTATCTGTCTGAGGCCGGAACTATACTATTACTTTTATTGATGTACTATTGTACTTCTATTACTTATTGAAAATTGGTATCTGTCTGTCTGAAGCAGGAACTATACTATTACTTTTATTGATGTACTATTGTACTTCTATTACTAATGAAAATTTGGTATCTGTCTTTCTGAAGCAGGAACTATACTATTACTTTTATTGATGTACTATTGTACTTCTATTACTTATTAAAAATTGGTATCTGTCTGTCTGAAGCAGGAACTATACTATTACTTTTATTGATGTACTATTGTACTTTTATTACTAATGGAGATTTGGTATTTGTCTGAAGCAGGAACTATACTATTACTTTTATTGATGTACTATTGTACTTTTATTACTAATGGAGATTTGGTATTTGTCTGAAGCTGGAACTATACTATTACTTTTATTGATGTACTATTGTACTTCTATTACTAATGAAAATTTGGTATCTGTCTGTCTGAAGCAGGAACTATACTATTACTTTTATTGATGTACTATTGTACTTCTATTACTAATGAAAATTTGGTATCTGTCTTTCTGAAGCAGGAACTATACTATTACTTTTATTGATGTACTATTGTACTTTTATTTCTAATGGAGATTTGGTATTTGTCTGAAGCAGGAACTATACTATTAAATTTATTGATGTACTATTGTACTTCTATTACTTATTAAAAATTGGTATCTGTCTGTCTGAAGCAGGAACTATACTATTACTTTTATTGATGTACTATTGTACTTTTATTTCTAATGGAGATTTGGTATTTGTCTGAAGCAGGAACTATACTATTACTTTTATTGATGTACTATTGTACTTCTATTACTAATGAAAATTTGGTATCTGTCTGTCTGAAGCAGGAACTATACTATTACTTTTATTGATGTACTATTGTACTTCTATTACTAATGAAAATTTGGTATCTGTCTTTCTGAAGCAGGAACTATACTATTACTTTTATTGATGTACTATTGTACTTCTATTACTTATTAAAAATTGGTATCTGTCTGTCTGAAGCAGGAACTATACTATTACTTTTATTGATGTACTATTGTACTTTTATTACTAATGGAGATTTGGTATTTGTCTGAAGCAGGAACTATACTATTACTTTTATTGATGTACTATTGTACTTTTATTACTAATGGAGATTTGGTATTTGTCTGAAGCTGGAACTATACTATTACTTTTATTGATGTACTATTGTACTTCTATTACTAATGAAAATTTGGTATCTGTCTGTCTGAAGCAGGAACTATACTATTACTTTTATTGATGCACTATTGTACTTCTATTACTAATGGAAATTTGGTATCTGTCTGTCTGAAGCTGGAACTATACTATTACTTTTATTGGTGTAATATTGTACTTCTATTACTAATAGAGATTTGGTATCTGTCTGTCAATTGTACAATCTTTTAATGCTCATGTCTGTTTACTATACAATCCCAGATTAATGTACTATCTTTCAATTCTCAATTCATGGAGGGCATAGTTTAGTATCTATTCTTCCGTCACGATACCATCTTCCCATGCATTATCTCCTTCTCTTGGAGGGGTAGTGTAGTATTAGTTTTGATGATACCATTCTCCCAGGGATTTTTCCTCTTTTTTGGAGAGGGTAGTGTAGTATCTGTTCTGATGTTAAGAAACCATCCTCCCACGAATTACTCCCCTTTTCTTTGGAGGGGGTAGCGTAGTATCTGTTCTGTTATCTTGAAACCATCCTCCCAGGCCTAACATCCTCCTTTTTTGAGAAGGAGGTAGTGTCGTATCTGTTCTGTTGTTATGAGACCATCTCCTTAGGCATTAGATTACCTCCTCCTTGTTTGGGGGAGAGGGGAGGAGTGGTGTAACATTTGTTCTGTTGTTATAAGACCATCCTCTCAGGCATTACCTCCTCCTTTGTAGGTATTGTAGAATATTCGTTCATCATTATACCAACTTCCCAGGCATTACTCCCTTCTTTGTTCGTTCGTCATGATCGGAGGGAGCATACATTTATTAGTGATACTATTTGCTACCGATTCTTTTACAATTGTTTTGTGTAAAAAACTTTTTTTTCATCTGTTCTGCCTTTGGTCAGAGATGGAGAAATATTTCTAGACTGTAGAAATTTTTTTTCCTCATTCTAGAGTGTCCCTTTGGGGAGCTGAATTTTTCCATCAAAAACTGACCCTGTGTCTAACTCTGCCCAACGTGGGAAGGTAAATAAATAAAAACTTACAACCTCGTATTGACCAATGATATTTCTGATATGACTTACTTTGACTTATGTGCATACTCCAGAGAGCTTCGCCACATCCTTGAAAACAAAATTCCACCGCTTATTATGTTCTTGGGCCAGTCTTTCAGCTGTTACGAACTTTCAGATCTTTTTGTAATAATGGTGACAACTTGGCAGAAGGTTGTAATGTAACAATCGGAATTGGCTGCCAAAACGAATCTGAGCCTTTAGCCGGTTCGAATCGATGGATTTATCAAGCTGTGAGCCTTTTTATTTCTGTTTTGTTTTCATTTCGCTTCATCAATTTTTCTTCACAACAAAACAATTATCTTTTTTCGATTCTCGTTATAGTTTTATGATAATTAGATTCATTTAATAATTTAATGAACAACCGTAATAAGTACATTTTATAAAATTTTATATTTTTATAAAAATATTATTTATAAAATCTTATTTAAAATATTCATAAAAAAATATTTATTTTATAAATATTTATAAAATAAATATTTATTTTATAAATATTTATAAAAAAAATCTTATTTAAAATATTATTTATGAAATTTTATAATATTTATAAAATTTTATAAAATTATATTTTATAATATTTGATTCATTTAATAATTTAATGAACAACCGTAATAAGTAAATTTTATAAAATTTTATAATATTTTATAATATGTTTATAAAAATATTATTTATAAAATCTTATTTTATAAATATGTATAAATAAATATTTATAAAATAAATATTTATAAAATCTTATTTAAAATATTATTTATGAAATTTTATAAAATTATATTTTATAATATTCGATTCTTGTCATAGATTTATAATAATTTGATTTATTTAGTAATTTAATGAACACCCGTAATAAGTAAATTTAACTTTCAAATTCCTATTCAGAAAATAATAACAACTTTGTAAAAAAAAAGAAAACAAAAAAACGGCAGAGTTAACAAAAGTATTTATGGCACAACGGATATAAGTGCCAAGTAATTATCAGTTCTAAATGACAGTTTTCTGAAGGTTGAAGGTTCAATCCTCATTACGGGCGATACTAAGAATACAATTATGAATTACTTAAGTCTTCTACCCTGTTATGGCTGACGGAATGAGAACAAGCTATTCTTATGGATTTAATAAAGGATTACATTCGAAATTCCATACAGATTCCCGAGTTTGACAAGACGCACCCTAAGAAGGGTGGAGGTTAAATCGGCTGAAACGTTGTGAGAATAACATCCAAGATGAGAACAGTAGTCCGAATAATACAAATAATAGGAATTTAAAGACGTGTGATGGATTTTATTGAAAAACTTGTTTTAAATAACAACTTAAAATAGAATGCATAGGACAGGCGCATCTTATTGACAGTCGTTCTCCCAAAGAGATGTTAGTAGATGACAATACCCCGGAGGTAATAGACTCTTTCTGCTACCTAAAAGATATGCTGAGTGCGAGCCATAGATGTGCACACAGTTTAACGACAAGAATGAAGGCAGCATGGGCGCAATTTCGCGAGCTGTTGCCTCTGATCAAATTGCGAGCTGTCCCTCTCTACACCCGGGGTAAGTTGTATATCGGCTGTGTCATGAGCGTCATGTTATATGGCAATGAATGCTGGGCCGTCACCCAACCCTTTCTCACCCGACTGGAGTGCAATGACAGCTCCATGATCAGATGAATCTGTAATAGGAAATCTGACCAAACCTAACACATCAGGTCAGAGAATTGGCTGGAAGCACTACATCTGTCCAGCATAGAGGTTATCCTAAGAAGAATCGGGTACGCGGGTATGGTTATGTGGAGCGTTCATCCTCCTGGATAAATCACTGCAGATGCATGGATGCCTTAAATTGCAGGAAGGTTGACCAGCCAAGGAAAACTTGGAAGCAAGTGATTAAGCAAGACCGCACAAAGTGGAATTTGGAGACAGTTGACCCGCTGAACAGTGAGAACTGAAGAGTAAGCTTGGGTAGTATCAGAAAACGTCTGACCGCTGAACAAGGTAAATGTTATGTTAAATGAATAAAAGAAGAAGAATATAAATTCCTTCATTGAATTATTTTTCCAAAAATGTAAATATTTTCTTACAATAAATTAATAAAAAAACCCGGAAATGAATAATAATACAAAAAAAGACTCCTGGGCAACGCCGGATAGATACAGTTAATAAATAAATAAATAAATAGCTTTTAAAACTAATGATCGATTGATTGCTGGGTTTTACGGTATGTCAACCATCATTCGATCATTTTATGCTGAAATTGTACAATGTCTTTGTTTATGATTAAATTGTATCAATCGTAAAATACATTTCTAGATGCATTAAGGGTGGTCTTCAGTGATGCACTGTTCTCACTACCGATTTTAGGTTCTGTATCATATTGGCTCAAATAGCAACCCCGACCTGACTCCAGACGTATCAGGTCGCCTCCTTTAAAGCGTTTAGCTATGCAGGTCGACATTGTAAACCTTATTTTTTAAGTGATAAGCTCCGACCATTCTTATAGAGACACGGCTGTCGGCATCCGCCAATGAGAATAGTTCTTACTCTTCTTTCTTTTATATAATGCGTTCTCTCACTTTTTTCTGTTTTAACTTTGTCTTTCCACACACACACACACACACACACATATATATATATATATATATATATATATATATATATATATATATATATATATATATATATATATATATTATAATAAATATCTTTAATTATTATCCATATATACATATTTAAGAAAGCATGGTTGAATAACACAAAATTTTCGTGCTTGTTGATTTTTTAGTGATATTCCTGATGTGTCGAGCAGCTTTCTGGTCTCTGATGGTAGCCGATATAATATGGCTTCGAGTGTTCTTATTTCAGCTATCACTCTAGCGCTTTTGACCTTCGTCGTTTTCATCACAACAAGTTTCCTTAAAAATAAAAACACTTGTCCTGATGACGACCACAAAGGTCGAAAGTGCTAGAGTGATGGCTAAAATAAGAACACTCGAAGCCATATTATACCGGCTACCATCGGAGACCAGAAAGCTTGCTCGATGCATCAAGAATATCACTAAAACTATCAACAAACGCAAAAATTCTGTGTTATTCAACCGCGATTGTTAAATAACGACTTGCTGCCTAAATATACATATATATATATATTTTATAGTTACATTCCAATGACCATAGGAACAATCAATTCATTCAATAACTTTTATCTATTCTTTCAATTTCTTTATCTTCATCATGGACGGCGGCACCGGGGCACAGGGGGGGCTCAAGCCCCCCCCACTTTTTTACTTACCCCCCCCCACTTTACGGTCATCAATAATGATGTTATATATGCATGTGTTTAACCGCCCCCCCCCCCCACTTTTTAGGAGAACCCTCCTCCCACATATTTATAACTGTCCCGCCGGTCCTGTTCATATACTGCCGAACAACCACAACAATAACTTTCATCTGTTCTTTGAATTTCTTTATTTTCATATATCGGCAAATACCTGTAATTCCTCTTTGTCTCACAAATTTTTTTTTTTATATGTTTATTTTTTCCAAATTCAAAATTAAGAGAAATACATAGTCTTAATCTTAACCTCGTTGATCATCAGAGACACACACACATGCACACACACATATATATATATATATAGTAAGTTATGAAAATATATTTATGGCAATTAAGCTACACAGAGGCTTCCGCGTTTCATCCCCTTAGGGAATTGTCAGGCTAAAATGCATGGAGTTTGTGTTGCCGGGTATTTTTATATATATGCACGTGGTGTTTAGTCTAGCTAGTTAACCAATCAGATTCTTTGTTATTCTCTTAGTCAATCGTTGGGCTTCTCACAAACAAAGGTTCGGTTGATTTTACTTCCTATTTCCTATTCTATTGTTCTGTTTTCTACAGGGTGGCCCATCCCTGTTTCTTTGTTATGTCGAAATAATTAGTGACCTTATTTTAACATGTGCTTGCTTGTATTTCTGTATTAGTTTAGTTTAGTTTTTATTTATTTATTTATTAATTTATTTATTTATTATGTATTGTTAGCCTAAGGTGAATTTTATTCTGGGTAAGCAGTTGTTTGCTATTTCACTTCTACAGTTTAATAGGTTTTGGGGGTCTTTAAAGTTTAGTATTTCAAATTTCTTATTCAGACATAATTTACATGGATCGTCCAGATTTCTACATGTACTGGCCTGTCGTATCATTTTCCATTCAATTATTGGTGAGCGTCCGCTATCTTTCAGCTCCCAATAATGGTTTGCTAGTGCTGTTTTAATTCGGCGTTCTTTGTTTTTAAATGTGCTGGTCATAATATCTGGTTTTAAAATCTAGAGAGGTCATACCCACGTAGTACTTCTTGTTATTCGGTCTTTCTTTGACAAATATTGTGGCTTGGTATACAATACTTTTGGTTAGGCATTTATTTTGTAGGGGACAAAGTGTACGATTTATGCAGTTACATCTTTTCTCTTCATTACTAACTTTTTCATTTCTATTTGGGTTATCTAATTGGTTAACTAACTAGACTAAACACCACGTGTATATATAAAAACACCCGGCAACACAAACTCCATGCATTTTAGCTTGACGGTTTCTTAAGAGGATGAAATGCAGAAGCTTATGTGTAGCTTAATTGCCATAAATATATTTTCATAACTTACTACCTAGCTCTACTCACGTATTGAGCACTGTTGAAGTAAATACATAAAAATTAATGGCATTTTAACTATGATGGCCATTTTTTAGTATTGCTCCTAGATCTGAAAGGTTATTGTGAAGGCAGTTTTCAAAAACTAGATCTGTTAACCAGTTATGTTTTTTTGCTTACAGAGTAATATGTTTTTGGAATAAGTTGCCAGATCAGATTAAGAACAGCAATAGCGTGGATCAGTTTAAGATGAGGTTGGATGAATTCAGAGAAAGTGATAGGAGGGAGAAATTGAGGGGACACTTTTGGGAGTTATGAAATGAAATATTTAACAGAATTTGATCTGAATATTGATACTGTACTAAGAGTTTAATATTTTTAACAGTTGAATTGAGAACATAGTTAAAGGGGAGATACCAAAGGAGGCATAACAAACAAATAGTAATAATAATAATAATAATAATAATAATAAAAGATATCGTCTTATAACATTTTATGTGGATACATGAAATAATAATATTATATATATATATATGTGTGTGTGTGTGTGTGTGTGTGTGTGCGTGTTTCATCCTTTTCGGTAATCATCAGTGTGACGATAACTGTTCTGCCGGTCGCACTGTTCGAACCTCAGACACAAGTCATTTTTCAACCTACGTCTGGACTCCTTTAGCCTATGCGGCCAACCTAACAGCTCTGTGGAAAGAAGAGAAATAAAGTCTATGTTTTTTACACGTGAAAATATAGTAAGCTGTCACACAGTGTTCAACCAATCAAATGGACGAAACTCGCATTAAACATTAATTTGGCAGCTTATTGTTATTTTTTCACAGACGGATTGGTTAATTGTATCACAGCTTTTCAGTGCGGTTAGAGTCGCAAGTGTTTCATGCTAAGATCGAAACCCAACCATTTTATCAACTACGTACTCATGGCGCCATGATTTTTATTTTTTTTTAGGTGACAAGCTCCGACCGTTCTTACAGCCAATTAGAATAGTTCTTACCCCCACCCACCCGCCACCGCTCCCATACAATGCTTTCACTCACTTTTTCCTGTTTCGACTGAGTTGTCTTCCCCTGGATTCGCATTTGGATAAGTTTTTTTTTTTTTTTTTTTTTTTTTTTTTTTTCAATAGAACCACCTAATTAATTTAATTGTTTAGATTTGAGTAGATTTCGTTTTAGAAGAGATTTTTGTTACAAACAGCATCTAGCCTTTCCAAATGGTCACCCATTTTTTATTGGCCAGGCTCAACAGCACTTAACTCCAGTGATCTTATGGGAAGTCGTATGTTTTAAAAAAACTAATTTGCTTTTTTCATAGTGGTATCTTTTTAAAGAGGCACAGGATATGTACTTTCCTGATCCAAGAATAGAATTTGATATGGGCTTACTCATCAATATTCCTAATGACCTCTAATTTAAAGGTCACTAAATGAAGGGAAGTTCATCGGGTCAAAGGTCCTGCCAGGCTGCTAATCATACCCAGAGCAATTTCCACTTTTATGAGGGTCATAAAGGGCAAGAACAAAAAGAAGATTTAACCCCACAAATTTATTATTTGTGAGGGACATAATATTACAGACTAGCTGGGTTACCCGTCCCAAGAAGGGTCCATAACATGGCCATCCCTACTACAGGCCAGGCAATCGTGCAACTGGGGTCTTTTACTGGGGGCCATGTGAACTTTCTTAAATATTCGATATAGAAGTTGCAAACTATATCATCAACTGGTGCGGATCCTTTTTTTCTTTTTAACCACAATATACAAGTAATGATCTTTTGACATAAGTACAAAATCTCTAAAAAAAAAATCCAACATTGAAATAAAAATTCTTCATCGAAATATGCATTTGCCTTTGTTTATTCAAAATTACCTGTCTCTTCATTTATAGAAATTTGTCAATAATTGTAAAAGTTATCAATTAGTTCATTGTGGTTCTTATTATTTGGTATGTAAAACACATGAAAACATCAAACTAATCTCACAGAGGAATTTTACCTTTGTTTGCAACTTCTATATCGAATATTTAAGAAAGTTCACATGGCCCCCAGTAAAAGACCCCAGTTGCACGATTGCCTGGCCTGTAGTAGGGATGGCCATGGTCCATAACAATTAAAGAACTTCAAGAGAGCTGACCCCAAACTTCTTTAAAGGTGTTGAAGATTGGACATTATAAAAAGAAAGAATGACAAAGTTTATCCATACAAAAGTAATTGATTTTTATTAACAATTTTCTAAGACAATTAAAAATGAAGGGTCTCTAGATCATGGATAGTTCAAAATTCCCAAGAACGTTCTGGTGAAAGAAAAGATTTTAGTCTGTCAAAAGAAATTGAGTACACGTGTTCATTTCGGCTGGCACTGCATGTGTGCCTGTTTTATTAGTAAGAGAGTATGTGTATGAACTGTATACATGAGCTCGGTTAGCAGTGTGTATATGCTGTCGCTATGTTTAGTAGTTCGCTTGTGTCTCTCATCATGTGTGTTCTACTTGCCAAGGGCCTTTCGGCTTCAAAGGACCTAAGCTGCATTGTGACGTATGCATGTGTATTGTCTCAAGAATAAAATAGGAAAGAGAAAAAATGCAATGTTTGGGTTTTTATATCATGCACGAGATTTGGAAGTGAATATCTCTTGTACTGTGATTGGTTGGAGGAAATTGCTTATTTAAGTTTTGTCCAATCGAGAGTTGATATGTAAAAACAACATTCGCTGACGCTGCTGCTTCTAACAAAGGAATCAAAAACCATATTCCTATAGCAATAAGTGTATGAAGATAGAGATTACACAACTGAAGTTATGGGCTTAGAAAAGCTTTAATTTTGTGATGTTAATCTTTGTAACCTGTAACGAGATTGCACCTAGAAGGTTGTGGTAAAACTAATTATAAATATAATGATAATTTGTAAATGCTATAATGATGAGGAGCACTGAGGTTGCAAAAGTTGGCTGATAGAATATAGGTTGGGAGTGGAAATGTGGGTTGGAACGTGCATTTTGGGTGTTATTTAGACAGATTATGAGGTAAGAGTTGGTTTGTACCAAACATTTGTCATTTGTTGTTTGGAATAAGGAATGCATGAAAAAAAAACAATTTTGAAAAATACTATTGGTATTTGAAAAATGTCAGAGTGGAGATTGTCACTGAGTCATGAGGACGTCCTGTACGCTTGCTGTTTTACTGGGGCCCATGAGGCACCCACACTACCTAAAGAAATGTCTATGTGAGTAAGATAATGTCAACATTATACCAAAGATAAAAGTAAAAAAATGTAAAACTAGCAACATCTCTTCTGTGAGAAAGGGGCTGGAGGGAGGAGAAGATGACCCCCCCCCCCACTAGGTTTTGAAGCCGATTTTGTACTCTGTCAAGAAAGGAAAGAGTGCTTGGAGCGGCGCCACCCCAGATATGTACTCGATTTTATCTGACTCTTATACAAGCAGAGGATTGCATCAGAAGTGACATACTTTCTGGAGTGATAGAATGATTCAACCATTTTCCCAGCAACCTTAGCAACAGATTGGATATAAGTCTCCCATTGTAGATCTGTAGCGAAAGTCAGTCCATGGAGCTTATCAAAACAAGAGGTTTCCTCAAAGAGAGATCCATTCATTTCAACTTGGGCAAAATACGATCTGAACATTGGTGGTGAAAGGAGAGGTTGGTTTTAGAAATATTAAAAGCAACAAGCCACTTTTTCCCCATTGCACCGCATACTTCAGATGGGAATAGAACAAATCAGAAAGATCTATCTTACCAATGCGCATCGAAGTGCTGCCATAGACAGTGATGTTATCTGCATAGATGTCAGCAAATGATGTCAGAATATGATTTTGGAAGATCACAATTGGGTCCAGAATAGATCCTTGAGTCATGCTGGTGTTGTTTTTATGTGCTTCAGACTTCTGTCAATCATCAACTACTTTTATAGGCACATCAAAGAGAAAAGATTTGATGGTTATGAAGACATTGTAAGATATTCCATAGCTAGCAAGTTTGGGAAGCAACCCTTTGTACCAGACCCTATCAAAAACCTTTGATTTATGTCTAGAGATATTGCTTTAGAAACAAAGCCGTCATCTAGAGATTCACAGTCAGCACGTCAGCAGTTGATCTTGCAGGATAAAATCCACATTGTTTGTCCCTAAGTAGGTTGCTTTTGCTGAGGTGATTAACAATTTCTCGATTTATCACAGATTCAAACAACTTATGATGCACAGGAGACTTCCAGAGAATATTGTTCAGAAAATTAACATCTATGTTGACAATACCACTCTCTATTCTGGTGTTGCTTCTCGCCCATTTCCCTCGGATCAGTTGAAATATGCAGCGGATCTTGAAGGTGACCTGGGGTCAGTTGTGGATTGGGGTACGGAATGGCTTGTTTCATTTAATCCAGTTAAGACTCAGCTTGTGTCTTTCAATCGTAGGCGTGCCTCTTTTCTTCCTGATATCCTCATGGATGGCTCTGCTCTTGAGGAGAAATCAACTCTGAAACTTCTTGGTCTTTTTCTCATCAAATCTTTTTTGGAGTTCATACATTAGATCCATTGCTTTTTCTGCTTCTTGTAAAGTCGGTGCTCTCTATCGCTCCAAACACTTTCTCACACCTGAGGCTATTCTCTATCTCTACAAATCTACAATCAGAATATGTATGGAGTTATATTTGGGCTGGTGAATCTCTGTCCCATTTGAGGGTTCTTGATAAGGTGCAGAAACATATCTGTAATTTGTTTGGCCCTACCCTTTCTTCGTCTTCTCTACACCCCCTCTCTCACAGACGTGATGTTGCTAGTCTCAGTCTTTTCTATAAATACTATTATGGCATGTGTTCTTCAGAATGATGTGATCTATTCCCCGCTTCTTTTGTTCCAGCTCATTTGACTCCTTGGTCTAGTAGTCTCCATCAATTCGCTGTTTTGATACCTCATTGTAATACAGCTTCCTATTCCAGTAGCTTCTTTCCAAGAACCGCAGGGTTGTTGAACTCTTCATGCTGACTGTTTTCCTCCTATCTATAATCTTGGTCTTTTCAAGACTACGGTCAATAGGCATCTCCTGTCTTTGCAATAATCATATTTTTTTTGTTCTTGTTAGCTCCTTACATCAAGTGGCTTCATGCCTTGTCTGGAGCGATTTCCATAAAAAAAAGTTCTGGTAGGAGATTCTTAAGAATTATGATTAAAATGTGTTGGGATCAGTATTATTTACCTCTTCTTATGTGTTGGAATCAGTATTATTTACCTCCCCTTAAGGAGGTTAGGCACAAGGCCATTTTTATCTTACTCCCACAAGATAAGATGTGCCCCAAGGTCGGGTCGGGAAAGTGGGGCTTGAAAAGCCAGCGCTCGAGAAGTGAGCACTCTGGCCATTAAAAATTGCCTGGGCAGCCCCGTCACCATATTCCCCGGTAGGGCGCCTCAGGCAGTAAGCAGTAAACTTACTCCCCCCCAAAGAGGGGAGGCAAAGCCTGGGAGGGTGGACCTCCTAGAACTGCACAGGACAAACCAATAGACCGGCGTAAATCAAGCCCCGAAGGCCAAGACGATATCAGTCTATGGGGTGCAGTATCCATCGCAACAGATACTACACTTTGATCAGGAGCAAGTTTAGGCAGCAGATTCGTAAGAATTATGATTAAAATGTGTTGGGATCAGGTGCCTTGCTGGCATCAAGGTTCTTAATAAGTTTGGCAACATGCTAGACAGATACATGGATAATCCGAACTCAATAGATCACCCAGGGATCACATCTTTTTCTAGTCAAATATTTGCCTTTGAAACCAGTTGAAGAAAGATCCACTAAAAGGAATCCATCCGAAATTGTTGGAAGAAAAGAAAAACAAAGAGAAAGAGAGAGAGAGAGAGAGAGAGAGAGAGAGAGAGAAAGAGAGAGAGAGAGAGAGAGAAAGAGAGAGAAAGAGAGAGAGAGACAGACAGACAGACAGACAGAAGGGGATATAGAAAGCAGGAGACTAATTTGGGATTTTGTCTTTTTATTTTTTTAAAATTTAACTAGTTTTGCAAACTCACTTTTTCCTGATTCAAACAATCTAATCCATGTTCAATGAGTGATCCAACGGGTCACATTTTTTACTAATATATATATATATATATATATATATATATATATATAGAATGTGCTCTGATGAACTTGTGACACTAGTGCCACCTTAACGTAAATATCCCCCCTCCCCGACCAACCCGACAATCAGCAAAATCCTACCCCTTCATTGTAGAGGTCCTCAGATGCCGGAAAGTTTTCTACTTTTTCCTAGAACTGTTTGCCTTTAAAATTCTCTCCCTGCCTCCTGCTTTCCCGACTGTACCAACCTGCAGTTCGAGGAAAGAAGCTATTAGAGTAAAAAGCCCTCCGGCATCTAGGGACCACCCCAATGAAGAGATTGAATTAAGTTGATTGTTGGGTTGGTCTGGTGTATTTACGTTGCGGGGGCATCAGAGCAGCACGTTCGTCGTATCACATTACATTGAAGTTCTTGCTAAACATGGTTCGACCATGCTCATTGTATCACGCATTTTGACGGATAAGATACTTCTTATTTACAAGCAGTTTATATCCGCATCTTGAGTGGTGTTGGAAAAGTAAGTTGGCACGTCAATTCAGATCTTTATATAGCTTCGAGCGATTTATAGCTAGTACGAAGAAAATATTTGTGAAATTTCACGGAAAAATTTCGCTACTTACTATATCCATGAGAGAGTAAGTAACTACAGCGAATATATTTACATATTTTTGTTATTAGCAAAACCATTAACAATTTTTGATTTTAATGGTTTTTATTAACAAAACCATTAAAATTTTTGATTTTAATGGTTTTTATTAACAAAACCATTAAACATTTTGATTCTAATGGTTTTTATTAACAAAACCATTAAATTTTTTGATTTTAATGGGTTTTATTAACACGCCCATTAAATTTTTTGATTTTAATGGTTTTTATTAACAAAACCATTAAACATTTTGATTCTAATGGTTTTTATTAACACCACCATTAAAACTTTTGATTTTAATGGTTTTTATTAACAAAACCATTAAATTTTTTTGATTTTAATGATTTTTATTAACAAAACCATTAAAATCTTTGATTCTAATAGTTTTTATTAACAAAACCATTAAATTTTTTGATTTTAATGGTTTTTATTAACAAAACCATTAATTTTTTTGATTTTAATGGTTTTTATTAACAAAACCATTAAACATTTTGATTCTAATGGTTTTTATTAACACCCCCATTAAATTTTTTTGATTTTAATGGTTTTTATTAACAAAACCATTAAATTTTTTTGATTTTAATGATTTTTATTAACAAAACCATTAAAATCTTTGATTCTAATGGGTTTTATTAACAAAACCATTAAATTTTTTGATTTTAATGGTTTTTATTAGCAAAACCATTAAATGTTTTGATTTTAAGCAAAATTAATTCGCTTTTAACCAATGCCGAATATATGTAACATGAATAAACATCTTGCTGCACAACTCCCCACTTAAGATGCCCCTATAAATCTGACCCCTTATTTTCAGTAGCCCTTAGCATCTCAGTGGCAATGTGCTTTGTTTGGAGGTGAATATTAGTAAAAAGAAAATGTGTGTGTCTGTGTGTGTGTGTGTGGGTGTGTGTGCATTTATCCCAAACTGCAGATTTCTCACTTTCTTTGATTGAAAGATGTTCTTCCGACGAGGGGCAAGGAAGAAAACATGGCCGTCTGAAACCAGCTGAAAAAACATCCACTAAAAAGGCAAAAATTGTTGACCAATCCAAAGAAAATGAATCCATCCGAAAATGTTGAGAAAAAAAGAAAAAAGAAAAACAAAAAACTTAGTTTGCATTTTAGATTAAGCAATGGCTTCAGCATTTTTCGCAGCACACCCTGGGGCGGAATATTTGGGTGTGGTTGGTCCATGACTCAGTAAGTGAGGGTCCAATGAAAGAAGGTCACGATTAATTGTAATCAAATATCATGGCCGAGTAATTATATATAAAAAAAAGTAATTATATATAAAAAAAGTAATTATATATAAAAAAAAGTAATTATATATAAAAAAAGTAATTATATATAAAAAAAGTAATTATATATATAAAAAAGATAATTATATAAAAAAAAGTAATTATATATAAAAAAGTAATTATGTATAAAAAATAATTATATATAACAAATGTAATTATATATAAAAAAAGTAATTAAATATAAAAAAGTAATTAAATATAAAAAAGTAATTATATATAAAAAAGTAATTATATATAAGAAAGTAATTATATATAAAAAAGTAATTATATATAAAAAATATAATTATATATAAAAAAGTAATTATATATAAAAAAGTAATTATATATAAAAAAAGTAATTATATATAAAAAAAAAGTAATTATGTATATAAAAAAAATAATTATATAAAAAAAGAAAAAGCAGTAAGGATCACACTAGTAGTAAAATTATAATAACGAAAAAAAATTATCAATCAAAAATTTTGATAAAATTTACAACAATCTATCTATGTTTGATTTTATTGATGGGTAACCATGTATCAAGGCCCGAAGGCCACTCGAGGATAAAGGTTAAAGAGATCATCAGTTGGACGATGATCGCCATCATGTAAGGATTGTAAACAATGGATGAAGTGGGATCTACTTCAGAGACTTTCAAGCATATATAAAGGCGAAAATTTAATTGATCTTCAGTTGATCAAGGAAAATCTAAATCTCGGCTGTTCTGTCCTGTGAATATTTCATAGCACTTAATTGTCGACTAAATCTTCCTCACTAACTCATCTAATTGCTTCCTTGCTTCTATTGTTTTCTTTGTATTTAAGTTCTTTTGTATAGAGTTCACGCCTCCTTGAACATTTAAACAGGTGTTTGCCAATCCTTAGCTGCACTACTCAAAACTAATTCTGAAGTATTTTATATTCACCAAATCCGTTATTGGTTTTCAGACATTCCTTCAATCCTCTTTGTTTTGCAAAGACACTTATCCTCAGAACAAGTATTCTTTCGTTTTCAACCTTTGTAAGCCACCTGTTCTTATATATATACAATACTCTTAAAAAATTTTTTTTTTTTAACATAGTTCACCCCAAACAAGGCAGGACGCCACTGTAGACGTAAGGGGCTACTGAGAAAAAAGAGGGGAGAAGGTAGGGGGCAGTCAACCTAGATTGGGATCTGCGCAGAATGCAAGCCTCAAAGGCGGAGGCGAAAGTGTTTTTTGGGTGTCTGGTTTAGGTTTGCTTTTATTTCTTTGTAATGACATGTTTGATTTGATTATAGAGTGGGTTGGCCAAGGTGGGTACTTGTTTGGTGCCAATAAGCTCACACAACCAGTCCATTAGTCACGACCTGGTCCATGGGGGTTGTGGCCTCGGGAAAGCCCACCGGAGATAATTGCAGGGTCCCTTTCCATGCGCGACATGGCACATACAACTACCCACAGTATTATGCAACTGATGATGGAGCAGCCGTTCTTGGCGCTACCCAAGAGTTTGGGCTCCTGTCCTGTCAGTCGGAAACAGCAGCCAGACAAGCTGTCTAACCTGTACCCTCAACCTGTCGGAACAAGAGAGACCCAGACTGGTCAGGTAAGACTTAGTAACGAAAAAACTTTCCCCAAGTTGCCCAAATAGAGAGAAAGACAATGGCGTTCATTGTCCTTTTTTTTTTTAACCCTTATTTCAGTATATTTTCAGTATAACATTTGTCCTATTCTCGTACTCCAAAAGAATTCCCCATATAAGCAAATATTTATTTTACATTTAGTACTTATTGAAATAATATTGTATACTTATTGGTTGTTTCCCAGATATGTTATTGATATTAGGCATTAGTTCAAAACAATTCAACAATAACATTTTTTTTTTTATTTCTAGCTTTCCTCATCTTCCTTCGTTATGAAAACAAGCAATCGTTTAGCATAATTATTCTCATGTATTTCGAAGAAATCATTTCAAAAGAGTTATTCTCGTGTAAATCGTTTAAAATGTCATTGAAATGGTTTGTGAGTGGTAAGACACAAACATGAAGAAATAAATGGATGAAAACGATTCTATGGACTTCAACAATAATAAATAATTTATTAACAATTTACAACTGTGAGAATTACTATGAAAATGAGGAGGTTCGGTAAGCGGATCCATTTGAATCTTCCTGTTTGTTGTCGTCTGCTCGAATCTAGAGTCAGCTAACTCTGGCAGATCAAATATGCTTCAAAACATCTCTTGGCAAGGGCGATAACTTTAGGGTAAAAGAATTATTTCCCTTTAAACATTACTTTTCTAGATGAAATTTGTTATCCATCTAATACTTGCACATGTAAGAATTTCGTTTTAAAAGAAATGATCTCATGTGTATAAGAGTAAATTACTTAAAAATAATTATTCTCGTGTGAAAAAATTTTTTTTTTTAAATCTTGAAATATGTTTTATAGACTGTTGAAGCAAAGTAAAAAAATTTTAAAAATTGAATTGTATTGAAACAGATAAACCATACAGTGTCTGTTGTCGACCGGAGAGGGGACGGTCAATTTGGTAAAAGCAGGTTAACGAGTGCTCGGGTAACAGGGAAGTTGAAAATCAGTGTGGGTCAAGTGTATTAGCGTTGCTTGATGGTAATAGGGATGAGTCTTGATGTGTAAAGTTGTGACAAAATAAAGAATGACAATAAATCGTTGCCGAGAGAGCAAAGAAAAAAAGGGGCACAATTGAAATCAAGAGGAACGGCGATCCCTAAGTTACTCCAGTCGCTTATGTGTGGTGTGTATGTGTAAATATGTCCAGATCAATCATCTCAGTCCACACCTGGTGTTAATAAACTCAGAGTAATAAAATATATAAAACCCCTCAATCATCTCCTGTTTTATATTCATCTCCGAAGGGAAACAATCAACAAACAAGATGGAGGATGAAGTTGGCAGAAAACGCAATAAGATGCGTTGTGTATTATTTACCTCCTCTTCACGAGGTTAGGCACAAGGCCATTTTTATCTTACTCCCACAAGGTACGATGTGACCCAAGGTCGGGTCGGGAAAGTGGAGCTTGAAAAGCCAGCGCCCGAGAAGGTGAGCACTCTGGCCATTAAAAATTGCCTGGGCAGCCCCGTCGGCATTCCCCGGTAGAGGTGCCTCAGGCAGTAAGCAATAAACTTACTCCTCCCCAAAGAGGGGAGGCGAAGCCTGGGAGGGTGGACCTCCTAGAACTGCACAGGACAGACCCATAGACCGGCGTAAATCAAGCCCCGAAGGCCAAGACAATACTGGTCTATGGAGTGCAGTATCCATCGGAACAGATACTACACTTTGATCTTAGCCAAACCCCCAAAATAAAAAAAGAAATTATATCAGCTTACCTCATTTTCATTGCGATTCAGCCAATCCCGTAAAAACTCCACAACCCCAGACGAAGCATGCTTTAATACTTCTTGTTGGTCGTTACATTTTTCTAAAGTACCTTTCAAATCTTCCATCAAGAAAATCGCTCTAGCACTTTGCAGACGACCCTTCACCGCTGGCCGAGGTGGCAGACTGCAGTTTCGGTATTCCCGTTTTGTACCTGGAAACACGTTCGAAAAGAAAGAAAAGAGAAATGCAAAAATTTAAATCATGCTCAATTATTTCTTCAAAGAGTGGACGTTAAATTTCAAAAATAAAAACTCATAAAAACAACATCAAACAATTTTTTCTGAATTTTTGAGATGAGGATTGATAATAAAACACAAGATGAGAACAGTAGTCCAACTAATCCAAATAATACACATTATCAATCCTCATCTAAAAAATTCAGAAACATTCTATCAAATCGGTACGGACCTGAATTAATACGAAAATGAAAACAGTTCAATGCTCTTTCTGTTTCACAAACGCATCACACATTTTGAATTCTAACGACTAGGGTTTGTTGGAAAAAAGAACAAAAACATTCTTTCAACTATTCACCAATAAGAGCCATTGTCACGATACACCTGAAGACGGTCGGAGGTTACATCGGCCGAAACGTTGTGAAAATAACACCAAATCTGAATAATACAAAAAAATACAACAAACACATTGTTTAGTAATTCATTCTGACATGTGGTTCTGTATTAACCCGTGGCAGGGTCCAGTGCAGGATTTACATATTGGGTAACAGCTCGGTACACGGCACCTAGTATGGCATTCACCCCAAACGAGTTAAGCTGGCTTCCGGTTTCCTTAAATTCACAAGTGGTCCCTAGTCGCATATATATCACAGTCAGGGGAGTTAGTGAAGTTAGTTTTTTGCAGTTTGTGTAGGGAGGTGTTGCCATCGTCCTACGTACAGCGCCTGGTATTCCCAAATGGTTTACCCATCTGGTACTGACCAGGCTAAACGTCGCTTAACTTTGATAATCTAATGAGAACCGGTGTGTCAACGTGATTATGCTGTATCTACAGTACAACACAGTACTGTATTAACCCGTGGTTGAACCTAGTGTAATATTTACAGGTACATCACAATACCTGGTACCTAGTATTTGATATGGCATTCACCCTTCGTGAATTGAGACGGCTTCCTCCAAAATAATATAAAATTCACAAGTTGTCTACAGTCGCATGTATATCCAACTCAAGGGAAATGGCAATGTAAGTTTTTGCAGTTTTTTTTTGCAGTTTTTTGCAATTTTTTTGCAGTTTTTTTTGCAAGAAGGTGTCACTGTCCTCACACATACAGTGTCTGACATGTGATTCTGTACTAACCTATGGCAGAACCCAGTGCAGGATTTACATATGGGCTTTTAGCCATGTTGCCAATTTTCCGTTGGAGGTTTGTTTAGATCAGGAAGAAAATCAAAATGACGAATCTGGCTGAATCTGACTGAAATAGAAATGTTGCACAAAAAAAGAGATCACCATTCTTCCTTGAAATAAATAATAGCTCCACAACTAAATAAATATAAATCTTTATTCATGGGAACACCGGAACAAAAGAGAGATAGTACAATGGGCTGATTTATGTCGGTTAGATTAAGGAGTATCCTGGAGTTCCTCAACTCGTCTACTGTTAGCCAAAGCGTGAGCAGGATTAGCTTGAACTGAAGATTCACCTCGTGGTTCGTCTTTGCGTTAAAATGTGTTAACGTGCATACATCTAGTTACATGTAGAAGTGTTATACGGTCACGTCATGAAGAGGCAATGATTATGTAATCACAAAGCCGAAATACAATCTCAACTGAAAGTAACATAGACCAATACAAAATAGTTCGTTCATGTAACTGCTACAGGCTCCTGTCAGGGCTGGTTTTAAGCCGATTTAACCAAAATATTACTGAAAACCTCAAATGAAGAATAAAGTAATAAATTAATATTATTAACTAAATGAAAAATAAGATAATAAATTAATATTATTAACTAAATCAATAAAACTTTTCATATTTCCTTTTAAAATTTTATTACACCAAGCATTTGATTTTTATTCGTTTTGTTTTGAAATATAAACATCCATTAATTTTACTATGTAGAGTAGGAGTACCACTATCAGTTTTCTAATTGAACCCCACAATTCCTAGCAGTAAAGGTGGGCTATAGAAACAAAATTTTTCAAATTTATGCCAAAAGTGGCTTATTACCTTCATTTATATGTAACTAGATGGGAACAAGTGATTTTTTTCAAAACGGGTCAAAATTGGAGGGTCGCAAGCCTCAAACGAGATTTGGCCGCGTCGATCCAATAGTGTACACATGTCACTCAAAAATATAAAAAGTACTATGGCGATGGTTGAGTGGACAACCCTAACCTAACCCTAAAACAAAGACGAAGTTAGACACATGAAGGAAGCAAGTTTTTGCTGTGAATGTCTGACAAGAAAGAACCAAAGAATGAAGCTCAGTCGAGCAGCTTCCATGGAAATAACGATAGAGTAGAGAAAGACTAGTAACGTCTCTTCTGTGAAAAAGGGGCTTGGAATGTGGTTATCGACAATAATCTATAGTTAACATTTTTTAATTTTATTTTCAAATCGCCAAAAAATATTCCGAAGAGCAATCAGTCTCTTTTTGATTACTTGGAGTATTTCATCCCTAGTGATTGTCGGAATTTATGACTACCATTAAAAAACATTATTTTTACAAGTCTATGATTATATGTACGTTGAAAGAAACACTAACACTAATACCAAGCTTGCAACAATGAGGACATCTGTTGCGGCAAATATAAGACTAGCTGTCAAGGTAAGTTGTTTTGTTCTCTTTGTCGCGCTTTAGATATACAATAAAATTGAGTTCATAAAAATATGTACTAAAACAGAATCAGAAAATATGTAACGTTGATTGGATCTGAAACGTCACGTGACCTGCCTTCAATTAGGTCAACCGAAATAGGTCATGTGATTACCAAAAAACTACATCTGCTTCTGAGAGTTGGACGTTAAAAGCAGAGGATGTATGCAGGCTCACTGTATTTGAAAATGACTGTTTGAGAACCATGGGCGGCAACAAAACTCTTCTGGATTGCTGTAGGATAAAGAAAATCTTTGAATGACACCAAGAAAAGAAAGATGAACTGGTTTGGCCATGGCGCCAGAAAAGGTCCTAAAAGCAATGTATACCAAGCATTCAAGTGTACAACCCTATGCCGACCCCTTTGACGACCGTCGACTCCTACACTGGTTTTCTGCTCATCTTCATCTCTTGTTCTGGTTTACAAGTATAGAAAAATAAAAACAATGTAGACTCACAAGAGAAAATACAAACTCAGATACATTGCGTATAAATCAGTTGTGCTTTAAGTGTGTGTGAAAACGTCTTTTGATAGCTGTCTGTCGAGGCATCGTTGTCGTCCGGTTGAAGTCAGCTCATCTTGGATCTGCACTAATCTGCAATCTCCATCGCCTCACTCAGATCTAACCCCATCTACCCAAGGACGAAACCTCTCGGGGGACCACCGAGCTGCCAATGGCTGCAAACTAAAACTCAATACTGTGAGGCGTCCTCCTGTTTCAGGAGTTCAAAAGATTTTGGCAGTCCCCCACCAATGTCTTTTGACTCATCTCACTTCCAGCAGCTTTTCCTCTTCTAGTGAATCAGTTTCTCCCATTGTTCTTGGCTCTGGCGGGCGATGTCCATAGTATCACAATGAAGAATTTCCCGGTAAAAGATCGCTGGACTGATCAAATCCGCAACGATGTAGAGCTTCCTTTGCTAACCATGAAAGATTGGCAAAAAACTGAACAGGATAGAAGGATTGTGTGTCCAGAAAGTACGCAAAGATCCTCTGAGGATTAGGCAATAAAATAAAGTACTACCACTTAAAAAATAAATAAGTAGAATAAACTCCTCGGCCTAACATTCACAGATAACATAAATTGGAACAAATACATTGAAGATACTGCCAAGGCTGCTGCAAGGAGAGCGGGCTCTCTCTACCGTGCTAGAAAACTTCTAACACCTGCCAGTATCCTATATCTTTACAAAGCCACCATCCACCCATTTATGGAGTATTGTTGTCACATCTGGGCTGGTGCACCAACCACTAGTCTCTCCCTCTTGAACAGGGTCCAAAAAAGAGTCTCTAATCTAATAGACCTCTCACTGTCCACGAAGCTTCAGCCCCTGTCCCATCGCCGCAATGTTGCAACCCTGTGCTTATTTTACAAGTACTTCAATGGAATGAGCCCTGACAAACTTGCTGTTGTGGTGCCCCCTCGACGTAAATACACCCGACCAACCCGACAATCAGCTAAATCCCGCCCATTCACTGTAGAGGTCCCAAAGATGCTGTAGGGCTTACTACTCTGATAGTTTTATTCCTCAAACTGCTAACCTTTGGAATTCCCTCCCTGCTCCCTGTTTCCCTGACTGTACCAACATGCAGAAGTTTAAATGTAATGCGAACAAACATCTGCATAACATAAATCTGGTCTCTAATTTAATTCTCCGTAGCCCATTCACGTCTCGGTGGCAATGCGCCTTGTTTGGGGTGAATATAAGTAAAAAATACAAGAGAATGAAAAGAAAGTTAGTCAGAATTTCTTAACACTGGAACTTGCTGTTAATCGGTCTTTCTTGTCAACTCTTTTTTTTTTTTTTTACTAATGTGTCACCACTTACCAAAGCCAAAAGCCACTCGAGGATAAAATTATCAGTTGTTATGCTTTCACATACTGAGGCGGCTATAAACTATTATACAATTGGCGTTGACAACCAAGGCTCTTGATTGTCTCTGAATACAATCACTCAGACGCCGATGTTTAATTTGTAATAAGGTTTATTAATCAGAAAGTAACAGTCACAAAAAAGACCAGAGTTCCATCAATTAAACAAGATTCACTGAATTTCAGTTTCTTTTTCACCCCTCTTAAGTTTACATTTTACATTTTAGACATTTTCTAGAATCAAAATCATGCAATGGATTTTGATCAAAAGCAAAATAAGGATTCTAGACATAAGGTTTAATATTATCATATCTTGATTTTAATCTTTGTAAGAGGACATACAATTGGTGCAAAGCTGTTCTGTTTTAGGAATTAATTTTACCCGTGTCGTCGGCAGGAACTCAGGTTTTTGATCGTCTGTGGGTACAATCATTCAGACGTTGATGTTTAGGGTTCAAGAAAGTTTATTAATCAGAAGAGAAGAGTCACAGAGAAAACCAGAAAGAGAAACTTTTATTTTGACGTGATGGGTTGCTTGCATGTACGCACACGAGAGACGGACAGGCTGGTTGATAGATAGATAGATAGATAGATAGATAGATAGATAGATAATCACGTTCTTAATAAAGCATAGAAATCATTAAAGACTTAGATAGATAGATAGATAGATAGATAGATAGATAGATAGATAGATAGATAGATAGATAGATAGCTTATCTTGTTACAGCTGGCTACGTTGTGTGCTGTCTCCTCATCGGTGACAGCTCCCTTCACATATCCACTCTGCTTTGAAGTGTCGCCAGGAAGAGACAGAATTATTCCTGTCAGGAAGTTACGTGATTTCGTTAACTTCCGTTCTGGGGTCACCTCTGAACCCTAGATGTCACTCAAATTTTTCCATTCAAATAACGGTTTTCGTTATGCAACAGTTGAATCAAAGAACAATACTACGAGAGGATTGGAAACGATGGATGGAAAGGGAAGAATTCGAGTACTTAAGAGGACCAGTCGACAAGTCTTTATTTACATTGGACTTGAAGACGACCATCTTGTAGTCAGCAGGAAAAGCAGTTCCATGGTATTTTGTTCCACAAAAGTTCAGAAGTTCTTGGAAAGGAGCAATTTTTATTTTTATTCATAAGTCATTACTTATCAAAGCTAAGGATCACTCGAGGATAAGGATTAATAACATGAGAACGGTTTATGACAAATGTTTAACATTAAATTTAAAGATGACCATGTTATAACCCTCAGGGAAGCAATCTGGTGGCAGTGTGTTCCACAGAGTGGAAGCTCTTGGAAAAAAAAACTCTGTTCATGGAAATTCTGTTTGATATTAGGCAGGAAGAAAGGAAAGTTCTTTGCAATGGTGGTAATTAGATGAGTTCTTATTGTAAAAGATTTACAAGGAGAAACTAGAGATTGAAGCTCAGTCGAGCATCTTCCAAGAAAATAATGATAGAGAAGAGAAAAAACTAGCAACGTCTCTTTGGCCGGGATCAAAGTGTAGTATCTTTTCCGATGGCTACTGCACCCCATAGACTGGTATCGTCTTGGCCTTCGGGGCTTGATTTACACCAGTCTATGGGACGGTCCTGTGCAGTTCTAGGAGGTCCACCCTCCCAGGCTTTGCCTCCCCTCTTTGGGGAAGAGTAAGTTTATTGCTTACTGCCTGAGGCGCTCCTACCGGGGAATGCCGACGGGACTGCCCAGGCAATTTTTAAATGGCCGGAGTGCTCACCTTCTCGGGCGCTGGCTTTTCAAATCCCACTTTCCCGACCTTGTGTCATATCTTACCTTGTGGGAGGAAGATAAATAAAACTAACAACGTCTTTTCAGTGAGAAAGGGGTTGTAGGGACAAGAAGAGATCATTCTCCACTCGATTGCAGAATCAATTTGTAATCTGTTAAGGTAAGTGTTGTGAAGTTGTTCCACAGTAAATAATAAATAAAGGAAGTCAAGTCGAGGGTTGGTTTAACAAGTGTATTAACAAAGTAAGAAACTGACTAGCTCTTGGCTAGACAGTTACAAGACTGCTTTGTCTTCTGGTGACTCACACTATTTATAGTGACAACCGGTGTAGTTTCTCCTGTGTAAGAACGGCCGGTGTAACAGTAAGAAAGAATGTTCTGAATGGCACCTCCCCAGATGTGGCAGCAGTATTCCATCTTAGGACTATCTGGATCTTATACAGGTAGAGGATTGCATCTGGAGTTGGGTACTGTATAGAGCGGTAGAATGATCCAACCGTTTTATTTCCGTCAACCTTAAAAACAGACTGGATATAAGTCTTTCATTTTAGATCTGGAGTGAAAGTCAGTTCTAGGAAAGATCCATTTCAACTTACTATTAGCTGCTTCTAACCAAGTTAACTATAAACAGCTACTACTAATTTATTAACTAACATCAACTAAAACTCGAAATACTAACGAGATCAAAAAGACTTTGTTTTTATAATGAACGACATTAGGACACCAAAAATTCAAAGAATCAAGTAATTTTTGTAAACCGTTTTCGCGTTTGAAGTTCTTAATATTTTCAATTATTTTTTTTATGGTAGTTTGGTTTGGTTGTTTTGTTTTACGGCATATCAACCCTTTTCGGGTTATTTGATGCTAATACGTCATATTGAATCTGTGGTCTTCTTTCGAACACACAAGGGTCGGAAGTAAACGGAGAAAAAAAGGACAATGGTGAAGAAAGGGCTGTAGTCACACACACACACACACACACACACACACACACACACACACACACACACACACACACACACACTGGTGGTGTATGAAGCATAAAAACGATGTTGTTGTTTTGTAATTATTATATTTAATTTTAATATTTCGACCAGTCCTCTGCTCTTTGTCAAAAAAGTGATAAGAAATGAATAAAATTGAACTGGAATTTTCAACTTTGTGTAGCGTTCATACTTTTTCTTAACGTGCAAATTATGAAAATTCATATACACTAAATGTACAAAAGCAAGGAAATTCCCAAATTTTTACACTTTTATTGTCATTAAGGGTATGCGAGCACAACAGGACTATTTATTTTACTGGTAGGAATTTTTCTTCAGCGCACCTCACACACTTCATCCACTCATGCATAGAGATTTATACTGTAGTGATGTGATAATGAAATGGTTTGGTTGATATGTAGTCATACCCTTAATTAATGACAATAAAAGTGTAAAAATTTGGGAATTTCCTTGCTTTTGTACATTTAGTGTATATGAATTTTCATCTTAACCCTATTAAGGGCATATGATTTCAGTATACTGGCATTTATCATGGAATATATATACATATATATATATATATACATATAGAAATTGAAAAATTTGAATTAGAGATTCAATTGATTCTTCGGTTTGACCTGCACAACACAAGACTTAAAACAGACATTGGTTTCCTGAACCATATAAAATATAAATACTTCCACAAACGCCAATAATATATATTAAATAAGAATACATGATACTCACATAACTATAAATTACCTACACCTATACAGCCTAACAAATGATCAATATCATGGCATAATCATCTAAAATACTGCATTTATATTCACCATTACTTGCTATATCTATTTTTACATACATTCATTTTTATGGCACCTCAGTTCTTTTTATATCTATTTCTTTATTTATTCATATACAGTGACACGCAAAAGTATTCAATACATTCGATAATTCCAAATATCTCAAAATCTAATTAATATTCCATGATGAAATTGGCATGGATTATTCATATTAACGTAAGAAACGACTTCTGTGAATTATCGAATGTATTGAATACTTTTGCGAGTCACTGTATATATCTATTATTGTGTTTTTTTTATATATAACCTTTAATTATTATTATTATTATTATTATTATTATTATTATTATTTATTATTATTATTATTAATTATTATTATCATTATTATTATTATAACTAGTCAAAATAGCCTCCCTACGGTCGTCTATTTTTGCTAGGCTGGTGCATCAGAAATGAACGCTTACCCATAAACCGATGGCGCCTCAGTCATATTTCTTGGGTGGTTAGACATTGATTTTCTTTGTTTCGGACCAAAAATATTTTTAGTTAAAAAAAAAAAAAAAATTTCGCCCCCCTAAAACCAAAAAAATTTTTCACCCACGCCAAGGCTTGTAAAAATATTTATTTTGTGTAAGAAAAATACATTTTTTTTCACCACCACTGCAAAAAAATGTTTTTACCCTTCCCCACCCAAAGAAATATTTAAAAAAAAAAAATTTCCCCCTCTCCCCCAATTTTTGTTTAACCCTCCCCCACTCAAAGAAATATTTTCAGTTAAAAATGAAAAAATAAAAAATTTTCCCTCCCACAAAGGAAAAACATTTTTGTACATCAAAAAATATTTATTAAAAAAAAAAAAAAATCCCGCCCCCCCAAAAAATTTTGTTTTCACCCCCTTCCACCCCCCCTCCCACAATTTTTTATTTACTCTCCCCCACTGGAAGAAATATTTTTAGTTAACCCCCCCCCCCCAATTTTATTTACCCTCCCCGACCCAAAGAAATATTTTTTTATAAAAAAAAATAATAAATTTTTTTTATACTCTCCCCCACCCCAAAAATATTTTTAGTTAGAAAACTAAAAAAAAATTTTTTCATTCCCCCCCCCCACAAAAAAAATATTTTTAGTTAAAAAAAAAAATGTTTTCACCGTACCCTTCCCCACCCTTCCCGAGAAAATATAATTAAAACGTATTTCCTGTTTTGAATGTCAAGCACAAACGCAGAGCCCACACTATATAAAAGAACCAGCTTTGATACTCATGTTTAAATATGCTATTGGAGGCACCTACGTCATATCAAAGAACGAGTTTTGTTATTCCTTCAAAATGGTCATCCATTTAGTAATGGCCGAGATATGCGTTACTTAATTCCGACTTACAACAAAACACCTTGTCTTAACGTAATGAAAATAAAGAATAATAATGTGAAAAAATCCTCTTTCCCTACAATATATATACAGATCTAGTGTCTAGAGAGACAAGTATTACAACATTATATGCATACGCACCATAAACTGGTATCGTCTTGGCCTTCGGGGCTTGATATACGCCAGTCTATGGGTCTGTCCTGTGCAGTTCTAGGAGGTCCACCCTCCCAGGCTTTGCCTCCCCTCTTTGGGGAGGAGTAAGTTTATTGCTTACTGCCTGAGGCGCCCCTACCGGGGAATGCCAACGGGGCTGCCCAGGCAATTTTTAATGGCCAGAGTGCTCACCTTCTCGGGCGCTGGCTTTTCAAACCCCACTTTCCAACCCGAGCTTGGGTCACATCTTACTTGTGGGAGTAAGATAAACCTGGCCTTGTGCCTAACCTCCTGGGGAGGTAAATAAAATGCATAAGTCAGATTAAATTACTAACAAATCTCCAGGGGTATTTTTACCCCGCCTAATAAATCAGTATTGTCCGGGCCTTTGGGTCTGGATTTACGCCGGTCTATTGGGGGTTGTCTGGTCCTGTGCAGTTCTAGGAGGTGCACCCTCCCAGGCTTCGCCTCCCCTCTTTGGGGTGGAGTAAGTTTATTGCTTACTGCCTGAGGCGCCCCTACCGGGGAATGCCGACGGGGCTACCCAGGCAATTTTTAAATGGCCAGAATGCTCACCTCGAGCGCTGGCTTATCTAATCCCACTTTCCCGACCTTGTGTCACATCTTACCTTGTGGGAGGTAGATAAATATAACTAACAAATCTCTTTAATATTTCAATTACAATTCCGCATTACATGATAATCACAGAAAATAATAATCCTTCGAGACGGAACCTATATTTATTTTTACGTATATATTCACTTTAAGGTATCTCAGTTTTTTTTATTTATTTATCTATTTTTTTCATTAATTTATCTATCTATTTATATATTAGTATTTCATGTATCCACATAAAATTTTATAAGGAGATATAATTTTTTTATGTATCAATTTTCAGTATTTACTTCAACAGTGCTCGATACGTAATTAGAGCTAAGTAGTAAGCTATGAAAATATATTTATGGCAATTAAGCTACACAGAGGCTCCCGCGTTTCATCACCGGGGGGGAATCTTCAGGCTAAAATGCATTTTAGCCTGAAGATCCCCCCCCCCGGTGATGAAACGCGGGAACCTCTGTGTAGCTTAATTGCCATAAATATATTTTCATAGCTTACTATATATTTATATATCTTTATTATATGATTTTATTACATATATCACCTTTTCTGTGATTATTATTTCTATTATTATTATTGTTATTATTATGATTATTATTATTATTATTCATATATATTATATTATTTTATTATATTATTATTTTTCTATTCATTCACATTCAATTTCTTTTACTCTTTATTCTATATTTTCATTTCGTTTCTAATCAGTTCCTCCCAATTCAAATGCTTAGTGTTATTTAACTTAAATATGATTGGAATCGTGCACGTTCATAAAAAAAGACAAGGTCTTTCTTTGCCAATTGGTAAAGAGAGTTTGCATGGACTAAATTGCACAAAGTTGAAGATTCCAGTTTTCTCAATGGTTTCAATTTCATTCAGTTCTTATCATTTTGGGCAAAGAGCGGGGGGGGGGGACTGCTCGAAATATTAAAAATAAAGAATAATAATTACAAAAACAACATCGTTTTTATGCTTCATACACTATCAATCATCCTTAATATATATATATATATATATATATATATATATATATATATATATATATATATATATATATATATATATATATATATATATACTTTCTCATAGAAAAGATTTGTAAAAGAAGGACATAATGCAACAGGATATATGAAAGAGTGTGCACATAAACAGACGTAATTACAAAAGGTATGTAAATGTCTCGAACACAATCAAAATAAGCACGTATTGCCAGGATAAACACATTAGAGAATGTATGGACTATGTAAAGTAAACACAACTTACTTTGATGATGTCTGGAAACTATTCTAAATAAGAATGCTACGACCAGTGGTGAAAGCGCCATTTTGAAATGGCTAGCTGTTTGCGGAATCCTATTTAAACTGCCACAGAAACGAAATCTGACAACACGGCACCAACGGTGAAAAACCATAAAAAAATGATGGACCAGGCGGATACGTTTGCCAGCCTTCAAAGTCCAACCAAGAAAGAGACCATTTTATAATTGAAGAGTTATTCTCGTTTTTTGCCAGTATAATTCAGGGGAGATAACTTGAAAAGTTCATGGGACATAACTTGAATATACTGGTCCAACACCCCCTTTTATATAGACACGTCATTGTGCACATATAATATTGACACGTCACGTCATAGACATACACATATATATTGACACATCATCGCACGCACACACACACACACACACACACCCACACACACACACACACACACACACACCCATTTCTCTACATATAAATTACATTACGAGTAAATTCAATCTATACTTACATGCAATTATATTGTCCATTTGTTCCAAAGCTGCAGCCAGCATATCACTTCCATCTTTAGACGCGCTCCCATTGCTCGTGACTCCACTACTGGGGGAGGTTCCCCTGGCTCCTCCTCCTCCTCCTCTCGTTTCTCCCTTGGTGGCTCCATCTCCACTGCGGTTTAAATGGGAACTCTCCATTTTTTCAAAACTTCACGAACGAATTACAAAAATTAATAAAAAAATAAGTAGGATCAAATTATAACCAGTGAATGTGATCTTTTACTCTTGTTGTTTTTTTTTGTTATTAATTTTAATTTTTATTTTTGCCTAAACTGGCATCAAATCTTCTGATGAAGATCAAAGAAAGTGTCAGTCCAAGGGTCACCGAAAGATGAAAGCTTTTCTGGGGATTTTCGAAGTTTGTTCGTTTTTTTGGTTTTTGAGTAGTTTTTTTTCTTTCTTCTCTACTTCTTTTTAATAAGCATAATTTATGTTTTAGTATTCACGGGGATAAGTTGTTTGATTTTTAAAGTGGAGTTCACAAAGAATTCTTCTCGGCCAGTGAATCTGTAAAGAAATGAAAAAAAAAAATGTTTTTAATTAAATATATCTAACATATAAAGTTATCTTGTTGGATTTTCCCATTATTTTCGGTTAAATGGATTCTCAATGCAGTTTCTTCTTTCTGTTTTTTCTTTAGTTTTCTTTCTGTTACAAAAGATTTCGGAATTATTATCAATATTTTCGGTTGCAAGTGTAACACCTAAATTTAAATAACTACAAAAATAGATTTGTCAAAGACTTCCGAGCAAGTTTCCACTGACTGAAATAAGATAATCTCGGGCAATGCCAGATCGGGTCAGCTAGTATTAAAAAGTTGGTGAGATTAAAAACAAAAGAAATAAAGAAATGGTATCAGCGCCGGTCGATAGAGAACAGAGAATATTATCAGCCGGAGCATAGAAAAGTCATTTTCCATGCGAGACAATTCGACTCCTCAGAAGGTAAAGAATTTAAAGTAATGAATGAATCAGTTAACAAAGTATTTACTCAAAAAAGAAGAAAACTGATAAGAGAGAGCAAGATATTCTCTTATCTCGGTCTGACTTTAATGAAAAACAAAACATCTTGTTTTATTCTATAAGAGCAGACATTATATATATATATATATATATATATATATATATATATATATATTATATTATTTATATATATATATTATATTATTTATATATATATATATTATATTATTTATATATATATATATTATATTATTTATATATATATATTATATTATTTATATATATATATATATATTATATTATTTATATATATATATATATATATTATATTATTTATATATATATATTATATTATTTATAGAGATAGAAGAAAAAAGAGTGATAAGAGAGAGCAGGATATTCTCTTATCTCGGTCTGACTTTAATGAAAAACAAAACATCTTGTTTTATTCTATAAGAGCAGACATATATATATATATATATATATATATGGTACGTCAATGAAAATTAGTAAGACCTGCAAATGGAAGCAAATCGGTATTTTCAGTTGTTCAAAACAAGGAG
Source organism: Sepiola atlantica (assembly GCA_963556195.1). Lineage (NCBI taxonomy): Eukaryota > Metazoa > Mollusca > Cephalopoda > Sepiida > Sepiolidae > Sepiola > Sepiola atlantica. Next base: position 22,624,313 of record OY744552.1, on the reverse strand, counting down.
TAGTTTAGTTAATAAAAACATTTATTTTTCATCTCTTTCTTTCCTTAAACCAGGCTTTTCAAAGATTAAAATCTTATCATCAGAGGAAAAATTATGATTGATAAGTTGACAGGGTGGGACTGTCAAAGTTCCAAATTTGAAAAAGTTTTCTTTTAAAATTAAAAATCAAAGAAATTCAAAAAACTTCTTTAAAAAATGTTTCCAAAAGGTTCAGACGGGCATGGGAATCACCAATAACGAAATCCAAAAAACGTAGGGCTCAGAAATGTTGGTAAATCCGGGGGAATCTGCATAAAAATCCAACGACGGCGATTTCACTCAGGTCTGTTGTCCACGGAGAGGAATCAAATAAAAACGGCCATTTCAAGGAAAACAATATTCTTCCTGTTTTCAATTAAGCGTGTTCCAAGGCAAAAAGCTCTAACTGGTTCAAAGACGAATTGTCGTACTGTGTCAAAATTATTTGGGAATTGTATAAATAAAGAAAGACAAGAGAAGAGAACGAGAAAAGAAAAAAGAAAAGGAGAGAGAAAAAAAGCGAAAAGCGATCGGAAGTAGAATGTAATCTAACAAGTGGGGGGGGGGGGGTTAAGGGATTCAGATCAAAATGATATTTAGGCAGAAAGAGATATGAAGGGTAGATTTCAAATTGGCCACACAAAGTGCCGAGTGCTGGTCAGCTCAGTTAAGTTATATTCCCAGGGGATATTTAGGTAGATTGAATACAGATAAGAGACAGAAAGCTGTCTCCTAAGAAAGGTTAGTTTAATTTTGCAAGGGGAAGGGTATATGAGGGATGGGCATTAAACTGGTGTCGCTAATAGAGTTAAGTCCCATTTTATATTTTAACAAGAAATTGGATTATCTGTCTTATTATAATTCTTAAGGTCTGAGTGAATTTCTTTAAGATGTTTAAGGAGTTTTGAATCAATTTATGAATAAATCGACAATGTAGGTAGTTAAGAACAGGAAGATGGGGGTATTAAGAAGATGTAAAACACCTTATGCTAATGAATAATAGTAAAAGTAATAATAAAAAAATAAAAATAAAAATAGTAAAAGTAGTAATAAATAGTGAAACCTAAAGAATAGATAATGGGATTTAAATATGGGGGTGTATATCTATATATTTGCAATGCTGCCTTCACTTACTCGCGGCTATGGATTATTGTCCACTATATCACTGGACATCCACCGTAATCTGGTATGAATTGTTAATAAAGCACTTGCAAAAGCCACGCGAGCAAAGCCGTATATACACATACATGTGTACATACAAAAAACCAGCACATACAGACAAACACATATGTATATATACATACATACACACACACAGATTTATATATACACATATGCACACACACATACATACATACATATATATATACACACACACACACATTTATACATATATATGCACACACACACACATACATATACATTCATACTTATATGTATACATACATATATACACACACACATGCACACACATATACACACACACACACACACACATATACATATATATATATACACATAAAAGTATAATAGCCACAATCACCCAAGTGTACCCAGCATATCCGTACAGCAAAAAACCGCTTATATACATAAGTGTGGTATCCATACATGTACCTGTTATTCCAGAGAAACTACATATATATATACACACTCATACATAGAAGGCAACCACTCACACACTCGTTCGTATCAATACATGCATCTGAATTTTCAGAGTACCCACTAAAGGTACGCATATACATAAGCATAAAAGGGGATTATTAGATGTTAAAACTGAAAGGAAGTCTAAACAAATGGGTAAGGAGAGGGTAAATAGGAATGATGTATATACAGGGAATTGCAATTGGATAAAACGTAATTGGAGAAAAACATGCAATTGGAGAAAAAATCGACGGTGGATAGGTTGTAATAACGAAAAAAGTTTTAGGGGATGGCCAATCAGTATCAACATCAGCGACATTGCTAGTTATAAGTCTGGCAGCAAAGCAATTCAGTATTATATAAGTATGTTCTAAAGGATATGTTTAATGTACACAACAGAAGGGATTGGTATAGGGGCAATCATGGAAAGGTACATAGTAAGTGTAAAGAGTTATAAGATATGGGGAGGGGGAAATCTATTGATTATTGTTAGGTGGGGGTATATCTGGAGGGGCCAAGAAGTTAGCATATTTGTATTTACGCTTGTGTCTGCAATGGGAGATCAATTCGTTTTTAGAATTAATAGTATTTAATGATTTATTAGCTGTGGCTATTGCGTAAGTTTCCAAAGTGCAAAGGTTGCAGTGTGGAGCTCCTGGGGTGTATGATCTAGATTGTTTCAATATGGACCAATGTAAGGAATAGGGTGTATTATTGCTTTTAAGGTTTCTAATTAATTTAGAAAGCGAGGTACTAGGGTTATTGTTATTTAATTTAAATGATTGTATGTGGTTTGAGATCCTTATCTTAATTGGGAAGGCGCTAAGACCTATATATGTGTGAATTTTGCAAGGTGCAGAAATTGCATTTGAATAATTAGGGTCATTGGTAACTGTTTGAGAGGATTGATCTGATACTATATTAGCCTGGGGTCTTGGGGTAGGGTCTAGAATAACCGGTGTATTACTGCTAATTGTATAGGGTTCAAAATTACTTGGTGAAGATGAGGAGTAAGATCTAAGGAGGTCGTTAGTTGTATTTTGAGATATCGGGGCAGAGGAATGGGAGGAGGTACGTAAAGGTGGTAGGGTTGCCGAATCGGGGTTCGAATTATAGTTAGAGTTCTGTCGGAATTCCTTAATAGTGCACGCGTATACAACATCACTATGAATGCAATCACCATTAAGAGGACATTCTCTGGGTCTACGGCAATTACAATTATTTTGGGAAGGAAGGGTGGGAGATTGTTGGGCAGTTTTTATTTTTTTATTATTGGAGGAAATTATATTTTGTGCTATGTTAGGCATAGTGGAGTAGGAAATTTTAATGGAGTTTTTATTTAGTATTGTGCAATATTTATGGGGGTATCTAAAACATTTGTCTAAGATTTTTAAAAATTCTTTCGGGACGTTAGTTTTTACATTGCAATTGAAAGGAGGGTTAAACCAGATATTATTTTTCCTTCTTGACTTTTTATCTCCCCCAGAGTTCCGGTTAGTATTTATAGTTTCCAAGCTGTCTGTATTGTGAGGGTTAGGGTTCGAGGGGATATTAGAGTTACCTCGTCTTCTGGGGTTTAAAGCCATATTATGGGTAATTAAGCTAGTGTGATTATTTTTACGGGTTGGGGGAGTATTGTTGTACTTAATTTTAACGTTGTATCCTGAGGCAAGTAAAGCATTGTTATAAAAATTACAATTCTGCTCAAAAATAGATTTATTTGCAGAAAGTTTAGAGATTCTATTAGAGACCGATTGGGCAATTGAGTTGGTTATTGATTTGGGGTGGTTAGAATATTTATGCACGTAGAATAAAGTTAGGTTTGGCTTATGATAAGGGCTAAAAGTTTCAAAATTAAGGTTAAGGCTTAAATCTAAGAAGTTAGAAGTTCTCTTTTCTGGCTCAACTGTGATTGTAAGAGCAAAATTTTTAAAGAAATTATGGAGATTTTTTATGGTGTTGTTGTATTGTCTTGATCTTTCTCCAGACACAAATAGGGCATCGTCCCTGTATAGACCACCTCTCAAATGTTCGAAGTTATATTTAAGTTCTTTCATTAAGTAGATACCCACTAAGTCAGTGACCTGGGCCGAGTCTGAGGACCCCATTGTAATATCGAAGTTATTGGGGTGATCCTTCCTTGTCCAAAGTTTGTTGTCAAATTGTAGAAGGGATTTTCTAGCTAGTTTGATCAGATCAATTTCTAAGTTAGTCAAATCTGAATTATCTTTAGCGAATATTAAGGCTTTATTGAGAAGAATGGGGGTAATAGATTGATAATAATTATCGATGTCAAATGTAATGAAGTTTAGATTAGGGTTTGACTTGTTTTTAAGGTTAAGGAACCAGTTAGAGACCTCATCTGAGGATTGCCAAAGGGTATATGGGATTTTAGATTTGAGGTTTGGAATTATTCTGTCTAATATGTTTTTGCTTATAATGCCTAGATCTGATTTAGAGGGGCAAATTAATCTAATGGTAGGGTTTTCATGGAAATTTCTTTTATGGTCCTTTAATGTGCATCTAGGCGTAGCTGGGGTTGAAATTTCCATGAAAACCCTACCATTAGATTAATTTGCCCCTCTAAATCAGATCTAGGCATTATAAGCAAAAACATATTAGACAGAATAATTCCAAACCTCAAATCTAAAATCCCATATACCCTTTGGCAATCCTCAGATGAGGTCTCTAACTGGTTCCTTAACCTTAAAAACAAGTCAAACCCTAATCTAAACTTCATTACATTTGACATCGATAATTATTATCAATCTATTACCCCCATTCTTCTCAATAAAGCCTTAATATTCGCTAAAGATAATTCAGATTTGACTAACTTAGAAATTGATCTGATCAAACTAGCTAGAAAATCCCTTCTACAATTTGACAACAAACTTTGGACAAGGAAGGATCACCCCAATAACTTCGATATTACAATGGGGTCCTCAGACTCGGCCCAGGTCACTGACTTAGTGGGTATCTACTTAATGAAAGAACTTAAATATAACTTCGAACATTTGAGAGGTGGTCTATACAGGGACGATGCCCTATTTGTGTCTGGAGAAAGATCAAGACAATACAACAACACCATAAAAAATCTCCATAATTTCTTTAAAAATTTTGCTCTTACAATCACAGTTGAGCCAGAAAAGAGAACTTCTAACTTCTTAGATTTAAGCCTTAACCTTAATTTTGAAACTTTTAGCCCTTATCATAAGCCAAACCTAACTTTATTCTACGTGCATAAATATTCTAACCACCCCAAATCAATAACCAACTCAATTGCCCAATCGGTCTCTAATAGAATCTCTAAACTTTCTGCAAATAAATCTATTTTTGAGCAGAATTGTAATTTTTATAACAATGCTTTACTTGCCTCAGGATACAACGTTAAAATTAAGTACAACAATACTCCCCCAACCCGTAAAAATAATCACACTAGCTTAATTACCCATAATATGGCTTTAAACCCCAGAAGACGAGGTAACTCTAATATCCCCTCGAACCCTAACCCTCACAATACAGACAGCTTGGAAACTATAAATACTAACCGGAACTCTGGGGGAGATAAAAAGTCAAGAAGGAAAAATAATATCTGGTTTAACCCTCCTTTCAATTGCAATGTAAAAACTAACGTCCCGAAAGAATTTTTAAAAATCTTAGACAAATGTTTTAGATACCCCCATAAATATTGCACAATACTAAATAAAAACTCCATTAAAATTTCCTACTCCACTATGCCTAACATAGCACAAAATATAATTTCCTCCAATAATAAAAAAATAAAAACTGCCCAACAATCTCCCACCCTTCCTTCCCAAAATAATTGTAATTGCCGTAGACCCAGAGAATGTCCTCTTAATGGTGATTGCATTCATAGTGATGTTGTATACGCGTGCACTATTAAGGAATTCCGACAGAACTCTAACTATAATTCGAACCCCGATTCGGCAACCCTACCACCTTTACGTACCTCCTCCCATTCCTCTGCCCCGATATCTCAAAATACAACTAACGACCTCCTTAGATCTTACTCCTCATCTTCACCAAGTAATTTTGAACCCTATACAATTAGCAGTAATACACCGGTTATTCTAGACCCTACCCCAAGACCCCAGGCTAATATAGTATCAGATCAATCCTCTCAAACAGTTACCAATGACCCTAATTATTCAAATGCAATTTCTGCACCTTGCAAAATTCACACATATATAGGTCTTAGCGCCTTCCCAATTAAGATAAGGATCTCAAACCACATACAATCATTTAAATTAAATAACAATAACCCTAGTACCTCGCTTTCTAAATTAATTAGAAACCTTAAAAGCAATAATACACCCTATTCCTTACATTGGTCCATATTGAAACAATCTAGATCATACACCCCAGGAGCTCCACACTGCAACCTTTGCACTTTGGAAACTTACGCAATAGCCACAGCTAATAAATCATTAAATACTATTAATTCTAAAAACGAATTGATCTCCCATTGCAGACACAAGCGTAAATACAAATATGCTAACTTCTTGGCCCCTCCAGATATACCCCCACCTAACAATAATCAATAGATTTCCCCCTCCCCATATCTTATAACTCTTTACACTTACTATGTACCTTTCCATGATTGCCCCTATACCAATCCCTTCTGTTGTGTACATTAAACATATCCTTTAGAACATACTTATATAATACTGAATTGCTTTGCTGCCAGACTTATAACTAGCAATGTCGCTGATGTTGATACTGATTGGCCATCCCCTAAAACTTTTTTCGTTATTACAACCTATCCACCGTCGATTTTTTCTCCAATTGCATGTTTTTCTCCAATTACGTTTTATCCAATTGCAATTCCCTGTATATACATCATTCCTATTTACCCTCTCCTTACCCATTTGTTTAGACTTCCTTTCAGTTTTAACATCTAATAATCCCCTTTTATGCTTATGTATATGCGTACCTTTAGTGGGTACTCTGAAAATTCAGATGCATGTATTGATACGAACGAGTGTGTGAGTGGTTGCCTTCTATGTATGAGTGTGTATATATATATGTAGTTTCTCTGGAATAACAGGTACATGTATGGATACCACACTTATGTATATAAGCGGTTTTTTGCTGTACGGATATGCTGGGTACACTTGGGTGATTGTGGCTATTATACTTTTATGTGTATATATATATATGTATATGTGTGTGTGTGTGTGTATATGTGTGTGCATGTGTGTGTGTATATATGTATGTATACATATAAGTATGAATGTATATGTATGTGTGTGTGTGTGCATATATATGTATAAATGTGTGTGTGTGTGTATATATATATGTATGTATGTATGTGTGTGTGCATATGTGTATATATAAATCTGTGTGTGTGTATGTATGTATATATACATATGTGTTTGTCTGTATGTGCTGGTTTTTTGTATGTACACATGTATGTGTATATACGGCTTTGCTCGCGTGGCTTTTGCAAGTGCTTTATTAACAATTCATACCAGATTACGGTGGATGTCCAGTGATATAGTGGACAATAATCCATAGCCGCGAGTAAGTGAAGGCAGCATTGCAAATATATAGATATACACCCCCATATTTAAATCCCATTATCTATTCTTTAGGTTTCACTATTTATTACTACTTTTACTATTTTTATTTTTATTTTTTTATTATTACTTTTACTATTATTCATTAGCATAAGGTGTTTTACATCTTCTTAATACCCCCATCTTCCTGTTCTTAACTACCTACATTGTCGATTTATTCATAAATTGATTCAAAACTCCTTAAACATCTTAAAGAAATTCACTCAGACCTTAAGAATTATAATAAGACAGATAATCCAATTTCTTGTTAAAATATAAAATGGGACTTAACTCTATTAGCGACACCAGTTTAATGCCCATCCCTCATATACCCTTCCCCTT
>OY744552.1:22559233-22609233 GCA_963556195.1 Sepiola atlantica | reverse complement strand
CATCCCCGGAGGGAATCGTCAGGCTAAAATATATATATATAAGAAGCAGATAAATGAGAATAAAAATGGGATAAAATTCAATACTTATTAAATCATCAATTGTTCAAACAAGGGTTATATATAAAAAAGAAGCTTTTTTCTTTCCTTAATCCATGGATTTTCAAAGATATGGTCTTATCATCAGAGGAAATGCGACGGATGAGTCAGTAAAATTTAATGTAATGCAAGCATTTGAAAATATAAACATGAGAGAGAGTGAGATGAAAAAAAGAGACATTACAGAAACAAAAGAGTTAGAGGAACAAAAAGAGACAAAAAGAAAGACAGAGAGAGAGAGAGAGAGAGAGAGAGAGAGAGAGAGAGAGAGTGAAACACAAATACAATAAGAGAGACAAAGACAGAGGTACAAAATAGATTACGGTAGAGAGAGAGGGGGGAGGGGGCAAAAACAAAGAGAGAGAGAGGTACAAAAATATAGGGAGAGAAAAAGAGAAAGGTACGGAGAGAGAGAGAGAGAGGTACAAAAATATATAGTGAGAAAGAGAGAGGTACAAAAACAGAGAGAGAGAGAAAGAGAGAGGGAGAAAGAAGTACAAAAATATATAGAGAGAAAGAGAAAGGTACAGAGAGAGATAGAGAAAGAGATGGAGAGAGAGAGAGAGATGGGTACAAAAATATATAGAGAGAAAGAGAGGGGGAGAAAGAGGTACAAAAATATAGAGAGAGAAAGAGAGAGGTACAAAAACACAGAGAGAGAGAAAGAGAGAGAGAAAAAGAGAGAGAGAGAGAGAGAGAGAGAGAGAGAGAGAGAGAGAGAGAGAGAGGGGGGGTGAGGGCTTAATTGGCCTAAATAATAAAGTATCCTCAAATTAATGCCTACCTGAAGCAGACAGTAATCCTTCGTCTCTGCTTAGACGACATTTCAAACCAATAACACTCAATAAAACATTGAATTATGGTTTAAACTCGTATGAATTCAAGTGAATAAATAGATCAATATCATCAACAGACACTTGAAATAAATAAATAAATAAATAAAAATGCATTTCTGTTTTTAATATAAAAATAGTTACCCGGTTTATGAAGCGGTGGATCTTCCTCCATTCACCCGTAACATTTTATCCACGCGTTTTGTCAGCGCAGTTTTTGTGTGCAATAAATCCCCCTCCCCGGAAACTGGCTGTGATGACGCTTCCGCTGTCGGGACATTCAATTAGAAGCGAGGCGGCCTTTGATGAGTCGAAAGCAGAGACAGGTGCCCTGGGAAATTAGCGGTTCATGTCTATATGACGAGGCTAGATGGCGCGGAGGGGTGGTGGTGGTGGTATGGTAGATATTGTTTTTGTTTGTTTACCTGAGGTTTGCGCGGCAAACAGCCAAGCAATCGACATCAGCTGTTGCCGATACAATAGAGATTAGTATTATGACGAATGTACACCCGCCATCAAAAATAACGGGGGAAAAGGTACTTTTGCAGATTAATACCCTCCGCCCCCCCCCCCAAAAAAAACAAACGAGATTCTACTTTTTTAGGCGATTACGCATGAACAGTGAACACTGAACACCCAAGAAAAATCTTGATTAAGAAAACAAAACAAAACAAAAAGTAATTATTTTAAAATTTAGAGTGACCGGGTCAGTTTCGTATATATATATATTTAATGTAAAATGATTCTCCCCCATTCTAACTTTTTAGGGCACTTAACCAAACTTTTTTGGCAAACCAGAAGAATCCCCGACTCAAAGTCCACAGCAAACGGTGTCCGATTAGATCCCGTTTCTGATATTAAACTTCATCCGTAATATAATTACTGGCGAGATTACAGTTTCCTAAAATTATTTATTAAATTGTTAGGTGAAAGTACAAAATAGTTAACAAAGCTCTCCATGTTAAGAATGGCTTCCTAAATACTAACGTTATTATTTCAGCACAGTCAGTAAAGTGCAGAAGATTATTCAGAAATCCATTTTTAACATGGGGAGGTTGGGTGGTGGTCTTTGCCAACTATTTTGTACTTTCACCTAACAATTTAATAAATAAATTAATAAATAAAAATGAATACAAAACTTGGCAAATCACAAGAGTAAGAGACCAAAACACGAAGTCTTTAATATCAGGAACTGAATCTGACCGGACACCGTTTGCTGCGGACTTTGAGTCAGGGATTATTCTGGTTTGCCACTTTCTTTTACATCTACCCATAACTCCGAGTGGCAAGGTTGTAAAACTACACGTAATCGCCTAAAAAATTAAACGCCCCCCCCAAAAAAAAACAAAGGAACAGAATTGATCTCCCATAGATAGTTAACTGCCCTAAAACGCCAGCATGCCCCGAGATAGGGGATTATTTTTCGTTAAAATTATATGCGAAACTGATCCCTCACTCTAAATTCTAAGTTGTTTTTGTTTGTTTTCTTCTTTCTGACAAGTTTTTCAGGTTGTTCACACGTAATCGCATAAAAAAGTAGAATCTTTTTGGTGGGGGGATTTCACAATAACATAAGAAAAATACTTCACCAGTGTTCGCACTAATATTCATATAACAACGTCTCAATCGGTTAAGTTAAATAAAGAAATAAGAAATTAAAATAAAACATAACAAACGGGAAAGTTTAAAAAAAAAAGAAAAAAATGTGTCAATCAGTATAGAAAGAAGAAAGAGGGAAAGAAAAATGTCTCATTATGGAAATAGAGTGAAGGATTGCTGTTCGAATCACTTTCAGGCGGTGGAGGTTGTCTGATTTACTATTTGCTTTCTCCCTTCCTCTAAACACTTTAAATAGTTTCGCCCAGCTCGTTTTTTACTCGCATGACGGGAGTAAAGTATATATATATATATATATATATATATATATATATATATATATATATATATATATATATATATATAAGGAGATTGTAGTTTGCTTGAAGCATTGCTGGTAAATATAAGTGTAGGTTTGTAATCCGAGGCTGGAGCAATGTGATATAGGTACCGGAAGGTGGAGAAGGTGAACAATAATCACATTGCTCCAGTCTCGGATTACAAACCTACACTTTATATATATATATATATATATATATATAATTATAATATAAAATGAAGTAATAAAATAAGGTGTCAATCAAATTTTATTAGAATTCAAAGTTCATGCAAAGCATCCTTAAGTCCTTAGCTCATACATAGCCCTTATATATTTTTCGCTCTTCTGGCTAGATGTCATGGGAGTCCGTCTTGTTTTGCTCAATTCGGATTTAGCGGGTTTTCTAATTAAACAACGAATTTGGATTTAACTTGAGTTCTACATGTTGGGATTTCGGAACTTTGATTGGACTTTTTGCATTATTTTGATTGATTTATTTTTCATTAACATTGAATATGGACACATTTCGCGACTGGATAACTTTGCCGGCCCCTTCAATTTCACGTATTTGGACTGATGTTTGTATCTTGGAGTAATGTCCTTCATGATTATGCTTCTCAACTTGTATGACCTGGATGGACTGTATGGATTCAACAAAAGTATGTTTTTGGATTGATATGTTTGATGTTATGTATTTTTATATATTTGTGTATATAATTTTTATATATTTTCAAAGCGTAATTTTATTGCCTGTAGTAGTATAACTGCGGTAATGGTCCTCTGAAGAGAAGAATTATCTTTGAAAACTCATGAGCTAAGGACTTAAGGATGCTTTGCATGAACTTTGAATTCTAATAAAATTTGATTGACACCTTATTTTATTACTTCATTTTATATTATAATATTAATGCTCTATCCAGTATATTGAGCTTCAGTTTTTTATCCGGATGTTTTACTAATTATAAGATATTAGTTGACGCTTATATCTTTTGTTGGATTGCTTCATATATATATATATATATATATATGTATATATATATATATACTAGAAGAATACCCGTCCCAGGACAGGTAAAATTACACGAACAAAACAGTTTTGCACTACTTTTATGTCTCCCATATGAAGATTAAAATCAAAATATAATTATAACTAACCTCATGTCTAGAATCCTTATTCCAATTTTGATCAAGATCCATGACATAATTTTAATTCTAGAAAATATCTAAAATTTAAGGCTTAAAGCCTAAGGAGTCTTAAGAACTTGAAATTCAGAGAATCTTGTTCAATTGGTGTCTAATTACTCTGAATTAAATTCAATGAAAATCTGAAATATTTAAATTTTCAAGTGGGAGTTGTTATCGTATTATGTCCCCTATTTTTGTTGAAATATCCCAAAGACATTGAAACTTCGTAAATATTTATTAATTGATGTCTAATAACTATTGTTTAAATTTCACAAAAAATCGGAAGTATTTGAATTTTCACAAAGGGTTTTCACCCCCCCCTCTCCTTTACATAAAACTAAATTAAAGTAAATTTAGACCCTTTATGCCTAGCAGGTGTGTTTCAAATTTCATAATGATCGGTTAATTAGTTTAGGAGTGAATCCTGTACATAAAAATGTATAAACATACCTTACTTATATATATAAAGGCGCTGATGAAGAGACGTTTTGGAGTAGCTTGTGTTGGTTTTTAAAAAAATTAAAGAATGAAATAAAGTATTTCCAGAATGTTTTGGAAACGACCGTACGCAATAATAGATTTGTTGTTCTAATTCACTAAATCTCCTTATTATAGCTCTGGTTCATTTATATATCTTCCATTGAGCTGATACTTAAATCTACAGTGCTCGGTTGTGGTAGTGTCCCTCCCGGGGTGTCTATTCTTAATGCACCCCAACCATTTGGTCATTTACCCTCCGTTAATGTCAAAATTACCTTTGATATACGCTTAAACTGAATCTCCTTTATTGTAGAGCTTATCATTAACACTGTAAGATATGTTCAAGAAAGAATTCTTACCCCTGTCTACAAAATGCATCCCTATACCATCGGAGAACACTTACAGAAATGCTTTTATTGGAAGCATTAGCAAGTTCGTCAGAAACATAAGATGGAGAGCGTACCACTATGATCGTGTCAACAGAGGAACACACCATACTCCCAGTCCTGATCAGGGACTTCCAATATTGGTCTATGTACGCCCTCCCTCCAATGGATGTTCCTCTAAGACGAGCTTGTTATTTTTTCCTTTAATTTCTGTAAGATGTGGTGCTAAAGGCGCTGATGAAGAAACGTTTTGGAGTAGCTTTTGTTGGTTTTAAAAAAATTAAAGAATAAAATAAAGTATTTCCAGAATGTTTTGGAAACGACTGTACGCCATAATAGACTTGTTGTTCTAATTCACTAAATCTCCTTATATATATATATATATATATATATATATATATATATATATATATATATATATATATATTTCTCCAAACTGCTCCCACGCAAAGAGTTTTTCTTCTCATTCTACAATTCATCGGACTTTTTTTCAACGGAAATTTACCACCCGGACAATTTGCATATCTTTTTCACGGAACTTTTCTTTTCATTCACTACGTTTTTTTAACAAAAATTCTTTTAATAATAATTTTCATATTTTTCAAATATTTGAACTTTGGTTTTTTCGAAAGCCAACTTATCCATCTGTATTTCTCCTCTGATGATAAGATTTCGATCTTTGAAAAGCCTTGGCTTAAGGAAAGAATAATAAACACTAGTTTATTACTGAATACACCTTGCATTGAGCAATTGAAATTTGAAATAAATTTGGACAATCGTCGCATATTTATCACTCTTATTTCTCTCTCTCTCTCTCTCTCTCTCTCTCTCTATATATATATATATATATATATATACAAAAAGAAATACACATTGGTATATTTACTCTCATTATTCAAATTACTTGTGATGAAAAAACAGTTTAGTTTTGTACGAGCTGAAGTATCAGTCTATGCCCGGTGGGTTAGATTAAGCTATATTAATAAAATTATGAAATAACTTCATGTGTGTGTGTGTGTTTCTTGTGTCGACGTAACTTCCATGATCACAAGTATTATTATTATTTTTATTTACTATTATTCGGATATTAGATGTTTTCTGTTTAATGCTCGCCAGTAATGGACATTTTGTTATGGTCAAGATTATTATTTAATTTTCGTATTGCCACCCGGACTTAGGGCAAGTGGTAGGGTAAGGGAAGGGTATATGTTGTTTATGGCTTTATTTAATTGTATTTTTATGGTGAAATCGACGTTCAATGGTTCGGAACAATTTAATGTATAGTTAGTTAAATGTTCCTTTTCAAACTTTAGTATAAAAACGTCAATGTTAAAAATCATAAAACATACCTAAGTTCGGGTGGCAATACGAAAAATAAATAAATAAAAAAGATGGAGGATGAATAATGTTGACTATAACAAAATTTCTAATAGAGGCAGGTGTTAAACAGAAAAGATCATGAATATTTATTGAAATTGAAAAATACAATAGCATAAAAAAAAATTAAACTCTTATTTAAAAAAAAAAAGATTTAAAATTAAAACAACTTTTCGTTTATTTGTAAATACGTTAGCCATTTTAATCTTTATCAATAGTTGAAAGAAAAGAAAAAAGAAAAAGAATGAATTATTTCGTGATCCATCGAAATTTGAAAGGAATTTTGAAGCATTTAAATTATCTAACAGAAAGTCATTGAAACTGGCTTTAAAATTTTTAGCAAATTCTTAGGTATTAAAAGGTCGAAAGTTTTGGAAGTTATTTTCATCCAATCATTCTTTAAATAGAGAAGATTAAAGACAGCATTACCTTAATAAATCATTAGTTATAGATTTACAACACTTTTATTCAATTTAGAATTTAGTAACCAAACGATATTGTAATAATTAAATTTCAATAATTAAATTTCAATATTATATTTCAATAATTAAATTTCAATATTATATTTCAATAATTAAATTTCTATAATTAAATTTCAACAAATAAATTTCAATAATTATATTTCAAGAATTAAATTTCAAGAATTAAATTTCAATAAATAAATTTAAATAAATAAATTTCAATAATTATATTTCAATAATTATAATATCAATAATTAAATTTGAATAATTAAATTTCAATAAATAAATTTCAATAATTAAATTTCAATAATTAAATTTCAAAATCCTATAACACAAACAAGTTATTGGGTGGCATAGCATTTTGTTACTGACCGAAATGATGTGGAAAGTTTCAATAGTTCAAACTAATAAAAACAAAAAAAAAATGAAAGAGAGATTTCTAAAGAACTGACAGCCATACAAAGTAGCCGCTGATATTCTGGTCACATGAAACAGTGCTTATTTAGCAACACAAATGAAGATTTGTAAATAAGATTTTTATTTTAGATTATGCTGACTTATCGTGTATGAAAATGATATCTTAAGTTTTGGTTAAAACAAACAGGTAGTTCTTTTTTTTCCTTATTTAACATTTTCAGAATTTTTTTACAATGCGAATGCAACATTTTTACACAGAAACTGCCAAAGACGATAACTCGATTCAAATAAAACACTTGATTTGGTCCGATGCAGTTATCTTTACCCACACCCTTGGATTGCTATCTTGTGGCAGGAAAACTACATACCTAGATTTAAAGGAAAAATTCAAATGAGTGTTGAATAAAATGAGGTTGGGGGGGGGGGGATCGTCATCTGGCCACCTTGTAAAGTAATGATGACGTCATTAGTCAGGTGACTTCCGTTTTTCGGTGGGCTTATTGCCAGCTTATTCTTTTGAGTTCGGAATTTGGTCCATGTTGAGTGTTTAAGCTGCTGGCAGGCGACCACCTCCTCCTTGTGTTAGATACTGCTTACCTTTGCGTGTGTGTACCCAGGTTTCGTCACTGCTGGCTTGTGTATCTCGGCCGTTGAAACAGTAACCACGTAGACGCAGGATTTGGTTTTTATAAGAGTTTATTTAACATGACAAAGAGACAGAAATTAACCGCACGTGTACGAGAGAGAGAGAGAGGATGAAGGAATTGGAGGGAGAGATACCATTTCACTTTTAGATAGGTGACTAAAAGGTTGGCCTATCTAAAAGTGAAATGGTATCTCTCCCTCCAATTCCTTCATCATATCTAACATTAGTTTAAAATATCATTTGACTCTGATTAATCTATGGGGTTGATATCTCAATATGGCAGTGTAACCCTTAGTAATATTATTGCTTTAAAATTGAGCCGCTGATGCTGATCTCATCACTTAGACTCACTGTACATTAAAAACAAATTAAATTAAACTTCAATGAGAAATGTCTTCCTTAACTTTATTTTTTACCTTTCAGAACCTAGAAACGTCATCCGATAAACGTTACATGCTTCAGATATACATCAGTCACATCCTATCAGTATGCAAGGTTTAGTTGAAATTCACACAGAAGATTCTTACTCTTCAGACAATTGATTTTATTGATTAGATTACATTATAGAAAACATTTTATTGATTAGACTACATTATAGAAAACATTTTATTGATTAGATTACATTATAGAAAACATTTTATTGATTAGATTACATTATAGAAAATATTTTATTGATTAGATTACATTATAGAAAACATTTTATTGATTAGATTACATTATAGAAAACATTTTATTGATTAGATTACAATATAGAAAACAGACCTACAAAGCTAAAACTTAATAAAAATGATATATAATTTTCCATTCTGTGCCTTGCAAACGAAGACATTTCTAGACTGTAACAGAAAAAGGAAGTCATTTCTTCACCGTGACATAACAAGGAAGTCATTTCTTCACCGTAACATAACAAGGAAGTCATTTCTTCACCGTGACATAACAAGGAAGTCATTTCTTCACCGTGACATAACAAGTAAGTCATTTCTTCACCGTAACATAACAAGGAAGTCATTTCTTCACCGTGACATAACAAGGAAGTCATTTCTTCACCGTGACATAACAAGGAAATCATTTCTTCACCGTAACATAACAAGGAAGTCATTTCTTCACCGTGACATAACAAGGAAGTCATTTCTTCACCGTGACATAACAAGGAAGTCATTTCTTCACCGTGACATAACAAGGAAGTCATTTCTTACCGTGACATAACAAGGAAGTTATTTCTTCATCGTAACAGGTAATGGAAGTCATTTTTTTTATTGTGACAGGAAACGGAAGTTATTTCTTCACTGTGACATGACAATTATAGAATCAAATTGACACTTAGCCTCATAACAGGCTTCAATATTCCATATGCAAATATTGTATGAATGAAGCAATATTTATATAATTAATTATCCACTTATGGAATTGCAGCCAATTAGAGCTCAGATAATGAACTTGCCCATCTTGTCACAGTGAAACATTCCAGCTTTTTTATACACCCTCTGTTTAGTGTTCCTTCAGTTTCTTTATTTAGCTTGTTACTCAACTGGTCACACAGTCGAGCACTAAGTACTAAATTCTATATGGCACTACGAACAGGATATATGGATTAAGAACATTACCATGTCTAGGCAGGGATTTCTTCTAGCTCAGCTTAAATCTATGCTATCACATTTGCAAGTGATAAGCTAACAAAGGAGAACCTACGCATGATGGACCGGGCGATGTTGAAAGAGCTAGGGGTCACATCAATGGGAAAAGCCCTCTCAATCCTTAAACAAGCTAAGGAACACTCTGCTGAGGCAACTGATACTATGCACCAGCAGCCAAACTACCCCAGCTCCATCTTGAAATTACCCCCCCCCCCAAAAAAAAAACAACCCCCCACCAAAAAAACAAAAAAAAAAACAAAAAAAAACAATTCAGAATTGATTGGGAAGTATTCACCAAAATAATAAGTATGCTGACATCTCAGGTCAACATCAAGCTATACAATTCTGCTGACGAGTCCATCCAGGATGCCATAGTCAACACCCACCCTAAATTCTTCACCACTGACCCAGACAAGCTACTAGGAATGATAGAGGCATTGGTCACTCAGAGGTAAAATCTCATCGTTCATCGCTTTACTTTTCCTCCATGTCACAGGGTGAGACTGACACAATACAGAACTATCTCGTCCGCCTCTAGGCCAGCCCATGACTGCAATTTTTTATGTCCCCTTTGTAAGCATGATCTGTCCGATGTATACATCAAGGACCAACTCATTAGGGGAATAGCGAATGACACACTCTAAGCAGACCTGTTGGCCAAAGCCGGAATACTTAGATATCTTGAACAAAATGTCTGCTATTCTGAGGCATTTGAATCGGCATTGCAGGACCAAACTTCAATGACTGACACCTCTGAGTTGGCTATTGCGCAGATGTGTACGTACCACAAGCAAAAAACCAGTGCTCAAGCTAATAAAGATTATGTTCGTACCAGCACCTCCACTAACTGTGAAAATAACTCTACTAAACAACTCCTTTTGAGTTTGCATGGGCTGTGGTAGCCATTATCATGGCACCCTGGAAACAAGTCAGTTAAAATGTCCAGCATGGGATCAAACATGCAGCACTTGTGGGAAACCTAACTACTTTTCAAGAGTGTGCCGAGCAAAGAAACTTTGTCTTGGGATTAACGACGCTCCTATGGACGCTTTTATCGCTCACATCATATTTAACAAAACAAGGAGCATATATACGACCACAAGCGAAAATCGAGTAATAGAAATAAATGCATATGTTATCCCATTCTCACCAAATTCGGATCCTAGACAGGCAAAGAATATCCCTGGTGTCTACCGAACAAAACTGAAGATCATCCCTGATAGTGAGGCTACTATATGTCTAGGGGACCAAGGCATCTGTTTAACTTAGTTTCATCAAGAAAAATCGTCTGGACTGTGGGAGATTTCACACTCGTATGTCAGGGATGGTTACCTGTAAAATTCGAGGTTCAGGGAAGAACAACCAAGCAAGCTTTTTACATATGCAAGAGAATCCAGCGACTTTATTTCAGCAAGGCAGCATGCATTGATGTGGGAATGCTGCCTGAATATTTCTCAAACTTTGCGTCAACATTTTCAACCCGGACAAATATCACAATACAACACATCGAGTGTGTGAATCAATTGCCAAGTTGCCCCAAAATCCTTCCTTTCCTCCCATGGGGTGTTCCCATCTATGTCTGGCTCGGCCCCCATATTCACCTTAAAGAGGGAGCGGTTTCTAAAGTCAGACACAACCCAATTCCTGTGCTTATCATTTCAAAGAGCAACTACAACACACTTTGGGATGATGTCAAAAGAGGCATTCTTACCCCAGTGCCCATTGGTACCCCTACCGATAAGTGCAGCACTGTGGCAATCACTGCAAAAAAAGATGGGAAACGAAGAAGAACGGTGGACTATCAGAATTTAAACTCACAGTGCAAACGAGAGACATATCACACTAGCTCGCTATTCCAATTGGCATTGCAGGTACCACCCAACAAAAAAAAAAAACAACGTTTTGGATGGTTATCATTAAATTCCTCTAGATGAGGAATCTCAGCCACTTACAAGTTTCATCACGGAGTAAGGCTGTTTCATGTATCTCCGGATGCCTCAGGGATACTTAGCTTCCGGTGATGCCTATATGCGTAGATATGATAAAATCATTAAAAGCATTTCTTGCAAAGTGAAAGTCGTTTATTATATGCTACTTTTTGACAACAGTATAGGAGATGCCTTCTACCATACATTTGATTGCCTATCACTTTGTGTAAAAAACGGACTTGTTTGTAACAAAAGTAAATAGCAATTTTGCCAAGATGTGGTTCAGTTTGGAGGCTTTCAAATAACATCATCAGGAGTAGCCTTTTCCGAAAATTTACTCAATACAATTACCAACTTTCCTATCCCAAAGAATATAACTGATGGAAGGTTGGATTAGTTAACCAAGTAGCATGGGCACATTCCCTAAGCCCAATGATGTCTCCCTTTCAAGACCTTGTCAAATAAAATTCAAGCTTCATTTGGGATCAAGATCTCAAGAATCTATTTTTCATATCCAAGCAAATCATTGTGAATTTGGTAAAAAAGGGTATTACAACTTTTAATACTAACAGAGCAACCTGCCTTGCTCCAAACATGGGTTTTCTGCTATTACAGAAGCACTTTATATGTTCCACCGAGAAAGCACCGGTATGTTGCCCTGAGGATTGACATATCGTATTCGCAGGCAGCAGAGTTTGCACAGACGCAGAGCACCGATAGGCACCTATTGAAGACGAAGCAGCGGCAATTGCCTGGGTATTAGATAAATGCTGTATATTCATTATGGGCTGCTCTAACGTTATAGTAGTAACAGACCACCAGCCCTTAATATGAGTGTTTAGAAACAGGGACCATAGGAAGATACATAACCCATGCCTCTTTAAGCTTAAAGAGAAATCACTCAAGTATTTTTTACGATCCAGCACTGTCCAGGAAAGTTGCATCAGGGTTCCGATGCCGTCTCTCACAATACAATCTCCAAAATGAGTGCCCTTAGATCCCTATCCTCCACACACCCTTCTTCTCTCGCACAAAATAGATGCCATAATGGAGTTAGCAACCCATTAAGCCATGAATAATTATAAGGACAACAATACAATCCTGTCAGCTGATCACGTACGTGCATCAGGCCGAAATGATCCATCTTACACAACTCTGATCAACCTAATACAACTAGGTTTTTCATCCAAACGTTCACTTACTGAACCGAAAAAACCATAACTTTTGGGATGTACGCCATCGACTCAGTACTGACAAGGGCTTAGCACTGATGGATGGGAGAATCGTGGTACCCAAATCTCTCAGAGGAAAAGTACTACACTATCTACACTCAGCCCACCAGGCCGTGGTTGGCATGAAAGCCCATGCCAATGAATCGGTATATTGGTCCGGCATAAATGCATCCATACGCAACTTCAGAATCAATTGCCTCGTATGCACAAGCATTGCCCCAAGTCATCTATGTGAACCACTCGTATTAACCCCGGCTCCAGATTGGCCCTTCCAGCAGATAGGTGACAGTAAAAAAAAAAAAATCTCTAACAATGATGAAATTTCCAGACTGTCACCTAGCAAGGAAGAAATTTCCAGACTGTCATCTAGCAAGGAAGCAATTTCCGGACTGTCACCTAGCAATGATGAAATTTCCAGACTGTACCCTAGAAAGGAAGCAATTTCCAGACTGTCACCTAACAATGATGAAATTTCCAGACTGTACCCTAGCAAGGAAGCAATTTCCAGACTGTCACCTAACAATGAAGAAATTTCTAGACTGTCACCTAGCAAGAAAGAAATTTCCAGACTGTCACCTAACAATGATGAAATTTCCAGACTGTCACCTAGCAAGGAAGCAATTTCCAGACTGTCACCTAACAATGATGAAATTTCCAGACTGTCACCTAGCAAGGAAGAAATTTATTGTCTGCACCTTAAAAATCGTTGATGCCCAAATTATTAGACAGATCTATTGTAAGGATCTATTTTACATCAATTACCATCTTAATGATGATTAAGGATGAGTGGGTTCATACCTCTTCCAATGGCATCAATCCATAAGTGAAAGTCGATCTTACCTAACATTCTGTACTTCTACATTGCTTCAATAACAGTAATCTATAGCATTTAATGATTTTATCTGATAATCTCTAGAGATTATCAGATATTTTGTTGATTGGTTATGGAAACAGATTTAGATTAATCTCTCAGCTGATATAACAACTCTTGATGCTACAACATACAACGGTTAACAACTGTAATTGATTCAAAATGTTCTGTATGTGAAAAGTGAATGCACTTGTGACCGGCCCGGTTTGCAGTGTGAAGAAGAGGAGGTGGGAGGAGTGGAACGAATAAGAATGTGAAAAAAGGGTAGTAGGCAGAGTATTGATTTACTCCTCTCCAGGAGTTAGGCACAAGGCCAGTTTTTATCTTACTCCCACAAGTAAGATATGACCCAAGGTCAGGTCAGTAAAGTGGGGTTTAAAAATTGCCTGGGAAGCCTGTTGGCATTCCCCGATAGGGGCGCCTCAGGCAGTAAGCAATAAACTTACTCCTCCCTAAAGAGGGGAGGCGAAGCCTGGGAGAGTGGACCTCCTAGAACTGCACAGGACAGACCCATAGACCGGCGTAAATCAAGCCCTGAAGGTCAAGACAATACCAGTCTATGGGGTGCAGTATCCATCGGAACAGATACTACACTTTTGTCTTAGCCAAAAGGCCAAGTAAGGTAGTATATATTTATCTACCTCCCACAAGGCAAGATGTGACACAAGGTCGGGAAAGTGGGATTAGATAAGCCAGTGCTCGAGAGGTGAGCACTCTGGCCATTTAAAAATTGCCTGGGCAGCCCCGTCGGCATTCCCCGGTAGGGGCGCCTCAGACAGTAAGCAATAAACTTACTCCTCCCCAAAGAGGGGAGGCGAAGCCTGGGAGGGTGCGCCTCCTAGAACTGCACAGGACCAGACAACCCCCAACAGACCGGCGTAAATCCAGACCCAAAGGCCCGGACAATACCAGTTTATTAGGAGGGGGTAAAAATACCTCTGGTTGAAAAGGTGGTAGTAGGCAGAGTAGCGGGAGCTGCTGATGCTTATTGCAAAGCTTGATACCGGTCAACAATTCAGAATTTAGTTTTGACATTGTCGGAGTCGGCTGCTGCTGCTGCTGCTGCTGCTGTGTATACTAAATATTATTTAATGAATTTTTTTTTAATTCTCGAAAAATGTTACATTTCTTTAGTAGTGTGTATTTGTGTGAGAGAGAGAGACAGACAGACAGATAGACAGAGATTAAGTTTGAGGCAGCAATAGAAGTAGTTTTGTCTTCTTTTTCTTATCGATTCGTTTCAGCACCGCCTTGTCTGCCCTCTACTCCCCAACCAGCGCATCTTGAAAACATCTTGTAGAATGCAACAATAATGCAAAGGATTGCGCAACAAAGTGGGGAACTGTCGCATAACCACATGCTTCAAAGATTTGCAAAGAAAGATTTCATAAAACCATTATATTTATTCATTTTTTAAAAATAATAGCAATTTGAATCAAAAACGCTGAAAATTTATGGATAGGAAACGACATTTTTTGCTTCATATAATTATTATACATGAATATATAAAAAAAAATGAGTACCCGTTTTTGTAACTTTCGTACTGACCTCTTTATTCAATCACACGGTGTAGATTGTTCATATTCCGTATTCTAGGACTTTTAAAGATTTTATATTAGATGAAACTCACAACATTTAGGTAGAATTAACTTTGGAATATTTCTTAACCAACACCTATATCCACTTGGCCATGTGTCAGTGGCATGTGAGTATTGTAAATGAACATATCTTTAGAGAGAAGAATGAGAAGTGATTTCACTGAAATCTTCAAAATAATTAAAGACGTTTCTAGCTTATGTATTTTTATTAAAATCTTGGCTGTTATTTCCACAATATTCCGGCTGATGCAATCTCTGATCTTTTTTTTCATGTGCATCTTTTTGAACTCGGGAATCTATATGGAATTCCGAACTGAACCCGATATTTAATCCACGGGGGTAGATTGTTCTCGTTCTGTCAGCTATGATGGCGTAAGAAGTGTAAAGTAATTTTTTTATTTAAATTTTTTAAAATTCTTAGTATCACCTGTAATGAAGATTGAATCTTAAACTTCCAGAAGACTCTCACTTAGAACCGATTGTTTCTCAATGCCGTTATCCGTTGCGCCACAGCTAGTATGAATTTTGGGACCTTTAAACCTAACCTTGTTTTAAATGTATAGTATCACTACTTATATATATATATATATATATATATATGAGAGAGAGAGAGAGACAGCTCAATATCCTTTGAATAATTTGTATTATTCAGACTAATTTCTCATCTTTGGTTTTATTTTCACAACGTTTCGACTGATGTAACCTCCGCTCTTACATATATATATATATATATATATATATATATATATATATATATATATATATATATACGTAACTGAAGTGATGAAATAGATAAAATATGCATACTTTACAAGTTTATTAACTCATCAAGTGTTCAAACAAGGAATACAAATACAAGATGACTTAAAGGTTATCTTGTATTTGTATTCCTTGTAAACTTGTTTGAACACTTGATGGGTTAATAAACTATGCAAATTTTTATCTATTTCATCACTTCATTGTCCGTATATAAATGGTCTATCTACTATATTAAGCTTCACCCTATCTCGATAAGATCTAATATCAATTTTGATTTGTATATATATATATATATATATATATATATATATATATATATATATATCGCAGGAAGGTTGTCCGGCCAAGTTAAACTTGAAAGCAAGTGATTGAACAAGATCGCACAGAGTGGAATTTGGAGACTGCTGACCTGCTGACCCGTGAGAACTGGAGAGTGAGCTTGCGTAATATCAGAAAACGTCTGACCCCATAAACAAGGGAAAAGTGACGTTGAATGAAAAGAAGAAATATACGGTGTTCTGATCTACTATTTATAATCATACAAATTTTCAATCCTCATTTAAAAAACCCAGAAACTTTTCTAATTATAGTTGACATTTTTGTAATATTTCTCCTAGATCTCGCAGGTTATTTTCAAGTCAGATTTCAAAATTAGGTCTATTAACCAATTGATTTTTTTTTAATAGAGTAATATATTTTTGCCACAAATTTGCCAGAATAACAATAATGTAAAAAAATAAATAAAGATGAAATAAGATGGTAAATGGTAAAAGTGAATCCAGAGGGCATTTTGGGGGGGAGCGATCCAATTAAAAATTTAACAGCTTTTGATCTGTATATTAATATTTTTAATAGTGTAAATGTTCTATGCAAGTTTTTATTTTGAAGCGTTGACTTGAAAAGATATTTAAAACGAGTGACGGCCACAGAGGATAAAACCCCAAACTTTTACGTATACGATCATTGGAATCTAAGGGAAATAACTTTTGCCTACAACGCTAGAATTATCTTTCTTTAATATGAACTTTTGTTTTTAGAATCACACACAAAAAAAGTGAAAGATTTCTGAGATGAGAAATAAATTCAGAGTGAATAGAACTATCATATTTATTGCTACAAGCACTTGGAGAGCACGAACTTCGAGCAAGAATTCATTTCTGACTACAACTGGAAATTATGTTGGGAATGTAAGGGAGATAACTTTTGCCTACAATGCTAGAATTATCTTTCTTTAATATGAACTTTTGTTTTTAGAATCACACAAAAAAAAAGTGAAAGATTTCTGAGATGAGAAATAAATTCAGAGTGAATAGAACTATCATATTTATTGCTACAAGCACTTGGAGAGTACGAACTTCGAGCAAGAATTCATTTCTGACCACAACTGGAAATTATGTTGGGAATGTAAGGGAGATAACTCAATTTTTTGTTCACAAAATCTGACGAAAAAGCAATTTCAATTTTTAGTTTTCATTAAAACTTAAGAATTAATAATAAATAAAGACATTTTTTCTTATGTTTTAAAAAGTTCATTTTAATTTACATTTTAATTTTTCTTCAACGGTAAAAAAAGGATAAGGATGTTAATTAGCGAACAAAACCTTTGACAACGAAACAATGTTAATTAACAACTAACAAAAAACTTGGGGTATATGTTACGACGCTCAGCAGAGGCGCGAACGGGGTCCAAAAAACTAACGAGAACGGGGTTATAAAAATAAATATGCAACAAGTGAGTTTAACCTACGTCGAGAAGAGATATTTGTCTACTTACCTATGATATTTGTTTGTATTTTTACGTACTATAAATGGGTTTTTATTAGATGTAAAAAAAAATTCTTGTTCATTTTCAACTAGTACTTTTTTCTATACAAGATGGCGTCTTCTACTCACTCTCTTACGAGCAAGCGCCATTTTGTATTTGCAAGTTTGTGTTACAAAACTATTGATTTCTAATAAATAGCACTTGGAACGGTTTAAAAATACACACAAATATCACAGGACAGTTTTAAATTAACTTTTATCGACGACAGTTACTTTTATTTGTTGTATATTTGTTTTTTTTAGCGTTTTTACTCTGCTGAGTCTCGTAAAAGATGCCCAAAAACTTGTTTGGTAAACTTTAACAATGATACAATGTTAATTAACGAACAACAACAAAAATTGAATAACAAAACTTTTTTAAACGAATTCGCCAAAATATTTAATCGTCTTTTTTGTCAGGTTTTGTGAAAAAAAAAAAGAGTTATCTTCCTTACATTCTCATCATAATAACCAATTGTACCGATTTCTGACTATATATATATTCATATACTGCTATACCCCCTCCCCCGCAAATGATATCGATAATATTTATTCGCTATAAAATTTAAAAAATAAACAATTTTTATAAAAAATTTCGAAGGAAGGGGGTCGTACTGTTCTATAATCTTCTCTTAAACTAGACACTTTCACCAGAATACCGCATTTGCTCTATGGACTTGCCTACTTAGGAAATCCTCAGCGTTTGATGACTAATATTAATGTGCCTATTATTGAGTAACGTCACCGGAACTACTTATGATAGGTTTGCGGACATTTTTTCCTACTGTATTTCTCTTGCTGCGCAAAAAATCCTATTCCCTGAGTAAATAATACTTAGGTCTTGATTTTCTGGCAAAAAGTGAAGAAAATGATTTATTTCAGCTTTTTATACATAAATGTAAATTTTTTAATATATAATTTTATAATTGTATGGCAGAACACTAAAAAAATAAAATTCATTATCATAGGAGCTTCTACTTCTACTATGATAATGCATTTTATAGTGTATTTTCATAGTAGTTTCGCCATAGAACATCATTATAACCCCATCTTGTAACAAGACACATAAACATTCCTCCGAACAGAAAAAAGATGACTAGTCATAGCGGCACTTTTGCGTTTTCTCACACTAGATATATATGATATATAACCCTAACCCTATCACTAGATATATATGTACGCACATTTTTATTTAACGTTTTTATCATATTTCCTCTTTTGGCTAAATATAATCCTTGTAGGAATAAAACATTTAGTAACAAGATAAAGTAAAACTTTGTCATCTAATTTAACACTAAATATAGATTTATTGATCATCTCCGTTCAACAAATAAAAGACAGGTGTTAGTAATTAAGAGGGTAAATGTTCATGTGTCTTCACGGAGAAAGTCTCTTATTGAAATGTCATCATGAGTTCAAAAGTTTAGTCGAGAAAAATGGTATTACTAATCCATAAAAATGGTATTAAGAATCCATAAAAAATGGTATTAAGAATCCATAAATAATGGTATTAAGAATCCATCAAAAATGGTATTAAGAATCCATTAAAAAATGGTATCAAGAATCCATTAAATATGGTATTAAGAATCCATTAAGAAATGGTATTAAGAATCCATAAAAAATGGTATTAAGAATCCATAAAAAATGGTATTAAGAATCCATTAAAAATGGTATGAAGAATCCATACAAAAATGGTATTAAGAATCCATTAAAAATGGTATCAAGAATCTATTAAAAATGATATTAAGAATCCATAAAAATGGTATTAAGAATCCATACAAAAATGGTATTAAGAATCCATACAAAAATGGTATGAAGAATCCATACAAAAATGGTATGAAGAATCCATACAAAAATGGTATTAAGAATCCATAAAAAATGGTATTAAGAATCCATTAAAAATGGTATTAAGAATCCATAAATAACGGTATTAAGAATCCATACAAAAATGGTATTAAGAATCCATTAAAAATGGTATTAAGAATCCATTAAAAAATGGTATGAAGAATCCATACAAAAATGGTATTAAGAATCCATTAAAAATGGTATCAAGAATCCATTAAATATGGTATCAAGAATCCATTAAATATGGTATTAAGAATCCATTAAGAAATGGTATTAAGAATCCATAAAAAATGGTATTAAGAATCCATAAAAAATGGTATTAAGAATCCATTAAAAATGGTATTAAGAATCCATTAAAAATGGTATCAAGAATCCATTAAAAATGATATTAAGAATCCATAAAAATGGTATTAAGAATCCATAAGAAAATGGTATCAAGAATCCTTAAAATAATGGTATCAAGAATCCTTAAAAAATATTATTAAAAAGTCAGTACGTGCGTAGATAGGAATATTGAGTTAGTTCATGAAACTGGCAGTGTTTGTATAATTATTATTAAGAAGTAAGTCCACGTGCCATCTTTGTAAGTTAAATCCAAGTGGCAATAGGCAAAGGCCAAACACATGTTTCGTTTGCACGCCAATAACGATTTTAGTAGTTGTTCTGACATACATGGGTTAGTTAGGCAACTTGGCCCTCTTGCAGGCTAACTTCCTGAAAAGTATGGATACGTTTCCTTAAATAACATTTCCGGACAAGTACTCGACTCACAGGAGAGATTGTGCTGATTGGTTAAATCTTGATATCGGGAACCAATCGAAATTGAGTATTTGCTCCAATCAGTACCAAGCATTCAAGTCAAGCAAATATTTTATTCTACAGTTGTTGTTGTTCTTGTTCTTGTTACTGTTGCTACAGAATAAATCAAACTGGCAACTGCATTTCCAAGAACTTTTTGCACTGGCTTAGCATAGGCAGGAAACAGACTATGTTACAGTTGTACCATACTGTTGTGGCCTTGAAGGCCGATAATAATCAAGACAAACACAGTGGTTTAATTAACAAAAGTACGTTACAGAAGTATGCGTCATGATTCTGGGTCCATAACTGCCACTAATAGCGGTATTTATTTCCTTCCCACCGCAGAAAGATGTGGCACAAGGCCAGAAGGTGGGAAGAGTCAAGCCAGCATCCCTAAAGAAGGAGCACTCTGGCCCAGGCAGTAAGCAATAAACTTACTTGACCCCAAAGAGGGGAGGCAAGGCCTAGGAGGATGGACCTCCTTGGACTACCCAGGACGAATACCTCAGCCTGACAGATAAAAGGCCACCAAAATGACCCAGTTTCTGACGGACTGATTGTCAAGATCGGATCCTCGACTGGCATGTATCCGCTATTACCACTGAACGACAAATGAATGCCACCAATAGTGGTATTTATCTACTTCCTACAGCAGTAAGATGTGACACAAGGTCGGAAAGTGGGATTTGATAAGTCAGCACCCTAGAGGAAGAGCACTTATGACCGTCAAAAAATGCCTGGGTAGCCCCGTCGGCATTCCCCGGTAGGGGCGCTTCAGGCGATTAGCAATAAACTAACCCCTTCTCAAAGGGTTAGAAGGCAAAGCCTGGGAGGGTTGCCCTCCTAGAACTGCGCAGGACAAATTCACAATCCGGCAGAATCAAGGCCTGAATGCCAAGACGATACCAATGTATAGGGTGTAGTATCTATCGGAACAGATACTACACTTTCATCTTAGCCAACCAATAGCTGCTACAATGTATGATCGTAACTGTATTTATTGTGTCTGGGTAAGTCCATTTATTCCTGAAATAGGTGGATCAGCTTACCCCATAACAACACATACATATGTTACAGCACATTTTTAGGGGTGAAACAAATCAAGTAAAATGAAAACCAAGAAATACATGTTTGCATTGAATTATCATAATAGCCCGTAATGTCAAAGTACATTAAGATGGATATCAAACAGATAGAATAAGGGATTGTATATTTACAAACTTATTTATAGAATTACATTTGCAATAAAACAGGAAACTTCTTAACTGAAACCTTTGTAAGAAAAAAAAAACAGTTGAAAAAAATGATATTACTTGTAGAATAAACAATACACAGCAGTTACATGTATACATCAGAAGCACTGATTAACTATGAAAACGATCCTAAAATGTAAATCCATGCAATTAGACTGATGATATTTCTCAGCTTCAGATATAGAAGTAATAGTATAGTTTTAGCTTCAGACAGACATATACCAAATCTCCATTAGCAATAGAGAGCAAAAAAAAGCCTTAAAGAAACAAATGTTGATTAATTCAGATTTAGTTTAATAATAGATACTGGTGTAAAAAAATGATAGCAAAATATTTATATCGATACGTCGGCAAAACATTTATTGATGTACCTACTTTTGAGTACCTAACATTAAGAGAGTGTATATTTACACCCTTATTTATCTAATTACATTAGCAATAAAACATTTATTGATTTACCTACTTTTGAGTACCTAACATTAAGAGAGTGTATATTTACACCCTTATTTATCTAATTACATTAGCAATAAAACATTTATTGATTTACCTACTTTTGAGTACCTAACATTAAGAGAGTGTATATTTACACCCTTATTTATCTAATTACATTAGCAATAAAACATTTATTGATTTACCTACTTTTGAGTACCTAACATTAAGAGAGTGTATATTTACACCCTTATTTATCTAATTACATTAGCAATAAAACATTTATTGATTTACCTACTTTTGAGTACCTAACATTAAGAGAGTGTATATTTACACCCTTATTTATCTAATTACATTAGCAATAAAACATTTATTGATTTACCTACTTTTGAGTACCTAACATTAAGAGAGTGTATATTTACACCCTTATTTATCTAATTACATTAGCAATAAAACATTAAATTTGATAACTGAAACCTTTGCACTTGAAAAAATGCTGAGTTGTAAAAAATTATTACGTAATAAATGCCAGTATGTAAAACATACGTTAAACCGAATATGAGTATAGAACTTACTTGTTAATAAGTCTTCTTGTTAATAAGTCTTTTAAGGTCATACTCAGAACAAAAAACCGATATGATGAACATAATACACCATGGACTTTTATATACAAAAGTTAAGTGTGATTTCCCTTTGAATATGAGTGAAAAAAATATGTATGAATTAAAGGAATGTCGGATGCATTTTAAATTTTCAGCCTTGTTGTTGGATATACACTGATGAAGCCTCTCCATGAATATTTATGATATTTTTGTATATCATAAAAATATATATTCTCGATATAAGCAGAAACAATTGTCTGTCAATAAAGTGTTTTTGAAGGAAATATGGAGTGTTTCTCTGAATAACTAAGGTTTTTAAATATATAAGTAAAAAAGAGACAGTTTTAAAAGTCCGAGTAGATGTAGCGACCACGCTGGGACGTGTGTATTTAGTGAAATGAGTTAAACTACATTTATAAGCGTCGGTGTTTGGTTGCTACATCTACCCAAACTTTTAAAACTATCTCTCCATTAGCACTTTATATATCCAAGGCCTTTAATAAGGTCTGGCATGAAGGGCTTTTCCTAAAACTGCACTCATATGCTATTACTGGACAAATATTTAATATAATAAAATCCTTCCTTACAAAAAGAAAGATCTAGGTTGTCCTCGATGACCGTTCTTCTAAGCAACATGACATAAATGCTGGTGTACTTCAGGGATCCATCCTTGGACCTCTACTGTTCTTGATTTTCATATATGACCTCCCTGATGTCATTGCGACTGAGATAGGTATATTTGCTTACAACACCACGCTCTATCTACTCTCGTCATGTGGGCAAAAACTGACACACACATATCTGAGGCAATAGCTGAATCCTTAGAAAATGACCTCCAATCTGTAGTGGATTGGGGTAAAAAATAGATGGTAACTTTTAATGCTGCAAAGACAAAGCTACTTTCCTTCAATAACTACAAGAAACCTCTTCAACCACCGATTGTCATGGAAAATTACACCCTACCTGAGAGTTCATCATTCAAACTCCTCGGCCTAACTTTCACAGATAACATGAATTGGAACAAATACATTGAAGACATTGCCAAAGCTGCTGCAAAGAAGGTTGGCTCCCTCTACCGTGCTAGTAAACTTCTCACACCTGACATTATCCTATATCTCTACAAAGCCACCATCCGCCCATGCATGGAGTATTGTTGTCACATCTGGGCTGGTGCATCATCAACTAGTCTCTCCCTTCTAGACAAGGTTAAAAAAAAGAGTCGCCAACTTGATAGGTCCTTCACTATTCACCAAGCTCCAGTCCCTGTCTCATCGCCGCAATGTAGCATCCTTGTGTTTGTTTTACAAATACTTCAATGGATTGTGCTCTGATGAGCTGGCTACTCTGGTGCCCCCACAACGTAAATTCACTAGACCAACCCGACAATTTGTCAAATTCCATCCATTCACTGTGGAGGTCCCCAGATGCCGAAGAGCTTTCTACTCTAAAAGCTTCTTTTCTCGTGCTGCTGGACTCTGGAACTCCCTCCCTGCTTCCTGTTTTCCTGACGGTACTGACATGCAGAAATTTAAAACAGACATCTCGCTGCACAGCTCCCAACTTAGGTTGAACCCCCCCCCCCCCAAAAAAAAAACACCCCCCCCCCCCCTCTTTTTCTCAGTAGCCCCTTGCATCTACAGTGGCGGCCTGCCTTGGGGTGAACTATATAAAAAAATTTAAAAAATAACAACAGGAGGACTCGGGAATCTTCGATGGCTTCGCCGACAGATTTCAACAATGAAGATAAAAAGAAAAAATGTCTGTACAACACTGATGATGGCATATTTTGCCGAAATTATTTGTTAAAAAAAAAAAATGAATGTTCATTTAAATAAACCCCTTGCGTCGTTTAATCTGATTTCATGTATATATATATATATATATATATATATATATAAGTGAAAAATCTAAATATATATATATATATATATATATATAAGTGAAAAATCTAAATCTCTCTCTCTCTATATATATATATATATATATATATATATATATATATATATATATTTAGATTTTTCACTTAGAAGATAGTATATTCAGTAAAGACCGGGATTAGTCCAATAAAAATAAGCTCGATGATACTCGATTACAGGGTACAGAGCATTTATATGTGTTTTTTTGAAGGTTTA
This sequence comes from Sepiola atlantica, assembly GCA_963556195.1. Taxonomy (NCBI): domain Eukaryota; kingdom Metazoa; phylum Mollusca; class Cephalopoda; order Sepiida; family Sepiolidae; genus Sepiola; species Sepiola atlantica. The sequence goes on along the minus strand of OY744552.1, from coordinate 22,584,550 downwards.
CCAAAACATTTCGTTCAAGAAATCATTCATCACAACAAAAGGAAAGGAAAAAGTCTTTTGTTGTGATGAATGATTTCTTGAACGAAATGGTTTGGTAAACCTTCAAAAAAACACACATATATATATACATGGACGGCGGCACCGGAGGGGCAGGGGGGGGGGGGGGTCAAGCCCCCTCACTTTTTGACTTGGGCCCCCCTACTTTACAGTCATCAACAGAAACAAGATGGAAACATTCTGTTTCCATCTATCTGAAAGCATTTTTTTTATCCCTTTTCTGAATATGTAGAAAGAAAAAGTCTTTGATTGCATTCAATTAAAAAAAATTTAACTTGAAGTCGGGTAGGGGTGAATTATTCAGAACACATAATTCCCGTCAATTTTCCCCAAATTTTTCAGAAAAATCATAATTTTTGAAAACGTTCTCATAATTTCTCAGTGTGAGGACCTGGTGTACTACAAAATAGATTTTATACACATTATCATTAAAAAGAGACAAATCAAAAGGTATTAAGGAGTCAAACACAGTATTTTCTCGAAAATTCTTTATTATTCACAGAAAAATTTAAATTTTCCGGTATTTAAGTAAAATTTTGCAGAAAATGTTCAATTAACGAACAAACAAAAGTAAATTTGTCAATAATACAATGAATCTATTTGAGCTTGTTTCATAGTTGAAGCAGTCGACTTGGTATGTCTGATTGATCTTACTGTGTGTCCAGTTTCATCACATATATTACAGTAAGGTCGGGGGCGTCGTGAAGCGATTTCAGGGTGAGACATTATTAACATTCGTCGAAGTATATCATGAATATTGTCCTTGATGGACAGTTGCTTAGACAATGCAGCTGAACCACTTAGGAAAGACCGAAGTGCTTGTTCCAAGACTCTACTGGACTCTCACTCCATTTTGCTATCGAGTTACCGTTATTCCACTTGAACTATGGGCACACATTTGATGGTAGTTCGGGATTATCATAATCCATGGTTTAGCCTTCTCATCGACGAAGGCAATTCTGAGATGAAGCATTATCTCGATGCCCAAGGTTTTCAATGCTTCCACATGCACACATTTGTTTGTGACAGACTGGGTGATAGTTAGGATGATGTTGGTGTTACTCATGAACGTTTCAAAATTTTCGCGATCCATGCTGTTACGGATGAGAGAACATATGTAAAATCGATTTTGAGGGCTGAAAAATCTGTTGCAAAGTGAACCATTATTTGTATTTCCTCCACTCGCACATAGTGCATCCATTAACATACCGGTGATTTTTCGGATTGCATCGATACATTCTTTTTTCGCATTGTTGAGGATCCGCATAATATCCAAAGTTATTTATTCCATCCTCCCTCCAGTCCTTCTGTTCACAGGACAACCAATACAGTATCTTTTGAGCAAAGTGCAATGAACGCAATTTGAAGTGAAGAGCAGAGAAACAATGCAAGTCTGCCTTGTTAATACGCTTCCAACGAGCTATTCCAATTCCAATACATACATTTATACTTTTATACTTTTGTACTTTTATATGCACCTTGTCAGTTAATACTTTTAACTTTATGTATTCTCTATATTTGATAAACCAATTGATTCTTGAATTTTGTCACTTTTACTAGAAGCGACTTGCTGATATGTTTCAAATGAGCCATCAAGCAGTGTCAGAAAATCATTTTATGTCTAAATTAAGTCCAAAAAGGTGTATTTGGCCCAAAATTACCAAAATATGGTAATTTGGGCCGAGACCCCCCAAAATTGAAATTTCTGTTTGTAGTTTTTCACCAGAAGCGACTTGCTAATATGCTTCTAACAAGATCTCAACCACTATCAGAAGATCATTTCATGTCTAAATTATGTTAAAAAAGGTAGTTTGGGTCCAAAATGCCCTAATATGGTTATTTGGGCCCAGACGTAAAAAAATTGAATTTTTAAAAAATGTTTCTTCATCTATCACCAAGAGTATTCCATTCCGCTTCTAACGAGCCATCAACCACTACCAGACGATCATTTTAAACCAAAATATGCCCCAATTTGCCCAAATAAGGTAATTTGAGCCCAGACGCAAAAAATTGAAATATTTTGAATTTTTCTTTTTCTATCACCAAGAGAATTCCATTCCGCTTCTAACGAGCTCTCAACCACTATCGGACGATCATTTTTAGTCAAGATATTGAATTTATTCCCAAATTTGGCATTCTGGGCGAAAGCCCCCCACTTTTATAACTATCCCGCCGGCCCTGATATATATATATATATATATATATATATAATTATTTCCACAATCAGACAACGCCGCAGCCCACAACCTATGAAAAGAAACAAACTGGAAGTCCTAGACTCGAGTTTCGCCCTCCTTTGGGCTCATCAGGAGAACACATCCGAACTCAGGATTCGAAACCCGCGTCACTTGTATGCCAAGCGAGCACTCTGCCACTGAGCTACCTCGCCACATATAAGAATGCATATTAATTTACACATTAAGCAATATGTATATATATATATATATATATATATATATATATATATATATATATATATATATATATATATATATATATATATATATTACTTTGTTCGCGTGGGGCGGCAAGTAAGAGAGAGAGAGAGAGAGAGAGAGAGAGAGAGATTTAGTAGTTTTAACAGAATGTAAAAAAAATAGATATGGGTGTACAAAAGAGGAAGAAGAAAGTCAAGGATGGTAAAAACAAAGAGACTTTTTCTTTTTTTTATTTAAAAAGAAAAAGAAAGAGAGAGCAAAAAAAGGACGCCTGGAACACTGCTGTGGGGGAAATACAAAAAACTTGGTCAGACTTCTTTCTAGGCATGAAAATGCTTATGACATATGTTAAGTATATAAACGGCAGATGTATTAAGTTGCAAGAAGATTTAGGTTGGCGTCTGAGAATACAACTACATTGAAATCCACTTTTTTAATAAACATATTTACTTGAAAATCATCTACAAGTTGGCGTCCCTTAAAACAAGAACTGAGCACTATATTGAAGATGTTAATTCCAAAATGAGGCGGCCTTTATTTATCGACTAGTTTTGTCTGTTTTTCTTAGTCGAAGTTGTCTACTCTCTCTTTTTCCGTTCGTTCGGCTTCTCTCCTTTTCACTTCTTAATCAAAATGATCGATTTTCGTGTTTATAGATTGTTACTGTTCAAGAAGAAATTTTCATCTGTTTTTTTTTTTTGTTAACTTTTTATTTTACAAATATCCTGAATCATTATTAAAGATCAGCGGTTTTCAGTAACTAATAAACAAAAAAAAAACACACTTAACACTACAACTAACCATAAGTCTGGGTGGCGATGCCCCCACCCAAGATACTGGTTTGTATATGCTATTGTCTTTCTTTCTGTTTTTTTTTTGTTTGTCTAAGGTGAAGGCTGCTACACGAACATGGGTTAGTGGAAGAGTGAAAAGAGATTAACTGCAATTTTTTTAAATCCGCGCGTTTAGTAACTGAAATGCTAATTAAAAATTAAACCTACCAGACTGACGGAAATAATACTTAAAAAAAAAAGAATGACAGACTGACGAAAATGCTATTTCAAAATTAAGCATGACGGACTGACGAAATACTCTTTAAAAAAAAGCGCTTCGAACATACGAAAATGATATTTCAAACATACTAATTGATGTATTGACGAAAATGCTATTTAAAAATTATGCATAGCGCACTGACGAAAATTCTATTTCAAAATTAAGCATGACGTACTAATGAAAATTCTATTTTAAAATTGAGCGGGCTAGACTGACGAAAATGCTATTTCAAAACAAAGCGTGACGGACTGACGAAAATGCTATTTCAAAACAAAGCGTGTCAGACTGACGAAAATGCTATTTCAAAACAAAGCGTGACAGACTAACGAAAATGCTATTTCAAAACAAAGCGTGACAGACTGACGAAAATGCTATTTCAAAACAAAGCATGACGGACTGACGAAAATGCTATTTCAAAACAAAGCGTGACAGACTAACGAAAATTCTATTTCAAAATTAAGCATGACGTACTGACGAAAATTCTATTTCAAAATTAAGCATGACGTACTAACGAAAATTCTATTTAAAACTTAAGCATGATGTACTGACGAAAATTCTATTTCAAAATTAAGCATGACGTACTGACGAAAATTCTATTTCAAAATTAAGCATGACGTACTCACGAAAATTCTATTTCAAATTCAAAGGTTACGGATTGATAGAAAATGTAATTTCAAAATTAAATGGGTCAGAGAGAAAAATATTCTATTTACAAAATTAAAAGTGTTTGACGGACGAAAGTTTTGTATAAAAAGTTAAGCCTGCAGGACTAACGAAACTGCTATTTCAAATTTAAGCGTGCTTGACTGACGAAAATGCTATTTCAAAATTAAGGGTGGCAGACTTATAAAAATGCTATTTCAAAATTGAGTCTGAAAAACTTACAAAAATGCTATTTCAAAATTGAGCCTGACAGACTGACGAAAATACTGATTCAAAATAAAGCGTGACTGACTGATGAAAATGCTATTTCAAAATTGAGCGAGTAAAATTTTATTTGAAAATTAATCGTGACAAACAGACGGAAATTGTATTGTTTGTCTAAATGTTTGTCTGAGTGTTTGTCTAAATGTTTGTCTGAGTGTTTGTCTAAGTGTTTGTCTGAATGTTTGTCTAAATGTTTGTCTGAGTGTTTGTCTAAATGTTTGTCTGAGTGTTTGTCTAAATGTTTGTCTGAGGGTTTTTCACCTCTTCATTTGTAATGTGATTTGTGCATGAGATGTTGAGAATATGTCGGTAGCATCTCATCTCTGTGGCCTAATTACGACATAACATAAAAAAGTTCACTTGAGATACGTTGTTTGACCTTGGTATAAGTCTTTGTTTATAATTGCATCCATGGTAAGCGATTATTTGAATAGTTAATTAGTCTATTGACACCAAAAGAAATCGGAGTAAAATTTTAATGGCGTCATTAAATTCATTGACAAGTCTAAACCTTATTGAAAGTAAATTGAATTTTTTAACTATCAACATATCGATTTCTATAAATGCCAAACAAACAAACAAACAAATAAACAAACAAATATTAATATGTTTGTATAAAAGTTTTATTAAATGAAATCTAATATATGTATTTTAAAGAATTTATACACCGACATTTTGTACATTTAAATAATTTTATTTATTTTTGCAACAGCTTTATTCTTTGTTTTAGACATTGTTGATCGTGTCACAGTTTTTTTTCGAATGTCTAGCTAGCTTGGCAAGCTAAGAGTATTGATTTACTCCTCTCCAGGAGTTAGGCACAAAGCCAGTTTTTATCTTACTCCCACAAGTAAGATGTGACCCAAGGTCGGGTCGGGAAAGTGGGGTTTAAAAATTGCCTGGGCACCTCCTAGAACTGCACAGGACAGACCCATAGACCGGCGTCAATCAAGCCCCGAAGGCCAAGACAATACCAGTTTATGGGGTGCAGTATCCATCGGAACAGATACTACACTTTGATCGTAGCCAAAAAGCCAAGTAGACTCAAGGTTTTATTTACTCCTCCCCAGGAGTTAGGCACAAGGCCAGTTTTATCTTACTCCCACAAGTAAGATGTGACCCAAGATCGGGTCGAGAAAGTGGGGTTTGAAAAGCCAGCGCTCGAGAGGTGAGCACTCTGGCCATTTAAAAATTGCCTGGGCAGCCCCGTCGGCATTCCCCGGTAGGGGCGCCTCAGACAGTAAGCAATAAACTTACTCCTCCCCAAAGAGGGGAGGTAAAGCCTGGGAGGGTGGACCTCCTAGAACTGCACAGGACAGGCGTGCAGTATCCATCGGAACAGATACTACACTTTGATCTTAGCCAAGAGGCCAAGTAGACTCAAGGTTTTATTTACTCCTCCCCAGGAGTTAGGCACAAGGCCAGTTTTATCTTACTCCCACAAGTAAGATGTGACCCAAGATCGGGTCGAGAAAGTGGGGTTTGAAAAGCCAGCGCTCGAGAGGTGAGCACTCTGGCCATTTAAAAATTGCCTGGGCAGCCCCGTCGGCATTCCCCGGTAGGGGCACCTCAGACAGTAAGCAATAAACTTACTCCTCCCCAAAGAGGGGAGGCAAAGCCTGGGAGGGTGGACCTCCTAGAACTGCACAGGACAGGCGTGCAGTATCCATCGGAACAGATACTACACTTTGATCTTAGCCAAAAGGCCAAGTAGACTCAAGGTGTTTCCACGAATGATGACGAAAAGTTAATTCACGATTGTCCCCGGTGTGGCGAGTCATTATCGTGGGTAAATGTGCCATGTCGTGCATGGAAACAGACCCTACAGTTATCTCCGGTGGGCTTTCCTGAAGCCACAACCCCCATGGATCAAGTCTCGACTAATGGTCTGGTTGTGTGAGCTTATTGGCACCAAACAAGCACCCACTTTTCCCTTCCCACTATCTAAAACCAAAATGACAATACAAAGAAAAAGAAACAAACCTAAACCAGACACCCACCAAAAATAATCTTCGCCTCCGCTATTGAGGCTAGCATTCACAAATATCCGGGGGCTTAGAACCAACAGCAATGACGTAGAAACCTTTTTCCTTGTAAACTCCCTGGATATCCTAGCACTAAATGAAACAAACCTACAATCCTCAATCTCCTCACACCATTTTGACATGACTGAATACCCCCCACTCTACCGTAAAGACTCTGACAAACATATGCACGGGCTAGGAATTTATGTTTGGAACACTCTCCCCTTGACTAGAGAACATAGGCTAGAATCAGATAATCAAGCCTACATGTGCTTTAGATTAACCTTACAGCACAGCGTTAGTTACTTATATATTTTATACCGTTCTCCTTCGACCCAGGACTGTACCCTGCTTAACTTTGTCTCTGAAAGCATAGATACAGCACCTTCACTTGACTCGAGTGCCCAAATACATGTATTTCGGGATTCCAATATACACCACTGTGACTGGCTTGGATTCTCCAGCTATACAGACGCAGCTGGTAACTCTACGTATAGTTTAACCTGAGCATACTCCCTCTCACAGACTGTCAATTTCCCGACCAGCTTCCCTGATTGTGTGGACCAGCAAACCTCACTTCTCGACCTTTTCTTAACCTCACTGCCCAAGGCTTGTGTGCCGAATGCCCATAGCCTGCTCAAGAATGCTGATCACCTTGTGGTAATAATTGATATCATCCTAAAATCTCATCCCAAAGCTGATAAGCTGTTGCTCAAAATGACGAGATGCTACAAGCGGGCTGATTGAGAATCCATCAGAGATCACATCAGAGACACCCTCTGGAGTGAAACATTTTCTCTCCTTGCTGATCAGTGCGCAAATGAGATAACTGAATGGGTCAAATCAGGCATTGAAGCACATGCCGCCATGCGAAAATTCTACAGCAAGTCCCACTCTCCACAATGGTTCAACTCGAACTGTGCAGCTGTTATTGCTCAGAGGCAGCAAGCATTCAGAAATCATTGTAAAACTGTGATAGGTGAAGCAAACAAAAAGTATACAGAGATGACCAGAAAATGCATTGAGTCACAGAAACTAGGTACTTGATATTTCTGGAAAATCTTCAATAGTGTGGTGAATAATGGGAAATCAACAATTACCCCGCTATCCAACCACAATGGTGTTGTTTAAACGGCAACTGACAAGGTTGAACTACTTGCCCAGCCTTTCGCCTCTAACTTCACTTTGAACTCCACAAACCACTCTCACCCAAATTTCCCATTGCGGACTGAAGTGACACTTGATGACCTGACCATCACCCCATCTGATGTCCGGGACATAATAATAAACCTTGACACTTCCAAAGCATGTAAGCTTGATCTTTTACCAGTAATAGTACTAAAGAAATGCTCTGCTGAACTGGCCCCTGTCTTCTCCAAACTTTACAACAAATTCCCTGCTGAATCTTGCTTCCCTGATAGCTGGAAGATTGCCTCTGTGATATCAGTCTTCAAGAATTCTGGAGATAGAACTGACGCTCAGAAGTATCGCTCCATCAGTCTACTCCCGCTCTTCACTAAAATCTTTGACTCCTTAATCAATCTAGCGATAGTCTGTTACCTTGTTAATGCTAAACTTCTTTCTAACCATCAGCATGGATTTAGGCAAGCACGGTCTACTGTGGATATCCTAAAGGTCATATCTGAACGCATATACCATACACTGGACAAGGCAGATGAAACTAAGGTGGTAGCGCTTGATATATCCAAAGCCTTTGACAAGGTCTGGCAGAAAGGTCTTCTCATAAAAATTAATTCATAATGTATTACTGGATGAATATTTAATATAATTAGATATTTCCTAACCAAAAGAAAGATCCAGGTTGTCCATGATGGCCGTTAATCCAAACAACATGACATAAATGCAGGTGTACCTTGGGGATCAATTCTTATACCTTTATTGTTCCTGATTTTTATAAATGATCTCCCTGATGACATTGTGTCTGAGATGGGTATATTTACTGACAACACCACGCACTACTCTCGTCATGTGGGTAAAACAGATGCGTACATATCCGAGGCAATAGCTGAATTCTTAAAAAGTGACCTCCAGTCTGTAGTGGAATGGAGTCATAAATGGATAGTAACAAAAAAAACAAAAAAACTCCTTTCCTTCAACAACTACAAGAAACTTCTTCAACCACCGATTGCCATGGCAAATAACATCCTACCTGAGAGTCCAACGTTCAAATTACCTGATCTAACATTCACAGGTATCATGAATTGGAAGAAATACATAGAAGACATTGCCAATGCTGCTACAAAGAAGTTTTTATAACTTATTTGTTATTAAAAAACAAAACTTCGCTATTTACTCGCCTCCCTACAAGGGCAAAGGTAGACAAAAGGTAGGTTAAAATTACCTCGGAATGAAAATTAAAGTTACCTCAATTTAGAAGTATTTCTCTATCACTGCCCGCAGATAGGAATGATGAAGTGTACTATCAAAAAAATAGATACTACACTTTTGCTACCCCATGAGGGCGGAGTTAGACTTCAAAAATCAGTTTATGAAGTTTTTTCCATTTTTTTCTGTAAGCAACAATTATAAACAAATAAATAAAACTTCGTATTTGTTAAATCTTATTTCATTTGTTGCTTAGAGAAAAAAAAGACAAAAACTTCATAAACTTTAAATTGCTTCCGTTTAGAAACTGATTTTTGAAGTCTAACTCCGCCCTCGCGGGGAGGACAAAACGAAAGATTACAAGTCAGCCGATTTTTTAAAAAGCGTATATATTTCGTTTATTTATTAAAATAACTTGCGTAATCTTCCGTTTTGCCTCCTCGGGCTAGAAGCAAAGTGTAGTATGGAAAAATCCTTCTAAACTGAGGTAAGATCCAGAGTGCCCCTTTTTGGGAAGCTTGATTTTTCCCTACAAAACGAAAGATTACTTAAGTACGGTGATAAATATTTCATACCCCCCCCATTTCTGCCCTCGTAGGGAGGCAAGTAAATAGTGACACAAAAACATGTTTTAAAAGAAAACATGTTAATATTTTATTTGTTTTATTTATGGACTCTCTGCCTTAAAATAAATATTAACATGTTAAAAGAAAAAAAAATTCCGAAATATACTGCATTTATTAAAATAAATAAAAGATTTATTTACAAGTGTTTTGTAAATAGAGACCACGTGTATTGCGAGGTCAACCGGTGACTTCCAAAACATGTCCCGCGTCTTGTGTTAATGATCTGGGGTCCTTATTGTAGTCTTGATCCATATATATATATAAATATATAATTATTATCTACAGACGTATACGTTTCATAATTGCAGAATCATCAGTGTAGAGATAACCATTCAAGCCGGTCACACGATTCGAACCCCAGAACGAGAGCTGTTTGTTTATAACTCCAAATCCGACGCATGAATAGTCATACAAAATCATGTGAAATAAACTTATTTATGTCAGTAATCGGGCATTTTTATAAGCAGCAGTCGGAGAGTGTTCTACATAAAGGAACGTTGCATATATAAATTATCTTATTCAAATACTATACATACGAATAGATATGTGGCAGGGACCGGTCAACGTAACAGACGGACAAAAATGCTATTTCAAACTGAAGTGTGACAGACAAAGCCTCTCATTGAGATGCGAAGGCGCATCAACCAATTAACGTTGGAGGCTTTTAATGTTCTCGTGAGAAACATGAACGGCATTCAAGCGTACACAAAAAAAGATGAAAGAAAACGTGTCATTAGTGGCTGCGACGTTCATTACCAACTAAATCAACATGGTCGCTGCTCTATTTCATGTTAGACCCGAAGGGGGCCAAGGGAGATAACTTCATGTTTCCCATGGGCATGACAGGGGCCACGAGGGGCCAGAGGGGCAAAGTGTACTATCCATTCGGATACTGCACTTCATTTTTTTTTGTTCTTGGTCAGTAAAGAAATCCTTCTAGACCGGGGCAATTAAAATATTTGTTCCAATCCAGAGTGCCCGTTTGAGGGGGGGGGGGGGGCTGGATTTTCTCCCACATTAAAAACCGATTTTGTGTTTAACTCTGCCCTCGTGAGGAGACAAGTAAATAGGGACAGGGGTCATGGGGAAGACAACGCTTTCAAATTTGTCGGTTTCTATCTATTATACCGTGTGTGAGTCTGTTCTTCTCCTCCTCATTTATAATGTGGCCCCTAAATTATATGTTAGGGATTTTTCGGAAGCATCTCACCCATGTGGCCTACTTACGACATAACATAACAATGTTACGTTAGAAAAGTTGTTTAATCTTCATATAGGTCTTTGCTTGCAATTGCATCCATAGTAAGCGATTATCGGAATAGTCAATTGGACTTTTGACACCATATTAAATCAGAGTAAAATTTGAATTGTGTCATTAAATTTTTCGAAAAATTTAACTCTTATTAAAACAAATTAAAAGTTTCTAACTGTTGACATATTTTATATACGATCCAAACAAACATATATATATATATAAACATTTTTTGAAAAACCATAACAATGTAATTTGTTCAACAAATTACATTGTTATGGTTTTTCAAAAAAATGTTTATATCTTTACGAAACAATGGTTTATAATAATGTGTCTACTCCTTTCTATTCAAAATGGCTTAACCGCGCTCTAAGACACGGGCATTCTTTCTCACCAAGTCAATACTACCAGACGATGAAAAAAAAGAAGGAAAAAAAACTCTCTGACGAGGAATATTTTATATTCGAAAGCTCTGTTTAAAATAAATAAATGTTATTTATTTATTTCAACAAATTACATTGTTATGGTTTTTCAAGGTATACTTTACGAAACAATGGTTTATAATAATGTGTCTACTCCTTTCTATTATATATATATATATATATATATATATATATATATATATATATATATATATTATTTAAGTATATAGGTATTGTATTCGTTTCGCAACTACGCAACTACGGCAGTTGATTAACACACGCACGTCGGACGTCTAATCACGCTGATGCAGTTGATACACACACCTTGATCTTCTGAACATACTCCTTTTATTGTCCAAGTGTTCATCATCAGCCAATCAGTGGTCAGAAAAACAGTCACGTGAGGCCTGACGTCATCGCTCAATAATCGTACAAAAAACCACAGCCGCCATTAATTTAATTTCCGCCCTCCCCGCGATCATCCCAGCAGGTAAGACAACACGCGCAAACACGTGGTCGCTTTCTTCCTTCATTCTGTTCGACTTTACACTCCCCTCTGGTCTCAAGATCACACATGCGGCATTGCGGCCGCGGTCGTTTGTTACGGGCACTCCTACGGAGGGGGATTAGCTGGACTTCTTCATCTTCATCAGAGCTCTCAGGAGGGGTAACAGATCTGTCGCCATTAACGTTGTCAGCAGTCCTTCCATCAAGCTGGGCTCCATCGTCATTGGGGCTTTCAGAAGTGGCGCTGGAACTATCGCCATCTGTGCTGAGGGTCTCAGCCATGTCATCACGGCAATGGGGCATAGGTCGGATCCACATTTCATCATTGGATGATTCATCACTTTCGCTGTTCGATATTTGGTTTGTATCAAGGGCGGGCCGGACATCCTTCACATGCCATGGAGTACCATCAACCAGCACAGCCTGCTCACTAATTATGCCGGTGATCCGTCCTCTTCTGAAACTGGTCGTACATCGGTTACTGGGAGGCCTTACCCAAACGGTGTCCCCCAACTTGTACCGTCCTTGCGTCCTCTTCTGATTAGGCAGGCAGGCGTCAATGCCCTTAACACGCACTCGATAGCAATGTATCGCATTAGCAGGTGCACTTTCAGCAGTCGCGTCATCCTTTGGTGTCGTATTGTACCTATATACTGCCTCTGCAATCGTACATTGCTTCCTTGCTGCTATCCTCTTCACACTTCGGTGGCACCGCTCCGCTATACCGTTGCCACTCGGTATATATGCACACCTGTGTCTAAGCCGGATCCCCCACTCGTCTACAAAACGCCTGAATTCTCCGCCGCAAAAGGCTGTGTCGTTGTCAGTGAGAATCTCTTCAGGTGGCCCCCGCTCGTAAAATATGGACTCTAATTGACGGATGACACTAGCCGAGTCCTGTCTTGTTAATAATCGCCAGATCGCAAACCTCGTTGGTCCGCAATCGATCAGTGTGAGGAAGTGCTGACCACCATAATGGGTTATGTCCATGCCCAGTCGGCTCCAATTCTCGTCGACTTTCAGCCGACCTTTCTGCCATTTGGTGGGAGCAGGGTCGATTGACTGGCATATTTGGCATTCCTTGACCACTGCTTCTACTTTGCTTTTGGACACTGATGGGTTGGTTAAGCGTACGAAATAATACGTCCGTCTCACTCCGGGGTGTCCACTGTCATGGTGTACCTTCTTGATTTTATCCGTCTCCTCAACAGAGGCAGCACATAAAGACCCTGGTTCGGCTTCTTTCTTCATTGCGTCGAACCATCTCTGGGGCACACGGGTAAGTCTATCGGCAAGATTGCAGGTTGAAGTGACAAGCACCGCATTCACCGATAGGTCGTACTCTTCCACCAACTTCCTTATTGTCTCCAACCTTCGTCTGATTAGCATTTCGGTAGCCGCCTTGGTGCGCACTCTCGCTTTGCCTGTTAGTGTGTCAAGTATCCAGTGGTATACGCACAGCGAATCTGTGTGTATGCATAATTCTTTGACTTTCCACTGGAGTGCCAAGTTTATTCCTTTTGTTACCGCATCCAACTCCGCCAGGTTGATGTGAGCAGCATCATCCATTGGTCGCAACCAGCAGGCATCCTCAATCACGGACCCGTTCATCTCCAATAGCGCCCCGATCGCGAGGGAGCTCGCATCCACCCACACATTTAGCCTGTCTCCCTGGACGCACCAATCTCCTTTAGCGGGGTCCTCCTGCTCGACTCTTGTGATGGTCTCCTTCACCATGCGCCGCAACAAATTGTCCACCGTTTCGTCATCCCAACCTTTGGTAACTGCACTCGCCCTCCTCTTCATGATGGCTGTCGCGGCCCGAGTCCATCCACCTACTGGTAGGTGTCCCACCAGTTTTCCACACAGGGAAAATATAGCCCGCCTCGTAAGGACATGGGGCACTTCAGGAAATGCAGTTCCGCGCCCCCACTTCAAGGTCCCTCGCTCCTGTTGAATGCTCAACCCTAAGACACGAGCGCCATCCTCCAAGCATTCTGGATCCTTACACATCAGTCCAGGTTCGGCTAGCTTGGCCCTCACACGTGATGACGGCACAATGTCTTCATCCACGTATATGTCGTCAAGGTATGCTGATGTCCCTTCTTTTACGGTCTTATCCTGTGACAATGCAGCATTGACAATCGTCTTCATTATTTGGGGCGCAATGTTCAGCCCAAAGCCCAGTCTTGTGAGGCAATACCTCCTACCGGCAAACACTACCGTCTGAAACGGCCACATTGTCTCGTTAACTCGGACCTGCAGATATGCCCTTCTCAGATCCAACAGGGACACATTAGAACCCAGCTGGCGCCACTCTCGTAGTTTGCTAGCACACACATCAGCATCAGCTGTAAACGCATCGACATGCGAGTTCAGTTCTCGGTAGTCCATTATCGGCCTGACTTTGTCTTTGTTGTGCTGAGCGACCGCCATTAATGGGATCAGACCCTTAGGAGGTCCAAGTTTTTTGTATGGGTAGGGAATCAGCCAGCCATCCTCGATCCATTTGCGAAGTTCCTCTTCGTACGCAGGCCTCATGTGGTCGGGCACATGGTATTCAGTTATTCCATTCTGCAGTTTGGCTGGTTCACTGTTTTTCGACCACTTCCATGAGGCAGTCCAAACCCTCTTTTGCTCGGCAAATTCGACGCTGAAGTCTGGTTGGTCGATCCTTAGCGCAGCACACACTGGGGCTTTCTCCTGAAAATGTACCGCCCCTGTCACCGTTATATGGATACCACCAAGGGCTCTGATGGCATCATATCCTAGGAGCAGGTCAAAACTCAGGGGTTTTTCGAGCACTACCAGCGCCTCTAGGTTAGCGGAGCTTCCATTTTTCGTCCGTATAGTTACATTGCCCACGCCGCAACATGTGCGCGTCTCTCCACTGATTGTAGTCACTCTGACGTTCTTCTTTCTCCAAATGTGGCAGAGATCTGCACATACGATAGTGCGGGAGCACCCGGAATCGAGGAGTGCTGAGCACAGTGTTTCGTTGATATATATCGGGATGATCGGCAGCGTCTCATTTAATTTCTGCGTGGGGAAGAGGTCGACGCTGACACCTTGTCCCCGGTTCCGTTTCCCGGACAGTCTTGAGCTATATGGCCAGCTTCCTTACACCGGTAGCAGCGAACAGCCATTGCTTGTTGCCGGCAGTTCCTTGCGATGTGGCCCTGTCCATTGCATCTGTAGCATACGATTCCACCACGTGGACCGGGTCCTTGATACGGTTTCTTATCATTTGGTGTGGACTGAGCAGCAGCACTTACTGGTTCCCTCATTTCGGAGTAATTCTTCATTACAGTCCTGGCCCGATCTACTAGGTCATTAAGGGGCAGCGAATCTGCACTTGAGCTAGCCTGTAGTAGTTGCTTCGCTCCTGTCGGGAGTCCCGCTAGGAATTTGCATGCTAAGGCCCGCTCAGGCAGTCCACCAAACAACACTGTCAACTTCGTCAGCTCTGCCAAGTACACGTCGACCGTTTCGCCCGGACGTCAGGTCCTTGCCTCAAGTTGCTCCCAAGCAGTGGTGGGTCAATCGCAAACGCCTTGAACAGTGCCACCTTGATTTTCTCGTAGTCCTGTTTGCCCTCATGGCTGAGCTGTTGATACACCGCAAAGGCGCCGCCGGACAAGCGCAGAGGAACAACATGTTCGAGGTTTTTTACGCCAGACAAAAGGCAATGTAATTCCACCTTTTCCACCCAGTCAATTACCGGGTTCGATCCATCAAACTCTGGTATTAATTTGAGGTCAATTTTTTCCCCCATTTCGCCGAAATAGCTTGTATTCGTTTCGCAACTACGCAACTACGGCAGTTGATTAACACACGCACGTCGGACGTCTAATCACGCTGATGCAGTTGATACACACACCTTGATCTTCTGAACATACTCCTTTTATTGTCCAAGTGTTCATCATCAGCCAATCGGTGGTCAGAAAAACAGTCATGTGAGGCCTGACGTCATCGCTCAATAATCGTACAAAAAACCACAGCCGCCATTAATTTAATTTCCGCCCTCCCCGCGATCATCCCAGCAGGTAAGACAACACGCGCAAACACGTGGTCGCTTTCTTCCTTCATTCTGTTCGACTTTACTTTAATAAGGTTTCAGCCAGGGGTATTTTTACCCCACCTAATAGACCGGTATCGTCCGGGCCTTTGGGTCTGGATTTACGCCGGTCTGTTGGGGGTTGTCTGGTCCTGTGCAGTTCTAGGAGGTGCACCCTCCCAAGCTTTGCCTCCCCTCTTTGGGGAGGAGTAAGTTTATTGCTTACTGTCTGAGGCGCCCCTACCGGGGAATGCCGGCGGGGCTGCCCAGGCAATTTTTAAATGGTCAGATAGCTCACCTCTCGAGCGCTGGCTTACCTAATCCCACTTTCCCGACCTTGTGTCACATTTTACCTTGTGGGAGGTAGATAAATAACGGTATTTAATAAGGTTGTATGCAATGAAAAAATCCTACAATCGAGCATTTTGTAGTTTTTTTCCACCTAACTTGTGATATATGCTATATACAGAGTGATTCATAAGTCACTTAGCTATTTATTTTTGAAATTCTAAAGTTAAAAAATACGGTAATACAAAACAGAAAGTTTATTCAACAAATTCATTCATCGGAGTTTAAAATTACAGCAAATTTTCAAAATTTCCACTTTCGTTCTGCATGCATAGCTCCATTCTTTTTTGCAAGGAATTTACGACTCTTTGTAGCATATATGATTGATTATGAAATAAATATATATAGAAACAAATATATAAACGAACTAATTTAAAATAACAAATAGCAGTAATTAGAGAGTAAGATAACAATCATCAAAAGTTCATAGTATGTTTGTGCTTTATATGGTAATCATTTTAAATAGCTAAGTGAAGTGACTTATGAATCACCCTGTATATATATATATATATATATAGGGTGGGCCAAAATAAGGGTCCTATCTTTAAATTTGAATAACTTGAATTTGAATAACTTCCACAAAATAAAAGTTAAACTCACCAAACTTTATGTGTGTGTAGACTGACCCTTCCGAGATTTTTTGAAATAAACAAAACAAATTTTAGCCGAAAAACACTTCTTAAAACTTACAAAAACTAAAGTATTGTTTTTTACACTGTTTTGAGTTTTTTAAGCAAAAATAATGTTTTCTAAATGAGGGTACGTTCCTTAGGGCTAATACGGCTCATGCTTGCTTCGGAAGGGGTCCTTTACTTATTCTAAAAAAAAAAAATTAAAAAAATTAATAAATAAAAAAGTTATGAATTTTTAAAAATAGGACCCTTATTTTTGCCCACCCTGTATATATATATATATATATATATATATATATATATATATATATATATATATATATATATATATATATATATATTTTTTGATTTTATTCCATTAATTGCGACAAAACAGGTTTTGTTTCATTGGTGCGAGTAGCTACCAACTCATCGGGCGAAAGGAATTCAAATGGCATAAAATTTTAAGTTCCCTCTAACGGGAGATTGAAAATTTAAAATACATTGGAGGGGGAGGGGGATAGAGTTGGGGCTTTGTCTATAACGGCGACATGGGACATGAGAGGGGAGGGGGGGGACTCCAACAAGTCGTGTTTCAAATTATTACGTGGGAGGTTTTGCACGTGTCAGTGCTGTGTCAAACTCAACACAACACAACAAAATTCACTACAAATAGTAAACAAAACATTAAAATAAAATAAATAAAATGCAAAAGTAGCAATTAATACCCTAAATTAAAATTATCAAACATTTTTATCCACATGATAATTACTTATTAGAATTAAAATAAAATGAGAATGACGGTTGTAACCATAATTCTCATTTTAAATTTAACTCACTCCGGCCGTCGCCCCATCCCCCTCCTCCCACCCCGGCCGAGATTGAGATTGACACAGCACTGACACGTGCAAAACCTCCCACGTAATAATTTGAAACACGACTTGTTGGAGTCCCCCCCCATCCCCTCTCATGTCCCATGTCGCCGTTATAGACAAAGCCCCAACTCTATCCCCCTCCCCCTCCAATGTATTTTAAATTTTCAATCTCCCGTTAGAGGGAACTTAAAATTTTATGCCATTTGAATTCCTTTCGCCCGATGAGTTGGTAGCTACTCGCACCAATGAAACAAAACCTGTTTTGTCGCAATTAATGGAATAAAATCAAAAAATATATATTTTGCTCTGAATTTTCATTGAGCACTCTCATAAACCCGGTTTCAACTTCCTTCGGATTCATACCCCCTGGATATTTGTAACAAGTTAATTATATATATATATATATATATATATATATACGAAATGAAGTTATTTGTCGCACTGACATCGATACTCTTCTTTTTAAAAAGTAAAAACAACTTCCTAATGTACTCAGTCGTGGATATGCGAGCGAGTTCAAAAAGTATAACTAATTTGCATATTTCTTTAAAAAACGAACTCTCATTAATTCACTATTCATTTTTTTATATTTTCTTATTGGATGATGGGTTTCATTTAACTATTACGCACAGTTCTATTCATGCACATTTTCTACATTGTGCAGAATTGCGT
This sequence comes from Sepiola atlantica, assembly GCA_963556195.1. Lineage (NCBI taxonomy): Eukaryota > Metazoa > Mollusca > Cephalopoda > Sepiida > Sepiolidae > Sepiola > Sepiola atlantica. Next base: position 22,566,335 of record OY744552.1, on the reverse strand, counting down.
AGCATTTAAGGTGAAAAGGTTCTAGCACACGCACCCCCCCCCCATATATATATATATATATATATATATATATATATAAGAAGATATGTTGGTCTCCCATTAGAAAGCATTCAAAATTTAAATGTAAGAAAGGTGTTTGAAGCCTAAGAATGCATTTTTTTCTTCTTTTAAATAAATAGTAATTTATTTTTTAAATAAATTACTATTTATTTAAAAGAAGAAAAAAATACATTCTTAGGCTTCAAACACCTTTCTTACATTTAAATTTTGAATGCTTTCTAATGGGAAACCAACATATCTTCTTATCTTTAATGCGTGTCCGCGCATCTTTCCCTAAAAGACCTCGACATTTGAACAATTACCGAATCAACATCTTACGGATTCTACCTTCTACTAGCGATAAACATGTCGCTATGAAAAAAAATGTCTTGTACCCCTGACGAGGACGTATTACGTCAAAAATTTGGGACTACTTTTAAATAAATTACTATTTATTTAAAAGAAGAAAAAAATGCATTCTTAGGCTTCAAACACCTTTCTTTATATATATATATATATATATAGAGAGAGAGAGAGAGAGAGGATAATCTTCTAAACTAATGAACGGATCATTATGAACTTTGGAATATATATTCTAGGCAAGACGGTGAGTAACATGTGCACATTATTTTTTTGTACTTTTTATATTTTTAGAACGTGCATATATGTAAGGTAAGGTAATAGCTTTCGTTGTACAGGATTAACTCATAAACTAATGAACCGATCATTATGAATTTTAGAATATATATTCTCAGCAACCCGGTGAGTCACATGGGCACATAATGTTTTTTTTTCGTGTAAACTTTACCATTTAGGAAGTGCGTCGACCTAAACTTGCCCTCCACAAAAAAAACTTAAAAAATAAGTTAGATGCAACAAATTTTGTAGAGAAATGAATTGCTCTACATCAAATTTGGACTTATATTTTAATCAATACATTTTTATAAGAATCGGTGCTTGTGCGCGAGCGTCAATAATTTGTATGTGCTTTGTAAAATTCTAAACTGTTGAACTTATTATAATAATGAATTATAGAATATATATTCTAGGCAACAAGATGAGTAAAGGTGACACATCATTTATCGTTTTTGTAAACTTTGCCATTTAGGGGGGGGGGATGAAACTTAAATGGTACCATGCTTCCCCCCAAGTAAAAAAAAACCATAAAAATTTGAAACTAATGCTATATTTACTGCTTATACTTGTCCTGACGAGTATTCTACTAGTATTAGGCTAGAAACGAGTGGAGCTATGTCCTGGCGCACCTAACTAACAACTACATTGGTGAATTCGTTAAGTCTACGAGTTTTCATAGAGTAAGAAATTTGGATTTCTAATTCTATTTTTTACAAGTACCTTTTTTTTTAATTGGTAGACGGAAATAGTTTAAGAGTATAAATATATAAGAGAGAGAGAGAGAGAGAGAGAGAGAGAGAGAGAGAGAGAGAGAGAGAGAGAGAGAGATAACTTCCGCAATTTAACCTTGATGGTTTGTGATAATCAACGACACATAACTTCCTCTACACTACCATTTGGGGTAAGTGTACGTGGTGGTATTGGGAGAGACCGATAAAGAGAGAGAGATAAAGCGAGAGAGAGAGAGAGATAAAGAGAGAGAGATAGAGATAAAGAGAAAGAGAGATAAAGAGAGTGAGAGAGATGAAGAGATAAAGAGAGAGAGAAAGAGAGAGATAAAGAAAGAAAGAGATAGAGAGAGAGAAAAGAGAGAGTGAGAGAGAGAGGGAGAAAGAAAGAGATAGAGAGAGAGAGTGAAAGAGAAAGAGAAAGAAAAAGAAAGAGAGAGAGAGAAAGAGAGAGAAAAAGAGAGAGAAAGACAGAAAGATAAAGAGAGAGAGAAAGGGATAGAGAGAGAGAAAGAGAGAGAGATAAAGAGATAGAGAGTGAGAAAGAGAGAGAGTTTGTCATCGGAGAATACCGAAACGGTCACAGTTCCTGTTTGTTTAAAAGAGTAAATACTTAGAAGAATCTTAATTATAATGTCACTATAGAAAAACTGTCACCATAAGCAACACAAACACACACACACACACACACACCCCCCCCCCACACACACACACACAGTGATATGGAACAAGAGAGAGAAAGTAACAAACCTCGTTGAAGTCAGTGTTCCTGGCTTAAAAATAGCTGAGAGAGAGAGAAGATAACGAAATACCAAGGTCTTATGTGCGACATGAAAATAAATTGAAATCTTAGGAAGATCTCCATAATTCCAGTAATTATAGGCGAATTTCAAAAACTACCTGGCGAATATACCCGGTGAACCAAGTGCGAGAGAGATACAAACAATTGCACTTAAATAGACGGTCAGAATCTTAAAAAGATCTTTCGGTTGGATTCTCTGAAATAGCAGGTGAATATACGGTAGGATGCCCCATCCCAAGCAAAAACAAAAAGATAATATATATATATATATATTTAAATATTTTTTTTTGTCGTACAAAACTTTAAAATGACATTGAAGAGACAATATTTATTATTCATAATGAATTTAAGAAATTAAAAAGATGAAAGGGCAACTGACCGGTTTCGTACCTCGCTCAACAGAGCCAAATATCGAGGTAATGTATAAGAAATATAAAAAGATGCTATGAGAATTATAGCGAGGGAAAGGGGAAAAAAAAAAAAGAAAAAAAGTTCAATCAAATAGAAACATATATATATATATATATATATATATATATATATATATATATATATATAAGACAATTCATATTATATTCCAATAACTATGTTTTTATTTGATTATTTTTATTTTTATTTTTCACATTTTCAAAAAACAACATTACTTTGAGATATATTTTTTACGGTCCGTTTCATTTGTCTTGTGCCAAACAACATTTTTATGTAAATATTTTTATGTTAATATTTGTCTCTGTTGTCATTAATTGACAATTATCGAGCTGAATCTTTTAAGGAGACTGCAAAGTAAAAGGGCACTGATAGTATATGCCAATACATATATTGTCATTAATAATTATATATATATATATATATATATATATATATATATATATACATATATATATATATACATACATATATATACATACATATATATATATACATACATATATATACATACATATATATATATACATACATATATATATATATATATATACATATATATATACATATATATATATATATACATATATATATATATATATATACATATATATATATATACATACATATATATATATATATACATATATATATATATATATATACATATATATATATATATACATATATATATATATATATATACATATATATATATATATATATATATATATATATACATATATATATATATATATATATACATATATATATATATATATATACATATATATATATATATATATATATATATATATACATATAATATATATATATATACATATATATATATATATATATATATATACATATATATATATATATATATATATATACATATATATATATATATATATATACATATATATATATATATATATACATATATATATATATATATATATATATAAATATATATATGTAGATAAGAGAGAAAGAAAGAGAGAGAGAAAGAGAGATGAATGTGTAAAGAAAAGACGTTGGTCTTATATAGAGGTCTGGCTTTCCATAACTGTGGCTGAAACGTGTGTTGCAAATGTGTAGCCAAATAATGTTTCTATAAATAAATCCCTTATGTAGACACAATAAGGATTGTTTGGATTTTTACTTTATGGATTGACATATATATATATATATATATATATATATATATATATATATATATATATATATATATATATATATATAAATGAAAGTCAACTTTTTTAAACTAGAAGAGAGCCGAATAAGACAGTAACACTTTCACACAAAGCAAAGGGCTTGGTATACTTTCAGAACTTTATTTAGTATTCAGATGTATAAAGACGCAAAAGATATTAATACACCCCTGACGATCGGACCTACTGTGAAACTGCAGCAAAGCCATTTTAATTACATATTTACACAGACATGAAAGAAGTAAAAGACACGCTTATTATCATTAATAATTAAAACTACTGTCAGAAGGTTCTGCTTAATCTAGGCGAGATAATATTGATTATTTTCCCTCTCTGGTGAATTTGACAATACCTCGTTGAACAGTGAAAAGTAGAATCCCGAGGTTTGGTGCGATTTGACGCAGATGAAGTCCACCTTCATATTAATCTATACTATGGCCCCTCTGAAACTCTGAGAATCCTAATACATCTTTGGCCGGTGCCATACTTAAATGGTGACATATGATAAATATATTGATATGTGAAACACAAAAATGTTAATCAGTATGAAATATCGATGTTCCGAACTTTACAGCTGTTTTGTATGGCTCCGAGTTCATGCAGTCAGCGAAGGAAGCAGAAAATTTAAACTGGTTTTAATTATTCATGTCATATATATATATATATATATATATATATATATATATATATATATATAATGCATTTTTATGTAATTATATATATATATAATGTAAGTTTATGTAATTATATATATATATAATGTATTTTTATGTAATTATATGTATATATATAATGTATTTTTATGTAATTATATATATATATATACATATATATATATAATGTATTTTTATGTAATTATATATATAATGTATTTTTATGTAATTATATATATACATATATACATAATTTAAACTGGTTTTAATTATTCATGTCATATATATATATATATATATATATATATATATATATATATATAATGTATTTTTATGTAATTATATATATATATAATGTATGTTTATGTAATTATATATATATATATAATGTATTTTTATGTAATTATATATATATATACATATATATATATAATGTATTTTTATGTAATTATATATATACATATATACATAATTTAAACTGGTTTTAATTATTCATGTCATATATATATATATATATATATATATATATATATATATATATATGTATGTATATATATATATATACATATATATAATGTATTTTTATGTAATTATATATATATAATGTATTTTTATGTAATTATATATATATATATATATATATAATGTATTTTTATGTAATTATATATATATATATATATATATATAATGTATTTTTATGTAATTATATATATATATATATAATGTATTTTTATGTAATTATATATATATATATATATATAACTTTATATAAACATTTAAACAGCCTAGACAAATTGACTTGCGTTATTGTGTTAAATGCACATCGTCGGGTCTGCTATAATAATAATTAAATTGCCCGAAAAAAGGTCAGAGACACAGATATCGAGGTCAGCAAATTGACGACAGCGTTCTTCTTAAGTTACATATGTATGTACAGGGTAAAACTTGAATAAAAAAAAATACCGACATTGAATTTCTTAAAACAATTTTAAATACTAACTTTTAAATCTTTTTCAAAAATTCTAAATACTAACTTGGAATTGTTTAAAAAATCTAAATAATTTTAAAGTATTTGCAAAAAATCAAAATACCGTCTTTGAATTTCTTGCAAAACTTCTAAATATCGAATTTCAATCGTTCAAGTTGGCCCATTAAATTTTTTTTAATCGTTCAAGTTGGCCATTAAAAAATAATTACATGGACTTCAAGCACCAACAGAGTAGCAAAGTAGACTTTCATTTGAGCGTCAATCAGCCCATATTAGATCCAGCATTCATAGAACTAATACAATAAATTTCAACCAATCAGAACAAAGCATATGTATTTCCATAATACCATAAATTTCAACCAATCAGAACAAAGCATATGTATTTCCATAATACAATAAATTTCAACCAATCAGAATTAAGCATCTGTATTTCCATAATACAATAAATTTCAACCAATCAGAACAAAGCATCTGTATTTCCATAATACCATAAATTTCAATCAATCAGAACAAAGCAATATGTATTTCCATAATACCATAAATTTCAACCAATCAGAACAAAGCATCTGTATTTCCATAATACCATAAATTTTAACCACTCATAACAAAGCATCTGTATTCCCATAATACCATAAATTTCAACCAATCAGAACAAAGCATCTGTATTTCCATAATACCATAGATTTCAACCAATCAGAATTAAGCATCTGTATTTCCATAATACAATAAATTTAAACCAATCAGAACAAAGCATCTGCATTTCGATAATACCATAAATTTCAACCAATCAGAACAAAGCATCTGTATTTCCATAATACCATAAATTTTAACCACTCATAACAAAGCATCTGTATTCCCATAATACAATACATTTCAACCAATCAGAATTAAGCATCTGTATTTCCATAATACCATAAATTTCAACCAATCAGAACAAAGCATCTGTATTTAAATAATACAATAAATTTCAACCAATCAGAACAAAGCATCTGTATTTCCATAATACAATAAATTTCAACCAATCAGAATTAATCATCTGTATTTCCATAATACCATAAATTTCAACCAATCAGAACAAAGCATCTGTATTTCCATAATACCATAAATTTCAACCAATCAGTACAAGGCATCTGTATTTCCATAATACCATAAATTTCAACTAATCAAAACAAAGCATCTGTATTTCCATAATACAATAAATTTAAACCAATCAGAACAAAGCATCTGTCTTTCCAAGAAACATCTGATGTCGATTTTAGAAATAAAATACAAACTTCATTTGAATATCAAAATTCCGTTCAATAAATCTCTTTCTTAAATCATATTCCATAAAATATTCAGTCAAAACAACAACAAAAATCATATCAACTATCTACTTTTTGACCCAATGATACCGTACGCATATTATTCAATAATTATTGGCACAAGTAAAAAAAATAGATCCAGGCCGTTCTCGATGGCCGTACATCCAAAAACATCACATTTATGCGGGTGTACCCCAGTGGGGATACTTGAACTTTTATTATTCATGATCTTCATAAGCTAACTCTCTAATGCAATTGCGTCTGAGATGGGTATATTTGCTGGTGACACACCACTATTCTCGACATGCT